>JBBWWR010000072.1:0-448521 GCA_039583875.1 Platanthera guangdongensis
GCGAATCACGGTCTGTCCGCGCGCTCGCGTCTCGCGGACTCCGTTATTCGGCGATTGCAGCATAGCTTGGGCGAGCTCAGCGGTCTCGGCAGTCTCGGCGACCTCGCGGTCTCGGCGGACTGAGTGCTGTCCGCCCGGCTTGTTTAGCCAGTTCTTTCTGTTTACAAGCAGTCAATCCTCCTGAAATCTCGCTTGTACGCCTCGGATTGTAAAGAAGTGAATGCAAAATAAGATCTTCTTGTGCTTCCATTATATTGTGGGTGCAAACTTTGCAACCTCTAGTCTTGGGTTTCTTCCCGGCAGGTCGCAGTTGCAACTGGTAGTTCAAACGGATTATCAATTGGTGTTTGAGCTATCGCTTGACCACGCATCCGAAAACAGCAGTAGGCAGACAGTCCCGACTCAGCAGTGACGGACTCCGCAAACCCGCATCGCAGTCCGCCACTAGGTCTCCCATTTTGCCGACAGCAGTACCGGATCTAGTACCAAGTCCCAATCCGCGCGGCCTGTTGCGGACTTGGCGGACTCCGCTCTCTTTCTCGCTCCAGTTACCGTCTCAACGGGGTAACGTCACCGCAACCGTTACCTCCTCGGACCTATAAATCGACCCCGATGCCTCTCATTAATGGAGGTTGGGTCGGGCATCATCTCCAAAGTTCTCACGCTCAAGTCAGCTAGCAAGCCCTCCTGCGAACTCTAGTTCTCAGTCCGCACCCCTCTTTGTACCTTTAGTCGCGTGGCCTGCCAGCCTCTGGTTCTCCAGTTTGCGCAGTCTCCCGTTTTCCTTAACCGCGCGGCCTGCCGACTACGCTCTTCAGTCCGCGCGGCCTCCTCTGGCATTCTTCTTCATTAGCCGCCAGCTTCCTTCTTATACCCTTTATTGCTTTCTTGTAAAGGTGTATTAGCAAGTTGTAACTCTCGTTATTAATCAAAGGAAAGCCCGTCGCAAGAGTGGCATTTAAGCCGCGGCGGGCGAAGTCTGTTGTTGCCGCTGCTAGCGGCCCCCTCTCTCTTCCTTCTTCCTAGCTCAGCTCAGCTCCCTCGGCAACCAACCTGCAAGCACAACTGTCATAGTAACCGTCTGCTTGACAACTCCTGATCAACCTCCTCCTCTCATCAGCCTTCCTGGCTGCTCTCAGCACCCTCTCCTCTATCCCCGCAACTCCTTGACAAGCGCTTACTCCACTCTCGAGCACTCAGAAGCTTCTTGCATTCCTCTTCCCCTGCAGCTTCTTCCCTCTTCTCCACCCAGCTTGTGATACCGAACACACCCCTCTGTGTTAACTAGACGGTGCCGTTTTCGCGCATCAACAAGCTCAACGTTCTTCCAGCTGAACAAAACGCATGATCGGGCTCAAACCGTGCGCGAATAAAACACACGACCGTGCATTTTCCTCAAAAAGAATTCCTGCCTTGGGAAAACGCACCACCTGCACAACCTAACCAGAATTGGAACACAAGCTCCCAGCAACAAATATATAACAAAGATAACAGCAGGAAAGAGCCATGGGGAGCTCCATGTGTTTACCCCCAACAACAGAATGCGAAAATGCACTCCCTTGGGCCAAAACAGTGCATAAGATGGTCAAGTGAAGATCTAAACAAAAATATAACTTTTTCATTTGAAAAAGTAGTGCACATGCCGAAAAATAAGCCCAGATGAGTCCGAAAAACCCTATAAATATCGAACTCATCACACCACTAGACAAACATTTGCTCGTCCCGAGCAAATCATCTCCGTGAACTAGAAAACAGCTACCTGGCTTAGTAATTTCTAAGTACAGTAATGCGAGAAATCGAAAAAAGCATGGGCATAAAAATATAATAGATATAATTTTTAATTATGCGATGAAATTTATAAATTTCGACAAGTGTAAATAAGTATTGTAACTACTCAAGAATAGAATACCAGAGAATCGTTCGGTCATGTGTAGGAAGAAAGTAGGCATGCCCCTAAGTTGAGCATTGCCGAAGATCGGGGCTCGTGATCACCTCCAAAGAAATCCATTAATGTCGGGGACCATACACTTGCCCATTCACACTCTCTCCACAGTGCTAGTTTTACTCAAGTGTGATTCCGTAGGACTTTAGGAAAACAATGAGGCTTGGGTATATATGTAGGTAAGGATGTAAAAGGGGTAAGAACGATGGCTATGCACATCCCCACATGAGCTTAACAAAAGAAATATCCTCGCCAACCAAACACGCAGGTGCACCGCACCACTAGACTTGAACTTGACAACACGGGTGTGCGCACCGCCTAACACTACAACAATACTATAAACAAACTCTACATTTTCACTTTCTTCTTTTATATCATCAGCACATATATATATTTTTTCAGATTTTTTTTATTTTTTTACAATGCACATTCAGCCAAATTTTCAAAATAACTTCACCGCACAACCACATAATAGCATCACAGCCACATCACCAATGGAAGAAGTATCATACTACTACAACGAAATAGGGGTGTGCAACTGCGTAAAGCTTAAGGCCTTGGTGATCGCGTAGTGGGGCTAAATCAATAGGATGTGTAGGCACAAAATGAGCTAGCAAGGATTATTGTTAGGATAGGTACAAGGCTCAACCGAAAAATATGTCCTACAATCACGTCACGCTAGACAAACCATGCACCAATGCTTCGAGAGTAGCTTGGGGCAAGTTCTTAGCCACCGAGAAAGATGATCCTTCCTCCCGACTCGAGCAATACCAGGCTAGTGCCAGCTACACACATTCCTACACTATCGTTTGATTGCTCCAGATTCCACAGTTTTGAGTAGTACAAACATTATTTAAAAATGCAGAAAAGCATAAATCTACGAGCACAAAGAAAAATTAAATCTATACTATTTCTACACACCATGAGTCCTCGATTATGAGCATTGCACGAGTTTCACACTACCCTATCCAAAAATCCTAAGCCAGCACCACTATCTTAAAGTTAACACAAAAGAAATAAATTAAACTTGAGCGAGAGCGTGCTTAAGATCGCGCTCATGCGGTGTAGGTGCATAATGCTGTCATGATAAAATAAAAACTGAAAATGAAAATACTCTTGTGCTATGCAAGTGCATGTGCAAAGGTAACCCGCAAAACTTTCCCCACCAGACTTATACTAAACAATCTATCCATGATTTGTAATAAAAAAAGAAAAATAAAAGTCGAGGGAAGAGGTTACCCCATGCTCAGCAAATGAGCATACCAGAAGATTGGCGTTAATTTCAGCAGACAGTCCACGACCCAAACGAAATCCACCTGCATAAGAGAATATCTCCACCATGCATACTCAAAAAATGTAATAACACCAGCAAAATTGAGCAAATTAAAAGCGGTAAAATTGGGGTGTCTCCCATAAGCCGTTTTTTTTAACGTTCTTAAGGTGGACCAAATACCTGTATTAGTAGTTATATAAATATTGTTCAGGGAATAAGTTCAAAACATAATGATAAAGGTCTACAAATACTCACAGCATACGCAAAAAATGAAACTAGAAAAAGCAGCAAATGCAAAACCCGGAGATCCTTCACTCCTCAGCTGAACGCTGACTTGTGATAGATTCCTCCAGTCACGCGAGATGAGGCGAGGCGAAGGCTTTAGGGCCTAGGGAAGATGAGTCTCCCCTGCCCCTAACCTCATCCTTCTCACGTCGGCGGGCAAAATTTGTGTCTTGCGCAGGAGTAGCTCCTTTCGTTTCAGATCCACAGAAGGGGATCGCCAGGGTAGTATGTTCGCACCCACCAATTCAACAGCAAGTTTATCTTTCGCATCTGGGGGCATCCTTTCCTCGCCTGCAACGGATGAAGGATCAGCCCAAGTTACCTGTTTAATATTCTTACAAACTTTGTTAGAACAAATAGAAGATTTCAATTCAGCTTTCTGCACGTTATCAACGGGCGTGCTCAACTCATATTTCTTCTCAACGGAATCTTGTTTCACGTCAAGTGACTCCATCTCTATCTATCCCTCAGCTACCGTCAGCTGTTCTATCACTTTCTTAACCTGCTCTTGCTCCTTCAGTAGAAGACCTATCTCAGTAGCACTAGATACATCATTAGATAACGAATCATTTAATTGCAAAAATTCTCCATGTTCATTTGAACTAATATGGGGAGGTGAAGAAGGTAGAGTCAGATTGACCTTAGAAGCAAAAGTAACACCTCTCGCATTAAATTGCAGTGTACCTTCACTGCTTTTAGGAATGGGATCCCTAAGATGGGTTTTGATGTATTTCCCAAGGGTCCTAATACCTGAAAGTCAGTGACTACAACAGCCCCATTCATAATTACTTCCGCATCCTTAATCTCACCATCAGTCTTAACTACCAATCCATTACCTAGCACTAGAGATTTCTGGACATCAGATTCGATAATTAAATTCAGCTTTTCAACATTTCGCAAAGCAATAATGTTGCAGGAGGATCCAGAATCGCATAATGCTATCTTCTCTACCGAATTAATCTCACATTTAACGACCACTTCATTTTTCTCGCACTCTTCCGCATCCCCAACACTCTTCCCCTGCTCACAAGGATTTTTCTCCGTATCACTTGGGAGGGTGCCGCGAGTACGCTCAGAGAACACTGGGGCCAATTGCCCCAATAGTGTCTCCAAGTTCCTCATGGACGCAGTTTGAGTGGCCATATTTAATTGGGCCATCTCAACAAACGTCTCCATCATTTCTTCCAGCGCACTTTTGCGCGTACTTTGCACGTTCGGATTATAACCCGTATGCGGCGGTCGCGGCTGACTACTAAAGGCTTGAGCATCAAATTGATGTTGGCCACCCTGCCATCTTTGACCGTGAGCATTCTGATTCCATGAGAAATTGGGATGATTTCTCACATTGGGGTTATAAACATTATTAAAGGAACATTGTGATTTTGACAATTTAGAAAATTGACATTTTCATCAAACATTATACCTGACGGCTCAGAAATACTTTCTCCAGCAGTACACTCGTAGGCATGATGGCCAGGGTTACCACAGCCCTGATAAGATATGTCCATATACCGAGCTGCAGGAGGGGTCGATCTAGTCAACATATTCCTTCCATCTAAAGTGTGATGACTTGCTTTCGATTGCTGTACCACAACGTTAACTTCAAACAAAGTCCTCGCCCCTCTAGGGCATTTATCCCAGCGGTCCAATAAGTGCTATGGGAAGCTGTAACTCGAAGTAGCCTCAATGCCTCTTCCGAGATAAGTTCATTATCGTGCCACCAGCAGCTGCATCGATCATTGCCCTGAGATTAGGCTCAATACCAAAATAAAATATTTCAACTATATTCCACGGCTCACAGCGTGCTTTGGGCATCGACGGTGCAGTTCCGAGAATCTCTCCCATGCCTCGGATAGAGTCTCATGGTCTAGTTGCCGGAAGGTTGCAATATCCCTCCGAGCATTCACTATCTTATCCACCAGGTGGAACTTTGCCAAGAACATAGAGGACAATGCCTCCCAAGTAGTAGCGGTCCCTGAAACAATGGTACACAGCTAGGTCTTTGCCTTGTCCCTCAGTGAGAATGGGAACAACCTCAGCTTCACAACGTCGTCAGAAATTCCAGCATACCAGAATGTGCCACAAATCTCCGAGAACTCCGCTAGATGGAGCTGCGGGTCCTCACTCGGCAATCCCGAGAACTGCGTATTATTCCTGATCATATTAAGGATGATGGGTTTTATCTCAAAGTGGTTGTTTACAGTGGCCGCTCAAAGCTAGGGTAAACACTCCCTGCAGTCGCGATTGTCAAATCACGCATTGTCCTAACGCGTCGCCGGACCACCTCTTGGCCAGCAACAACCCGTTCTCCTTGGCCATTTCCTCCTAGGCCACTATTCTCCATTCTTTCTTCAGCAACAGCAGCACGCAGGCGAGCTCGCCTCGCACGTGCAGTTTCTAGCTCAACCATAAGATCTTCACCCTTTCATCGGAGTTGGGATCTGTCATACACCACAAAAAAATTTTCAAAAATACCAACAACACTTGCAAACTTTTTCAAAAGAAAAATACACACAACGGTTGCACTCCCCGTAAGCGACGCCAAAAACTTGATACACTCACGACACGTGTACCGATCGTAGTCAAGTAATAATGTGAGGAGTTGAGTCCTCGGATATCGATCTCTCGAGGAGTGCAAGTAGGGAGTGTGATTTCGCTATTTGAAAAAGGGATTGCAAGTGTTAACGTAAACAAAGGGGTTTGGTTTGGATTCCTAAGTTAACAACAATAAGAAAACTATTGCGGGTCGCCGTCACCGCGTCTCTTTGGTGGATTACTCAAGAGAGTAATACGAAGATGGATGAGCTAATTGTGTCGCGATCACCTCTTCGCAACGAACGCTTCCAGCAATCGCTAGAACGACACAATCACAACTTGAACAAGAGAAAATCTGAAGTTCAATAACAATATCTAGAATTAAAATATATCAACACTTAGACATGCTGAATATTCAAGCTATCAATATTCCTACACATCATTCTAACAACCGAATATGCAGAAAAAGAAATACTACATGTGTAGAGGAAGAGAAATAACCAAACGCACGAAGACTTTCCGAGATTCATGACCGGAGTCAAGGTTGTCGGGCCTTGTTCGTCTCGGTCTACGGATGATGTTCGGGGTCTAGAAGGGTTGTCACTTCCTTCCAATAACCCGTCTTCTTCGTGAATAATCGCTGGGTCGGATCTATCCGGAGAACTCCGCAGATGCAGCAACCTATGAGCTTGAAACGGAGCTTGGAGCTTAGAGATGACAATGATGGCTGGAGATGAAGCTTTTGTAAGCTCTTGGAGGATAAATGGTAGCCGGATCAACTCTCCAAGGAGGAGAGAGAAAAGGTGGTTGGAGGGAAGATTTCCCCGCTCAAAGGGGCAGAAAGGGCGGCTAGGTCGGACTGGATCGGAATCCTCTCGAAGAAGAAGAAATCTGCGCTTTAAATAGAAGCATGTCAGAAAAATAGGCACGCACGGTTTGGCGTATGACTGTGCGCAAACCGTGCGATATTAACTTACAGAAGAAGCCTACGGAAGGAGAGGCGTTGACCCGTGCATTTACTCGCGCACGGACGATTCCGCCCGTGCATGAAGGAAATCACACGGGTAGCGACAGAAAGCTGGAATGCAGGGACAAACAGGAAAACCGTGCATTTTACTCTCGCACAAGCGCTTCCGCTCGTGCGTGAACAAATCGCACGATTAACTACAGAATGGAACAAACTAGAAAGCTACAGGAAAACCGTATGTTTCCTTCACGCACGGTTACGATGCAACCGTACGTCAACCGTGCGTGAGAACGTCGAACTCAGCTCAACGAAATTCATCGAGCTCAGATCGACGTTCTTCCAGTTGAAAAAAGCGCACAATCGGGCTCAAACAATGCGCGAATAAAATGCACGACCGTGCATTTTCCTCAAAACAGAATTCCGGCTTGGGGGAAAACGCACCACCTGCACACAAAACCAAAACTGGAGCACAAGCTCCCGACAACAAATATACAACAAAGATTACAGCAAGAAAGAGTCATGGGGAGCACCATGTGCTTACCCCCAACAATAGAATGTTCAAATGCACACCCATGGGCTAAAACAGTGCACAAGATGGTCAAGTGAAGATCTAAATAAATATATAACTTTTCAAATAAAAAAGTATTGAACATGCCAGAAAATAATCCCAGATAAGTCCGAAAACCCTATAAATATCGGACTCATCAGGGAGCAGCCGAAGCAGTAGGCCCCTGTAGGACAGATAGTGTTCCAAGCTCCAAGGAGGAGGAGGAATGAAGATCGGCTCAACCAAGGTGGTCATGGAGAATAAGATGGTCCGGCGAGTGGGGATCGACAAGAGCCAGACTAGCCGAGGCAGGCGAGCCAGGCACCTGGCTTCGAGTCCACTCGACGCCTTCCACCAGCGTCGAGTCCACTCGACACCATCCACCCCGGCGTCAAGTGAGGCTTGTTCACTCGACGCCTCTTAGCGTAGAGTGACATCTGGACATCCATTATCTCACCCAGGTGGGGTGGAGCGGAATGGATGCGAGTGGAGCAGCAGGCTCGCACTCGCCCTTGGCTCTCGACAGGCAGTTGCAAGTGGGGCATTTCTGGCCCGCACTCACCTAGGGATATAGGGAGGCGGCGAGTGCTTGCGCCATCAAGCACTCACCACCCCATGAGAGTGTAGGTTTTCAAGGGTCACTCGCCCAGTATTGTATGATGTATTTTTACTATTCTATTCCCATAGGCCTGCCCATAGCATTTCAGAACATCGGATTTACGCTATTGGCAGGCCGATCTGGACTGTATATATCTGTTTAGAATAGCAGGGGATGGCTGTTTGCAGACCGTTTTCAGAAAACTATAAATTTACCCAAGGGGGTGCCTCAGAAGGCATACTTACCTGTGACCAGGTCTTCTTACGCTTTCTGAGGTATCCTTACCTCAGCACTTGGCTAAGGAGGAGAAGCGCTCTAAGTCTTCTGGGTGTGTGGTGGGACCTTCGTGCTGGAGCCTTGGGCCTATTTCTTGTTCTAAGTCTCTATCTATTTGGGTTTGTTAAGAAGAAGTAAGTGCGAGATCACCCGTTCCCCAAGGGTTCAAACTCCACAGAAGCTGATTTTCAGTTTCAACACAGGTGGAGGGAAAGTATGAGTGATCAACGGAGGAGGCAGGATTGGATCTTCTGACAAGGAAGTCTCCATCAGATCTATCACAAAAGCATCACCTCGACCTCCCAGTCTCCACCACCATTGGGGATATCACTTTTTCAGAGGAGGACATGCTAGGGCATGAGAACTCCTTTTATGATGCCCTCGTGATCTAAGACGTAATCGAGGACTTCACTGTTGACCGAATCTATGCGGACAACAGAAGCTCAGTGAGTGCCATCTTCAAGAGGACCTTCATCGGGATACAGGTGGAGGTGTCCAGAGTTCTGGCTGCTGATGGACCCCTCTTTGTCCTCTCGGAGAGAAGAACGAGGTAGAGGGAGGAGCGGACCTCTTAGTGACCCTTTGCGGCACCTCGATCCGATGTAGGTTTGTTATTGTGGATACGCTAATCTGTTATAGTGCGATCTTCGAAGATACCTCATCAATTACTTCAAGGCGGTTCCATCATCCTACCATTAGTGTCTGAAGTACTGTAGGGTTGATGTCCAAGTGAGGGTCAGAGGAGATCATAAAGTAACCCGGGAGTGTATCTCAGTGTCATTAGTACCATCGTCTGGATGAAGGATGCAGAGAGCCTAGAGAAGATCCTAGAAAGGGAAGATGGGCTGAGTGCTGCGAAGGAGCTAAAGGAAGTGGAGGTGATCTTTGTAGAAAGAGAGGCTGGACTGCTGAGGATTGGAGAATCCCTGACGTTTGAGAGGAAGGTAGAGATAGTGTCCTGTCTGCAAAAAAATGTAGAAATCTTTGTATGGAGTGTCACAAAGATGTCATAAATCGATGCAGATGTTTCCTTCCGTCACCTCAACCTGGATCTGAAGGTTTCCCCTATCCGTTAGAAGCAAAGGAAGAGTGATGCTGTGCTGGCTAAACTAATCCGGGAGGATGTGAAGAAGCTGCTGGAGGCCGGTTTTGTTTCCGAGATCCAGTACCTAGGTTGGGTCTCTAATGTTGTAATGGTTAAGAAAGTTGGAGGAGCCTGGGGACTTTTATAGATTTTTCAATGTTGAATAACGCTTGCCCGAAATATTGCTACCACTTTCCTCGAATCGACACGCTGGTTGATTCAGCTATCAGTTTTTTGGTGATGAATTTCCTTGATGCTTTTTCATGGTATCACCAGATCCGGACGCACCCCCCTGACTGCCGTGACATCTCCTCATCACTAACAATGGCTGGTACAACAACAAGATGATGCCCTTTGGGCTTAAGAACACAAGGGTGACCTACCAAAGAATGATTTACCAAGTCTTCAAGGAGTAAAAAGGGCACAATGTTAAAGTGTGCATGGATGACCTCCTGGTCAAGAGCAGGAGCATGACGGAGCACACTAAGGGTCTGGTGGAGACCTTCGCAACCCTGCAAAGGTACAAGATGCATCTCAACTTGGCAAAGTACATCTTTGGAGCAGGAAGGCAAAGTTCGTTGTTCATCTTCTCACGCCAAGGGGGGGGGGGGGGGGGGGGGGGGGGGATCCGAATCCGAACAAAGTAAAGGCCATTCTGGAGATGACATCCCTGAGGAATTCCAAGGTAGTCCAAAGGCTGATCGAAAGGCTATCAGGTCTTAACTGCTTCCTATCCAAGGCAGGATAGAAGTGCTCTCCATTTTCAAAACTCTCCGAGGCAACCAGAAGTTTGAGTTGACCGCTGAGTGTGAGGAGGCTTTTGAAAGGCTCAAGCATCGATAACTCTAGCTCCTCTACTCCAAAGCCCATAAGAAGGTGAAGATCTCCTCCTTAACCTAGGAGTGGGAGTGGAGGCAGTCATTTCTGTACTCTTCAGAGAAGGGGGGAAGAATCAACTCCCTATCTATTATGTGAGTATGGTGCTTTGACAGGCAGAGGCGAGGTACCCCATTCTAGAGAAGCGAGCTTTCACCTTAGTGATCTTGTCATGGAGGCTTCGACCATACTTTCAAGCTCACACCATCAAGGTTTTCTCTGATCATCTGCTACAAAGTATCTTGGATGGAGTGGAGCATTCGGGAAGGTTGGCAAAATGGGCGGTAGAGCTCTGCGAGTTCGATGTCTCTTTCTCATCAAGAGTGGCGTTCAAGGCCCAAACATTAGTGGGCTTCCTGCAAGATTTCTTGGCCAAATCAGGAGGAGACAAAGGCTCTCCTAGCTCAGTTTTGTAGAAGATGTTCATGGATGAAGCTTCAGGCAAGAACACAGTAGGATCAGGCATCGTGCTGGTGATCCCTCAGGGAACTAGGTTCAAGCAAGCAGTCGAGATCCTCTTCCCCGTTAAGAATAACCAGGTAGAGTACGAATCTATGGTTGCAGGTTTGCGTATCGCCAAGAAGCTAGGGATCCAGGATCTCAAAGCTTCACTAACTCAATGGTGGTCGCTTCACAAATCAGGGAGAGTTTGAGGTACGCGACCTCATCCTACAGAGATAGTTGGCAGAGGTTAAAGGCTTGATGAGAGTGTTGGAATATGGAGTCTGGGTGGTCTAGCGGCTTCACTTGGGCGGCTTGGAGACCGGGCGGTCTGACATCTTCTCTCCAGAGGCTTGGAGACCGTGCGGTCTGGAGGCTTCTCTCCAGCAAATTGGAGACCAAGCGGTCTGGTAGCTTCTCTCCAGCAGCTTGGAGACCGTGCGGTCTAGTGGTCTGCTCTGGCAGCTTGTCTTCCCTTATCAGTATGGTCGGGTGGTTAAACCTCCTTGTCTAACCGCGTGACCATGTGGTCTGGGTTTTGTCTAGCCGCTAGTCCCATAAATGTATTTAGCCTCACAGTACTTATTTGTATTCTCTCTCTTCTCCTTCATTTTATAAAAAGGAGACCATACCTTTGTAATAAACACATTTTTTGGAAATAAAAACTCTGTTATTGTCCAAATTTTGGTTTCTCTTTTTCTATTCGCACATGGTATCAGAGGACTCGATATTTTTCGCTCATTCTTGCACCCTATGCATGTGGTTTCCTTCTATTCGCGCGACTTCCTTCTCCTTGTCATAACCTCTTTGTTTGTGACCTGTCTTTGCATCCTCTCTTGCTTTCGCATGACCTCGTCCTTGTTCGCGCGGCTTCTCGCGATTTGTTCTCGCAGGGCTCCCTTTCTCTCCGTGATCTGTTTTCGCGATCTATTTTTGCGACCTATTTTCTCGATCTAACTTCACGACCAACTTTTGTGCGGCCTCTTGCCTATCTGTACGAAATGTTGCCCACGAACAATTGCTTTCATGCGGCCTACTTTCTATGCACACAGCTTCTTTTTCTCTGTACGCGCAACTTCCTTTTTGTCTGCTCTGTTCTTTTCTATTGCTCTCTCTAATACCTCTACTATAACTACTAGTACCGTGAACACCCTCCTCCTCCTCCTACTATGTCGAGAAATCTTGGAACCGTTTCAAAACTTATCGGTTCCATCTACCTGGACTGGAGTGTTTCCTTCACCTCTCAATTTCACTCTCAATGCAAATTCCGTCATATCACCAATGACCCACCTCCTCCATAGTCTTATCTCTTTGATGTCTGGGATGCTAGCGATGCTCTTATTCACACTTGGCTAGCTAACAGCCTTTATGATGAGTGCCTCCCCGTCATCCACCATGATGAATTGGTAAAGGCTGCTTGGCTTCATCTTGCCACTCTTTACTCCAGGGGCTCAGACGTCTTGCATCTTTACTCTCTATGCGGACCTCTTTGCCCATCCCTCCATGTCTCCTGCTGCTGCCTACCAACAAGTTCAGGCTCTTGGAGCTGAAATTCTTTAGAACCGTCCATTCTCTGCGGATCTGGCCGAGCAACACAATCACTTTCAGGAGCTTCTGGTTGTGTGTTATCTTCTACGTCTTTCAGAGTCCTATAACATGATCCGTCAATAGATCCTTGGCAAGGTGAATTCTCCCACCTTGGATGCCACTGCTGCCTGCATCACTACTTTTACCTCTCTGCTTCAGCGTCTGCTGCTATCCTGCCCACCTCTCACCGACACCTATGCTCATCATACTTAGTGGTGTGGCTTTGGTGGCCGCTGCCATCAATCCGGCAGACGTGGACCTTACCGCTTTTACTGCTCTCACTGTGGCCGCACCAACCATACAGTTGATCATTGCTGGATGAAGCATCCGCATCTTCGCCCATCTGGTGATGCTTTCACCTCCTCTTTGAAGCAGTCTGCCCTAGTGGTCACATCTTCAGGTCGTGCCCATGTGGTGACTCAAGGTAAATGTTTGATTGACTCCGGTGCTACTAATTATATGTTTGACAATCCTCAGTGTTATTCTCTCTTAGAAAAATATGATCAGTTTCCCCCATTCTTCATTACGGACGACTCTCCCTCACCGGTCAATTGGATGGGAGTAGTTCAAGTCACTCCATCTCTTCGCTTAACGAACACCCTCTACGTGCCCCATTTTCCATGCAATTTGTTGTCTGTTACTTCTCTTTGCAAATAACTACAGTGCTCCGTCACATTCACTCCTACTTCTTATTCTTTTCAGGATCCAAGCTCCCAAAGTACGATTGCTACTGAGACTAAGAGCGACGACCTCTACTTTCTAGACAACGTATCTGCTATGTCTGCTTTTTCTTCTTCTTCTATGGATCTTCAATAATGGCATCTTTGCCTTGGTCATCCTCCTCCAAGGCTTCTTTGTCAGCTTCTTGCCCATCTACCTCCGCATAGTCCTCCTCTCAACTGTGATGCCTGTCAGCTTAGAAAGCTTCACCGCTCCTCCTTCCCACCGAAGCAAGGTCGTAGATCTTCCCATCTTTTTGATCACGTTGACTCTGATATTTGGGGTCCTACCCCTACCCTAACTGTAGGTTGGGATAGTTTGTATTTTGTAACTTTTATTGATGATTTCTCTCGGTGTACGTTGGTGTATTTTTAAAAGAGTGATCCGAGCTATTATCTGTATGGACATCGTTTTGTTATATGATTAAAATACGGTTTGATGCGTCTATTAAAATTCTACGTTCCGATAATGCCAAAGAATATCTTAGTCATGTTTTTCTTCTTTTTGTGTCCAAAATGACATAATTCATCAAACTAGCTGTGTCTATACCTCACAGCAAAATGACATGGCTGAACGCAAAAACTATCACCTCCTTGATGTTGCTCGAATGCTCATAACTCAAATGCAGGTTCCTCACTGCTATTGGGGCTATGCCGTTCTTATCGCCTGCTATCTCATCAATCACGTTCCCTCCATAATTCTCCATGGACATACACCATTCTCCATTCTCCATCCGGGCAAGGATCCCTTCCCTCTACCTCTCTGAATATTTGGCTGTATGGCCTTTGTACACGATCCCTCCTCCACTCGTGACAAACTCTCTCCACGTTCCACCAAATGTGTCGTTTTGATTTACTCTTCCACTAAGAAGGGTTTTTGTTGTCTTGATCCAGTTCTTCGGAAGTAGTTCGTCTCAGCAGATGTCACATTCTTTGAGAATGCATCATATTTCAATCACAACTCCTGTCTTCTTCCTGATATTCCTGCTTCTTCGACAGACTCCTCCGTCCCGTCTACGCCCACCGAGTCCCCTCCTCCTATGCTGTGTCCACCATCTCCTCCTCCTCTCTCTGCCTTCGCCATCTCTCTCTGCTCCCGGGCCATCTCTCTTCTTTGCGGATGCACCGGCTACTATTGAACCCGACGACCTGGATCTTCCCATTACTCTTCGCAAAGGGGTGCGGCCGTGTACCCAACATTCACTTGTTGCTGTTATTTCTTATGCTGGACTTACCTCTTCTCGCAGGCAATTTGTGTTAGCTATCTCTGCCACCACCACTCCTTGCACCTACCAGGACGCCCTTATTATCCCTTATTGGAAGGCGGCCATGGATGAGGAAATCGCCACCCTTACTGAACATGGTACATGGACTCTTATTCCTCCTCCTTTGGGCACGGATGTTGTGGGTTGTCGATGGGTATTTGTTGTGAAGTTCCGTTCGGATGGCAGTGTGGATCAATACAAGGCTCGCCTGGTCTCTAAAGGCTTCACTCAGACTTATGACATTGATTATTTTGACACCTTCTCTCCCGTTACTCGTCTCAGCACTATTCAGGTTCTTCTATCCATGAAGGTTAACAAGGATTGCCCCATTTTTCAACTGGATGTCAATAATGCCTTCCTCTATGGTGATCTACAAGAGAATGTATACATGAAGCAATCTCCTAGGTATGTTGCTCATGGGGAGACACGCGTATGCAAACTGAAGAAGGCTATATATGGCCTAAAGCAAAGCTCTCAAGCTTGGTTTGATAAGTTCAGCGGCATTGTGGCAGCTGTTGGTTCCAAAAGGAGCTCTGTCGATTACTCATTATTTATTCTCAAAATTTCCCTGGGTCGGGTGATTCTTGCCGTATATATGGACGATATTCTTCTCACTGGTGATGACCAGGCTGGGGGTAGCACTGCAAAGAAACATCTCCGTCAACACCTTATCATGAAGGATATAGGCTCCCCAGAGTACTTCATGGGGATATAAATCTCTTGAAAGCCAAATTCTTTGGTTCTCTCCCAACGTAAGTATGCTCTTGATCTTCTACAAGAGATAGGGTTTACTGGGGCTAAACCTGCCCGGTGCCCCATGGCTACCGGAGAAGATAAAACCTGGACAGACGACTTGCCTTTTATGTTAGATGTTACAAGGTACAGGAGTCTAGTGGGCAAAATCATTTATCTCACTGTAACAAGACCTGACATCTCATATGTTGTAGACAAGGTTAGCCAGTTCATTCAAGCTCCTAGAGAGTGCCTTCTACAGCCTGCCCTGAGGATATTGTAATATGTTAAAGCGACACATAGCAAGGGACTACTATTTTAGAGAAATGGTCATTTAAAGTTTGGAGCCTACTCAGATTTTACCTATGCTGATGATAAAGGTGATCGCAAGTCCACATCGGGCTTTTGTACATTAGTGGGAGGAAACCTAGTGAGCTAGAAGAGCAAGAAATAATCTGTTATCTCCTGGTCCAGTGTAGAAGCTGAATATCAGAGTATGGCGTCAACCACTTGTGAGTTAAAGTGGTTACGAGCTCTCATGCCAGACTTAGGAGAAGTCTACAATCATCCTCTTCCTAAGTTCTGCGATAACAAGACCGCTATATATATCTCCAAAAATCCAGTATTTCATGAGAGAACAAAGCACATCAAAGTTAACTGCCATTTCATTAGAGAAGAGATCTTGAAGAAATGGATTTGTACTCCATTCGTTGCTTCAGACAACGAGTTGGCAGTTATCTTCACCAAGCCTATATCAGCTTCCTTTTTTCACAATTGTGACAAACTGTGTATAATTGATATATATATATATATATATATATATATATATATATATATATATATATATATATATATATATATATATATATATATATATATATATATAGCTCCAACTTGAGGGGGAGTGTTGTAATATAAAGACCGGGCGGTCTGGCTGCTTCACTTGGGAGGTTTCGAGACCGGGCAGTCTGGCAGCTTCTCTCCAGCGGCTTGGAGACTGGGCGGTCTGGCGGTTTCTCTCCAGTAGCTTGGAGACCGGGCGGTCTGGCGGCTTCTCTCCAACAGCTTGGAGACCGTGTTGTCTGGCGGTCTGCTCTGGCGGCTTGTCTTCTCTTATCAGTATGGTCGGGCAGTTAAACCTACTTGTCTAACTGAGCAACCTATGCGGTCTGTGTTTTGTCTAGCTGCTAGTCCCATAAATGTATTTAGTGCCCATTGCTTATTTGTATTGTCTCCCTTCTCCTCCATTATATAAAAGAGAGGCCATACCTTTATAATAGACACAATTTTTGGAAATAAAAACTCTGTTATTGTCCAAATTTTGGTTTCTCTTTTTTCTGTTCACATAGAGAGGTTTCCAATCTTTCTTCATCAAGCATATGCCCAGAGAGGAGAACTCGGAGGCAGAATATCTCGCCAAGTACGACCTAGGGCTGGAGGAACTATGACAGAGCTGTTTTGACCATCCATCGAGGAAGGGGATAATGGAGATCGAGCAAAGAGCTTCTTGGAAGGACCTGTTCATTATGTTCTTAACGACAGACCAACTACCTGTCAGCTAAGGAGACCAGAGAAATTTTGGTATAAGGCAACCGAGTATCTGCTGTATGAAGGAGAACTATATCGCAATACCTTGTCGGTCCCCTAGACAAATACCTGTCAGAAGTAGAAATCCATCGAGTGCTTAGAGAAATTCATTTAGGAGAGTGTGGAAACCACTTTTGGGCTCACACACTGGAGCAGCGGATTTTGAGGCACGACTACTACTTTCCGACCATTTGGAAGGATGCAAAAGCCTTCTCAAAGAAATGGATGGAGTGTTAACTCGTCTCCCCTCTTCAGTTGTAGCCAGCTCGATAACTTCGTTGAATTACCGCCCTTGGCCTTTTGCCATCTAGGGGATGGATTTGATAGGCCATTATCCTAAGCTAGCAGTCAGATAAAGATTGTTCTCATCATGATCAACTACTTTTTCAAGTGGATCAAGGCAAAAACTCTTTCCAAAACCACGTCTCAGATTGTGAAGAACTTCATTTGGGGAGATATCGCCTGCGGGTTCGGGATTCCTCTCGCCATAATCACCAACAATGACCCACAATTTGGTAGCTTAACACTGGAAGAATTTTGTAAGCGGCTAGGGACAGATCTTTTATTTACCTTTGTCCACCATCCTCGGAGCAATGGACAGGTGGAGGGCACCAACAAGCTGATCAACAACCTTCTAAATAACAAGGTTACAAACCTAAAAGGGAACTGGGCGGAGCAACTCACTTCGGTCCTTTGGGCTCTGATAATAACTCCTAACTCAACTACAGGGGAAACACCTTTCAAGTTATCCTATGTGTCTGAGGCTCTCATCCTAGTGGAGTTCGAAGTATGAAGCTCGAGAGTCGTCGCAGTAGGAGCAGGCAGTGAAGAGTGGCGCTTAGAGAACAAAGATACTTAGAGGATTTATCTGGACAACATCAAAGAATTTCGAGACCTAACCTCTGTCCGTCAGGAGGAGGTTAAGAGGTGAATGACAAAACACTTTGAAAAAAACATTCACCTCAAACAATTCCCTACAGGAGATCTCATCATGATGATGGTAGGGACGGCAGGAAGTACAGTAGTCGTTGGTAAGCTGAACCCTAATTGGGAGGGACCCTTCATCATTCAAGAGGCTCTATCCACTGGTGGCCATCTCTTACAGAATTAAGAAGGAGAGCTACTGGGAAACACTTGGATCGGGTACGACCTGAAAAGGTTCTATCCCTACTGGTAACGTGTAATGATTACTTATATGTAAAGTTACTTCTGCAATTCAAATAAAATCCTCGCCCCACCCCCCTGAAGCATGGGTTGGTTAGAGTTGTCTTCTTTGTTCAAATCATCTCAAGTTAGCTAGAAGTAATGAAGTCAATCTCCACGATTGGTTTGGGAAAATTTCATCCAACCAGATTCACCTAAAAAGACCAGGGCAAACGATGGGACGATATGTCGAGATTTAAAGCATCATTGTAAGATCGAGCCTCTGCATTGATAGTCGAGATCAACTCCCCCTCCCCTTATATGTTGGACTAGCTATCCCTGATTGCACCTCTCCTCCAACAGAATGAACTATCAGGAATAAGTCTGGATGCCAACCTCCCAAACTCGATAAAGATTTGACCTCACAAAGTGATACCCTGTATAAAGGCGTCATCGGTGTTCGAGAGGACTGTAAGAACTGCTCTTAATGCCTGTTTATCCTGCGAAGCATGACTCGTCTCTATTGATAGTGAAGTGGGATAACCCACCGTACTTTGGGAAGTAGCCAGGCAAAGAAGCTCCGTGAGGTTCGAGTCTGTGGTAGGATGGAGGCCTCGAGTGTGTGAGTCCCATTGGACCCCCCGACTGTCATTCCCAATCCCTGGATCCCTTCTATTCTTTGTCAATTGTAGTGAGTGTTGGCCTCACGAGTGTGCGTCTTGCGAGACCCCACGAATACAACTCCCTTGTCCGAAGGATCTTGATCAACAAGCGAGAGCATCTTTCCGTTTTCCTTTTAGTAAGTACATTCCCTTGGGCAATTACGCTGATCCTGTAAAAACCAAACATATATGATGACATTCTCATTTTGCGAGCATCCAGGTGCAAGTAGCGAGGCATGAGTATACAATTGCGAGATGCAATCTTTTTCCTCTCGACCCAGTTGTAGAGCTTGAAGGAGTTTTTCATCTTGTTGATCTGAAAGTTCAAGAAAGTTAGTTGTTGACCTACTCATCTTCAATAGCAAGTTCAAAGTGCTTTCTCTCTAAGGTAGAAGAAGCAACAGGGCAAGCACTTATTGTAGTGACTTCACAGTTTCAGCTAGCCTAATATTGAAGATACATTCTTGGAGCTATGAAGAAGGCAAGACTGAGTTTTCTCAGTTCAGAAAGAGCAAGACACAAAGATCTTTTCTCTGTTGTCCTTCATCATCAACAAACAACATTCCATCTATAGGATCTTTCAAAAGATCTGAGTTGTAGGGCCTTTGTGCCTGAGTGGTAGGACTCCAGTTGGGAATCTAAGTGGTAGGATTCCTGTGTGGATATAAGGTAGGGCTAAGTGACTTATCTATAGGAGGTTTATCCTCTCAGGTAGGATCTAGTGTTAGATCTGAGTGTAGGGCTTTCCTCCAAGCCTGAGTGTAGGACTTTGTCTAAAATCTGAGGGAGGTAGTTTGTTGTAGATTACTGAGTTGTAGGAGATTGAATCTCTGAGTGTAGGGTCTTGGGCCTGAGTGTAGGACTTGGAGGAGTATGAGAAATCTTGAGGGATTTGAGTTGTAAGATCTTGGGGCCGAGTTTGGAGGATTTGGACTTATCTAACAAGATGTTAGAAAGGTGAGAGGGACAATGGATGTACCCATACTATAGGGAACCACTATAAATATTTTGTGTGTTATTTTGTGTTCTTGAAAGCAAACCTAAACTAATCACAACTCACCAAAGTTAGAATAAACTACTAAAAGGAAGAAAAACCTATTCACCTCCCTCTAGGTATTTAACTACTCTTGATTCTAAAGACTTTCAGTGAATACTTGTCGGGTACTTCACCTACTCGGAACTCTGTATTCAAAAAGATTTTATTATCCAAAAGTTAATTGCTTCATACTTAATCTCTTCCTTTTCTATCCTGCCGTCCAATGGCTCTTTGGACAATGGGACCGCCTGGAGTTGGTAGCTGCAATAAGTCTTTTGCATTAAATACAGTACAATAGGCAAGCAGCGCCATTTATCGTCTACTGTTTAGTTCCTGCAACATTTTGAATTGTTGTTGATGTCATCATGACACAACACCTGTGGACTCAGCCAAATTCACAAATCTGCATAGACGTTGAGAGAAGCCTTGTCACTTAGCGCCAAAACACTCAGGCAGATTTCTGCATCTTCAAACATTGAGTGATCAGTCATCACTCAATGAATATGGACTCTTGTAGTCTAACTGAGTAGGTGTTGAGTGTGCCTTCATCACTCAATGCATTTGGACTTAGCTGATTTTCTCTATATGGAGGCGTTGAGTGAGTTGTCTTCACTAAACACTTTTTGCCTTTACCTGTTTTGCTGAAGAGGCATAAAGTGAATGACCTTCACTTAACGCTTCTGTCCTTAGACAAATTTTCTATTGAATGGGCGTTGAGTAAGTTGACATCACTCAACGTTTTTATCCTTAGACTGAATTCTGTATCAACTAATACTGCAACTTTGACTGAACTATGTTTTGTCGACGCTTTTTCTGCATGGTGTTGAGTGAACTGCCTTCACTCAATACTTCTGGACTTAGCCAGATTTCTTGTCAGATTCTCTACTTCTTTGACTGCTTGAGCTTTACTCTACGCTTCTGGCTCTAGGCGAAGAGTGAACTACGTTTACTCAACGCTTCTGGACTTAACCAGATTTCTGTCTTGGTAATGCTAAGGCTTTGACTGCTTAGTCTTTACTCAACACTTTTAGCCATCTGGCATTGAGTGAACTAACTTCACTCAACGCTTCTGGACTTAGACAAATTTCAGTCTTGTCAGCATCCTATCTTTTGTCCTCCTGTCAATGTCACTTGGATAACATGTCTAATCAGAGTAACAAAGAGACACCTGCATACATAGAACTTATAGCATGCATCAAATAAAAGCATGTGTATACCATTGTCCTATAGACCTTCTTCAAATCTGGGATATTGTGATCAATGGACCTAACAATCTCCCTATATTTGAAGAAGTCAAAATCCTAGACAATGATATACACTAACACAATTGCAACATATATAAAATTTCAGTAGAAAAGTGAAATTAATTACACACAACCAAAAAATTTGATTTTCATTAATAGAAGGATTAATGTTTTGCTAGTTTGCATAAAACAAAATACAATTCCTGCAATCCTAAAGCAAAACAAGAAACATTTCTAAGTTTCAGGTTCTCTTATGACTATGCCCCTGCTAGGCTTCTAGGCAGTTTTTGTTTTGTCTCCTTCCTTTTCCCTTTTGCTTTCAAAATAGTTGTATGGCTTTGGGAAGTACATGTTGGGCTCCATAACATCTGGCAGTAGTTTTCCTAGCCTCTTATCCCTTTTGAGTGTTCTCATGCCCTCTTCATTATTCTTAAGCTTGTCTTATTCCAGGGAGCTGTAAAGCTTTCCCCTTTCAGTGCTCTTGTTCTTGACTAGCTCCCTGGCAGACAGAATGATAGTCATGTATTGAGGACTCCATTTCTCAAAATCTGGCCTGGTTTCCATTTCTTCTTTGTACCTTTTCTTGCTCAACCTGACATCTTCCTCTTTCTCAGCAAGAGACTTTCCTTTAACTCTTATCATTTGGTCAACAGTGTGGATGAATATAGGAATTTCAGCTGTTGTAGAAGGTTCATCCCACTATGCATCATCTTGAATAACATACTGCTGAGTGTCATACTGATCATTGTATTGGGTATCATACTGATTCCCATCTTGTAGTTCTTCATGAATCTAGTCAGGAAAAGCATGTATATTATCATATGTTATCTAATCCAGACCAAAGGATCCTCTGATCATATTTGTAGTCCATAAAACATTTTTAGTGCTGACCCTTATCACTTCCTTATCCCCCTTTTTGACTTCTTCAGAGACATTTATAGTTAGGGAGGAGATGGCCTTTGTCAATTGAGCATCTAGATAGTTGACACCAATGGTGACATGGTTTTTAAGCTTGAGCAGATGATCATCTAAGACTTGTGTGCAAGCATCCATTCATCTCTCAAGAATAGTCTAGTTTCTATCCATCACTTCCTTCTGTGCATTATGGATAACTAGCATGTTGTTGCCAGTTATTGTCTGATTTTCCACAATCCCTGTCTGTATATTGCTGATTTCAGCTAGCTTGCTCTCAGTAATGGTAACTGTAGGTGCAACCCTATAGAAGAACTTAACAGTCTGGGCCTTCAGTAGATTAACCTCAAATCTCATAGATTTAATCTCTATTGTCAGATCATTCTTGAGATTTTCTATGGAGTCATCCACAAAGGGCTCTATCTGCCTCCTATGATCATCTAACAACTCTTTCAGTTGAGCCAAGAAAGTTCTTGACATCTGATCAGCTTGAGTTGATGTTCCTTCATCATAGACTGGTTGTTTCACTGGCCTCAGTTCTTCCCTTGCATTTGAGTCAGCTATTTCAAACTCCAAAGAATGTTTACTTGCATTATTATCAGCAGCAGCATTCCCTTCCACGGACACAGAGGATTCTATATTATATACAGTTCCTTGAGTAGGGAGTTCAGTGTGAATCTCCCCCTCAACCATAGCATTGTTCATAGGGACATCCAGATCTTCAGGAAGATTTTCTTTCTGTTTCTTTCTCCTTATCAGCAGGAATCTGATCAGACTCATCCAAGAACTAGTTTTGCTCCCCCTCAGTAAATGCATCTTCCATGACTTGCTCAAGGAGTTGCTCTCCCGTACTTTGAGGACTGCATCCATCATGTAGATCTTAATCTGTAGGCACAGCTTCTTTTTTAGCAGGAGCAATTGACTTGGAGGACTCCCCCTCCACCTCTGCAGAAATCTTGTTGATATTCTCTTCAGTAACCCTTTCAACAACCTCAACTAGAGGTATATCCATAGCATCTTCAATAGCCAGTTATTTAGACTGAGTTCTGCTTACTTGAATCATTGCTACAGGTTCAGAGGAAAATGATACTTATGCACTTGTGTCTTTCCTGGTCTCTTCTGTAGATTGAGAAAGTTGTGGATCATGTAGCTCATCCTCACTCTGTTCAGATGAACGACTGTCAGTGTTGTCTTCTTGAACTGTAACTGCCTTCTTCTTCTTTTCAGTTAATTGTTGGTGTGGTTGCAGAACCCTTTCCCATATATCCAGCATTTTCAAATCCATCCTTCTCATATGATGGATTTTAGTTCCTAGCATTACATTAAGGATCCCTAGAACACGGTTGTGTAGAAATAAATACATAATTCTACCCAGGTTTGGTTTTGGGATGCACTCTACAATTCTGTCAAATAGAACTCTTCCCCAATCTATCTTTTTGGAAAGAATAATCCTTGCCATCAGCTCGAACATTTTCTTGGATATTTTTTCATGGGAGCCAGATTTGCACAACAGTTCCTTTCCAATGACATCTGCTAAGAACTTTCCTTTCAGATTTAGTTCCTTCCTCAGAATCGACCCAGTGGTGTGCTTTGAAAGTCTACACCACTTTATGGCATCCTTGATATCTGTTTGATCCATTTCATCATCTTCTTCTGACACTTTGAACTTTGGTTGTCATAGTGCCTTGCTCAGTCTCTTGGGGGTAATTATAACTTTGTTTCCACTAATTAAGGACTTGAGTTTAGTGGATGACGAGTCGACTTGGGAATGTGAGTATAACTCAAGTACTTCTCTCTTCCAAAGTAGACTTGGCTCAGAAAGACCATACTCTAGGTCAGCAACCTGTGGCAGATGGAGAACTAGCAGTACTTCCTCTGGCGCATCTTTGAATCTATTTCTTACCAGCTCAGAACCTTCAAACAGGAAATCCAATCTCTTTGGTGCCATTTCTACTGGAGTTGTTGTAGATTTTCCGAGCTCTCGCCCCTTCATCGCAAGAGGCAGAGAAAGGGCAAGGAACAATGTATTTTATTTTGCGCACACAGCCTTCAATTTATAGTTATTTCTATTTCAGATGATGGAGAGGGGCGTACCTGTTTATGATCCGGAGGAGATCAACGACTGAAATTGATCCCAATATATAGCCGCAAATAGACGTCACTGGGAGCATGTGTTGAGTGGACTCGACGCACTCAATGCTCTCGATGCTTGCAGTTGATTCAACGCACTCGATGCCTGAGCAAGTAAACTCATCGCACTCGACGCTTGATCTTGTCTCAGCGCGCTCGACGCCTGGACACTTAGTCCATTTCTCCTTTGTTTATCCTGTAGAGATTAACACTACATACAACAAACAAAAATATATAGAGATCTACTTAAGCTGAGCTAAATTCAACATAACCAATTCTAATTTGAAAGTGTTGAACTTGGCTTTGTATAGTAGTTTGGTGAAGATATCAGCTACTTGCTTGTCAGTAGGGACAAATTCAAGACTAATGTGTTCACATTCCACATGCTCTCTTATAAAGTGATACCTAATCTCTATCTGCTTAGTCCTGTTGTACAACCCCGTATTCGATGAGTGGGTCCCCCCCCCCCACCAGGACCATTACTTCGTTGGATATCTAGGAGCAAGACCCTTCTGATGCTTGTCGAGCAAGCCGCACGAGCCACCTCCTTGGCGTTGAGTGGAGCCGAGTGCACTCAGCGCTTTTTGTTCCTTGGCATTGAGTGAGGCGAGTACACTCAGTTCCTTCTGCTCCTTGGCGTCGAGTGGATCTTAGCCTCTCAATGCTTTCTATTTATTGGCGTTGAGGGAGGCGAGTGCACTCAGAGCCTTCTTCTCCTTGGCATCAAGTGGAGCTTAGCCTCTCAACGCCTTCAGTTCCTTGGCATTTAGTGAGGTGAGTACACTCAACACCTTCAGTTCTTTGGCATCGAGTGGAGCTTATCCTCTCAAAGCCTTCTATTTCTTGGCGTTGAGTGAGGCGAGTGCACTCAGCTCCTTTAGCTCCTTAGCGTCAAGTGGAGCTTAGCTTCTCAACGCCTTCTGTTTCTTGGTGTTGAGTGAGGTGCGTGCACTCAGTGCCTTCAGCTCCTTGGCATCGAGTGGAGCTTAGCCTCTCAATGTCTTTGGTTCCTTTGAGTTGAATAAGGCGAGTGTACTCAACGCCTTCAGTTCCTTGGCATGGAGTGGAGCTTAGCCTCTCAATGCCTTTTGTTCCTTGGCGTTGAGTGAGTCGAATGCACTCAGCGCCTTCTATTCCTTGGCGTCGAGTGGAGCTTAGACTCTCAGCATATTCTGTCCCTTGGCATTGAATAGTTCGAGACCCCTCCAGAACCATCCAAAGAGGGGTACCACGGAGGCGAGTGCCTGACTTCCCCCAACACTTACCCCTTTTGGCGAGTGGTGCTCCCATGGAAAACTCGCCAAGTGGGGACTAGAGGAGAAATTACCTGGGTGCCCTTGCAGTGCTTCATATAGCCGTGTAGAACAGCGGAGTTACGATATTTGCAGGCCAGACTCAGAAATCTATAAATAGACCTAAGGGGGTACCTCAGAAGGCAAGCTTTCAAGCATTCCAACTCTCCTTCTCTTTGATCTTCGAGTGCTTCTTGAGGTGCCCTTATCTCATAGCAGGCTAAGGAGGGGAAGCACTCTAAGAACTTCCGGGTGTGTGGTGAGACTTCCGTGCTGGAGCCTTTGGTCAGTTTCCGGTTCTAAGTCTTTGGTTGTTTAAGCTCACTATGGAGAAGTAAGTGTGCGGTCACCCCTTCCCCAAGGGTTCGAACTCCATATAAGCTGAATTTCAGTTTCAACATTTTGGTGTAGTGAGAGTGGAGAGTGATGTGCGCCGAAATTCCTTCATGAGCTCAATGACTAAAGGTGAAGGACAGGGTTCTGACAGTGCTGACTCGCCACCCCCGCCGCCTTTCGCCACCCTCGAGATGTTCGAGGATTTCCGGTAAGAGATGCAGAATCTTATCATGTTCGCAGTCGGCACGTGCGCCGAGTGCTCGACCCCAACTGTCCCAGTCGCCACAGCCTCTACGTTAGGCAAGGATACCCCGGTCAGGCAACTCGGGAAGGAAGCTGTAGAGGAGAGGGGCGTCCGAGATCTCCCTGGGCGAGTTCTGTTCTCCGGCTCGACGAGGGCAGGTAGGATTGGCGAGAATGACGCGTGAGATTGCCCGGCTCGCCTGACATGGGGTGGCTGCCTCTTTAGCGAGTTGGTCTCATCTGCCCCAGTTCTAGAGGGGTTTCGTGAGCCGGAGATGTCCTACTACACTGGGAAGGATGATCCAGTTAAACACATCCAGTGGTTTGCAGATGTGGTTTCAATTTGGCAGATGACGGATGCGTTCAAGTGCAGGCTATTCGCCATCACCCTCAATGAGAAGGAAAAAGATTGGTTCCACTAGCTATCGGCCAGCTCCATCTATTATTTTGAGGACCTACGTCGGGGGTTCATGCTCAGGTTCACCACTTCCAAGAAGATGAAGAAAGAGTCCGAGTCTCTGTTCCACATCAAGTAGGGTGCGAACAAGACCCTGGGGAGCTACGTGGACTAGTTTCAAGAGGAGGTCCTCCAGGTCTATGAGATGTCAGGACATTATTTGATGTTGGCCTTCACCCTAGGGCTACAGTAGGGATTCTTCAGGATGGAGCTGAAGAGGGTGCTACCTCTCTCCTTCGAGGAGCTGATGAAGAGGGCAACATGGGAAGTCAACGTGGAGGCATCGAACCACGAGTTTGCAAGGAAGTTGGCTAGGTGGGCCATGGAGGAGGAGATGAGAGGTGGAAAGGGATAGGAGGTGCGGAGGCCCGAGCCAAGGTAGAGGGAGCAACATCAGCCATTGCAGTAACAATAGATGTGGAGGAGCCAAGAGCCGAACAATCGGCTCGATTAAAGGCAGCATGAGTGGTAAGATTAGGGCCAGCGGAGAGGTTTCCATGGAGGAGACAACCGTTAGGGGGACAAGGTCAGTTCAACCCTCCAGGCTAGTGTCAGGGCTAGAGGCCTCCTCTCCCCGATCAAAATTAGGCTATGGCGATAGCCTTGGGGAGGAGGAGAAAAGCCCAGTAGAGGAGGAAGCAAGGAGGAAGGGAGGAGCTGCCCTATTTTGACTTCTATCAGGAGGAGGGCTATGCCACGGCCACATGCCCGGAGTTCCTCGAGATGAGGGGAAACATGGAGCAATAACATCAACCCTGCTAGGAAGTGTGGATTGAGGAAGTCCTACCCGAGGCAGAGGACATGTGCGAGGACTCAGCTGATGTCGAAGGTCGCGAAAGGATCAGTGATCTACGGGGGGGGGGGGGGGGGGGGGGGGGGGGTTGAAGATACCCGTAAGGCAAGTCTCCATACTATGTATCTCTGGAGCGTTGCTTCGATGCATCTAGCTCCACCCCAGAGGAGAAGATCACCTTCTCAAGGAAGGATATGACAGATCATGAAGATTCGTTTTGCTACGTGCTGGTCATCCAGGCCACGGTCAAAACTTTTACTGTCTCCCAGATCCTCATTGATAACAGGAGCTCAATCAACGTCGTCTTCAGGAAGGCATTTGACGTGATGAAGGTGGAGGCCAGGAGGGTGTTGGCCTCGGATGGTCCTCTCTTCGGATTCTCCTGGGAGAGGTAGAAGGTGGAAGGAGGAGTGGAACTCCATATTACTGTAGGGGCTGTCCTGAAACTGCCGGTTTGTCATCATGGACGCACCCAGCAGCTACAACGAGATCTTCGGTTGGCCCCTCATCAGCACCTTGCACTGCATGCCCTCTTCCATCCATCAGTGCCTAAAGTTCAACGCCAAGGTCATCCGAGTCCAGATCCGTGGATACCCCAAGGTGGCAAGGTAGTGCTATGTCACGACGGTCAACACTATCTCCTAGTAGGAGAGAGCCGAGGAGATGGAGAGGAGGATGGAGGAGGAGTCCAAGTAGGATGCTGGAAGGGGAGTTGAGGGGATGGAGGTGTAACACCAAAAATTTAATAGCAGAAAGTTTGTCATTATTGCTAGGCGATACTAGGTATCGCATGATTGCGATAGCGATGTAGAGTTCATCGAGATGCACTCGATGCACTCAACGCATTCGACGAATCGTCGAAATGATATCGCCGAGTAGCGATAGTGGGTTTTGCAATGTAACACCCCCATCCGTCGTATGACATATAACAGAAGGTCCAGCTGGAACCCAACGCCATATACCACGGACAGTCGGACGAGTTACATAAGAATATCGAAACCATACAACTATAACTACTCGCCCTAACACAGAGCATTCTAGCGGAAGCTTTTAAACAGCTGGAACGAACCCATAATTGAAAAAAAATCAACTATCATGAATGTCCACAACTACCACAGGAATGAAACAACGAATACACTGAAAGAACTTGGTCTTATGGCCATACAAGAGTTTCACTTAACAAAGTAGTGTCTTACATACATCGGCTCGCAGGCCGGCCACACATGACAAAAAAAAATACAACTATTCGCTTTTTCCTTCGAGGGCCAGCTCAGCAACATGGGCTTCAGCCCACTATTTGGTACTCGGCTCTGCAGCACTTGCAAGCAACATTCCACCGCACGGTGGCAAACAAAGCAATGGTCAGCCAAAGCCGACCAAATTATAACGACCCCGCCCCTTACTCGGGTCGGTGGTGCTCCTTCCCAGCATTTCATTAGCCCAGCTAAAGAATAAAGTACAAGCATACTTCGCCACAGGTGTAGGCTCGCACGGCCAAACACCCCGTGCACTCATAGCACATTATCGGTGAATCCGGTCAATTCCGTGGCTTCACCACCATCCCCGGGATTGCAACAACGTGAGCATTTTAGCCTTTCTAACCAACGTCTAAGGCTCCCGACTATGCCAACGGCCAGTCCCTCTTTGGGTCTCTCGCACCGAACCACATAGCCCAGGTTCGATTGCACTTGCCCGTTGCTCACACCACGCAGTCACCTTAAGACGTACACACAAGCCAAGCTTCTCTCGGATCCCGCATCAATTCCAAACATCACATAACCCAGTTACATACAAGGGCGACACCCTGGCCACCGAGCTAAGAGAAACTACGTTTTCGCTCAGTTTTCCGGGTGCGCCTTGGGGCTAATCCCCAAGGATCCCTGCTGTAATTTACCGCGTAGAAACCTGAAAAACAAAAAACACAGAGTCTTCTCCGGCAAACCATACAAAATGCAACATCACCGATCCAGACCAACATGTCCCGATAGGCTTCACACACAATGCCTATGTCTGTACTTCGATTCCGGACTCTATATGTAACATAAGGGGGACTATTCCCGTCAACCCCAAGGAACACCACACACTCACCGCACACTCGCGGGAGCAGGTTTCCTTATGCAAAAGAATGAGAGCTTCACATGCTCAAGTAGAGAATCGTTACCCTTGAAGTACGTTTTTGCGCCATGGAAAAACTATATGGACAGAAGGCTTCACAATGGAATTTCCTCTGCGGATCCGCTCTTGGTACTCAAATCGGTGCTTCGATGCTCCGCCGGCGGCCAGAATCCCTCCCTTTCCTTCCTCCTCTCTCTAATTCTTAGAAAGAGAACGGTAAAGAGCAAATATGGAATTAAACCTCCATTCCCGGCCTTAACAGAGCAGGAACACATCTGGGCCGTCAGATCTTAATTAAAAAAAACGAGCGGCTCAGATCAGCCCAAAATCCCTCAAATCTGGGCTGAACACGGCATCACACATGGCCGTGTCCCAGGCCATATGCCTCGATCCAGACGCGATCGTTGAGCACAGAAAAGGACACGGGTCAAGACATGCCCGTGTCTCAACCTGACTTGCCCGTGTCAGATTCTGACATGCCCGTGTCCCTGGGGCGTGTTACCAGTAACTGTCATGCCAACCGACATGACTCATGGGAACACGGGTGGTGACACGGGTAGGCACACACCCGTGTTAGTTGACACGCCCGTGTCACACTACCGTGTTTCCTGCCGTGTCCTTCTCTGGACGCAGCCAGCCAACACAGAGAACCACATGGACTTGGACACTCCCGTATCCCAGGCCGTGTACCCCTACACAGGCACCAAAGATTCTCTTGGACACAAACAACTCGATCACGATTTTTGGGGCGTTACAAACCTCCCCCACCTAAAGAATTTTGTCCCGAAATTATGAAAAAGTTACACAAAGTTTAAACGTTACCTTAGGGGAATAACTCGGGGTATTCTTCCATCATAGTCTGCTCTCGCTCCCAAGAAAGTTCCGCACGCCCGCAGTTATCCCAACGGACTTTAACCATTCGGATTTCCTTGTTACAGAGTGGTTTAACCTCAAAGTCTTCAATGCATACTGGCTTGACCTTTGTCGTCAACCCGTATTCAACCGGGACTTGATCGACCGCCATGACCAGCGAAGGCTCTTGCACCGCCTTCCGCAACACCGATACGTGGAACACATTATGTAGCCCACTCAACTCCACTGACAGCTTCAATCGATACGCCGCTTCGCCAACATGCTCCAGGATTTCAAATGGTCCAAGGTATCTCGGACTCAGCTTCTTCAAGCGTCGAACCCGCGAGACACCCTTGAACGGCTTGATTTTCAAATACACCTAGTCGCCAACACCGAACTCCACGTTCCTATGTTTGGCATTATAGTATTTTGCCTGCCTGTCCTAAGCGATCTTCAACCTTTCCTGAACTGTACATATCATTGAAGTGGCATCTTCCACCGCCTGACGTTTGTATAACTTCGTCTCGCCTGTCTCCAACCAAGACAATGGCGTGCGACACCTTCTCCCATACAAGGCCTCGAAAGGCGCCATTCCAATACTCGCCTGATAACTGTTGTTAAATGCAAACTCCACCATGTATAGGTGATCTTCCCACTGCTTTCTGAAATCCAAGACGCACATACGAAGCATGTCCTCCATCGTCCGGTTGACCCTCTCGGTCTGACCATCCATCTGCGGATGAAAGGTTGTGCTGAAACTCAACTTAGTTCCCAACAGACTGTGCACCAGCCTCCAGTCGTTCGACGTGAAGCGTCCATATCGGTCACTAATAATACTGCGAGGCACACCATGCAATTGAACAATATTATCAACATAGAGTTTGGCTAACTTTTCCACAGGATCTTCCTTCCTGTTTGGGATGAAATGCGACACCTTTGTCAATCTATCCACGACCACCTAGATGGCATAATTTCCCCTCTGCGACTTTGGCAAACCATGCACAAAATCCATAGAATTGTTGTCGAATTTCCACTCCGGGATAGGCAAGGATTTCAAGAAACCTCCGAGCTTCTGGCACTCCGCCTTCACCAAGGCACAAGTCTTGCATTTGGCCACATAAAGTGCTACATCCTTCTTTAGTCCTGGCCACCAGAATAACTTCTTCATGTCTTTATACATCTTCGCGCTCCCCGGGTGGATTGAGTACTTGGTATGATGAGCCTCGTACAACAACTCCTCCCAAAGATTACCCATACTAGGAACGTATAGGCGACCATCCCTCCTTAGCAGTCCATCCTCAACAACAAATTGGGAATTTGACCCATCCAAAGATTCATCTAAGATCTGCTTCATGCTGATATCCTGAACCAAAGCCCGCCGAACTCTATCAGCTAGGTCATATTACACCTCTGTCCAAAACAATTTCGCCTCGGCACTAGACTGCTTGTCGATGCAAGTTATCTCCAATGCCTCCAATTCACGGACCAAACTCTCATCATGTACTGACAACCAGCTGGCTCGCACAGGAACCCTGCGACTCAATGCATCCGCCACTGCATTTCCTTTCCCAGGCATATAATGTATCTCGAAGGTGTAGTCTTCTAGAAACTCCATCCACTTCCGCTGCCTCATGTTCAGATCCTTCTGATCTAACCGGTACTTCAAACTCTTATGATCGGCATAGATATCGACTTTCACACCGTACAGATAGTGCCTCCATAGCTTTAGAGCAAATATCACGGCCGCTAACTCTAAGTCATGGACAGGATAATTCCGCTCATGAACCTTCAATTATCGCGAACCATAGGCTATCACACTCCCATGCTGTAGCAGAACACAGCCCAAACCACTGTCCGAAGCATCACTATAAATTTCAAACCCTTCGGTTCCACTCGACAAACATAAAATAGGCGCCGGGGTCAACCGCCTCTTCAAGTCTTCAAAAGCCTGCTCGTACTCCAGCGACAACACAAACTTTTGATCCTTCCTTGTCAACGTCGTGAGTGGTAGCGCTATCTGCGAGAAGTTCTCTACGAAGCGCCTGTAGTAGCCGGCAAGCCCCAGAAAGCTCCGGACTTCCGCCACTGTAGTCAATACAGGACACTCCCGTATCGCCATTATCTTTGCTGGATCCAACGCTATCCCTTCTCCACTAACAACATGACCAAGGAACGCTACCAAGGATAACCAGAACTCACACTTGGAGAACTTAACATACAACTGATTCCTTCTCAACGTCTCCAACACCATATGCAGATGCTTGTAGTGATCATCCTGACACTGCGAGTACACTAAGATATCATCGATAAATACTATCACGAAATGATCCAGGTAATCTCTAAACGTCCTGTTCATCGGATCCATAAACACGGATGGCGCATTGGTCAACCCAAACGGCATGACCGTGAACTCGTAATGCCCAAACCGCATGCTGAGCACTGTCTTTGGGATGTATCTTTCCCTTATCCTCAATTGGTAGTAACCAGATTTCAGATCTAACTTCGAATATACAGTAAACTCAACCAACTAATCAAATAGATCGTCAATCTTTGGGATCAAATACTTATTCTTCTCCGTAAGCTTGTTCAACTCCCGATAGTCAATTCAGAGTCACAAGCTCCCATCCTTCTTCTTAACGAAAAGGACTGATGTGCTCCAAGGCGACGAACTTGGACGCACATACCCTTGCTCCAACAACTCTTGTAGTTGCACCTTCAACTCTGCCATCTCTCTTGGCGCTATCCGGTACGGCGAGCGTGACACCGATTTGGCACCCGGCACCAGCTTAATAGTAAAATTAATCTCCCACTGAGGAGGGAGTCCTGCGAGATCATCTTGGAACACATCAGGATAGTCGGACATAACTGGAATACTGCCTAGACTCGGCTTAAGCGTTGAAGCCTGCACTAATGTGACAAACAGCTCTGACCCAGACCGAACTGCCTTGATCACCTGAAGGGCCGACATCAAAACCTTACCCGACCCCTTCATGCCCGCAAACGTAGTCTCCCGACCAGTGTTCGGTCCCAACTTAACCTCTTTTCGGTTGCAATCAATACATGCTCGCTGCTCCGAGAGCCAGTCCATACCAAAGATTACATCGAACTCTGCTAACGGCAGTACCGACGCTTGCAAGTCAAACTCCTGATCCCCAATCCAAATCTTAACCACACAGACTCTATCCGCGCACATTGAGCACCCATTGGGCAACAACACATCCAACTTGTCTTTAGCCATCGAGGAAGGGACTCCGATGCGCGGTACAAATCGTTCGGACAAGAAAGAATGCGAAGCTCCCGTATCAAATAGGGATCTCGCCGGACAATCAAAAATCAACACGAAGCCTAGCACAAACAAATGTAAGCTAATATATAAAAAGAAAGTAACAACTACATAAAGTTAAACTGCTATAATTTAACTCATACCTGTCACCACATCAGCTTGTTTTATGGCCTCTTGCAGACTAAGGTTATAAACTCTAGGCTGGGCTGGAGCATGGTGGGATGTGGTTGACTCCACCGCCTTCCCTTTCTCTTCATAGGTTGCTCCAGGCTTCCTCTTGGACTTTGCGCGTCTGCTCCAACACTCACGAGCAAAATGCCCCATCTTTCCGCAGTTATAGCATGCTCCTGGGACTCGACTTGTGGTTGGCCCCGCCACACCAGACGAAGAGGCTGAGCTCGAAGTCTTCGGCTTCTTGTTCCATCTGCGGAAACCCGACTTTGAATTTGGCACTTTGAACTCTAACTTCTTTTCCCCTGGGTCCTTCTTCTCTTTCACTTTCTGCACAACCTTTTCCAACGACCGGGCCGAATTGACCAAGGCTAGGAAGCCTTGTGCCTTAGGCCTAGCAAGGAGTAGCTGTAGGTCGCCACGTAGACCCTCCTAAAATCGGTTGGTCTTTCGCTCCTCTTCAGTAAACATAGCACCAGCATAACAACCCAATCGCGTAAACTCGTGGAGATACTCATCCACGCTTCTGCCTCCTTGAGTCAAACGAAGGTACTTATTCTCCATCTCAAGCTTCTGAGCAGAGGGTAGATATTTGGAAAAGAACAACCTTGAGAATTCCTCCATAGGCACATCCGCAAATTGCCTTCCCACTAAGAGGTGAACCTCCAACTCGTCCCACCACAGCCTCGCCTCACCAGCCAAAAGGAAGGTCGCTATGGTGGTCTTCTGCCATTCAACAGTTTTTGTAGCCGTTAAGACCATCTTTATCGTAGAGATCCAATCCTCAGCATGAGTTGGCGTTCCAATCCCGTCGAACCTCGGAGGATTAAAGCTCATTACATGCTTGAGCTGCTTCTCCGCAGCTCTCCTTGGGGATACCTGATCAACTGCCGCGCACTCTACCACTCCCGGCTCTGCCGCCCTAATCAGTTCTTGCTCATTTATAGGTGGTGTATGGTGCATTTGCCCTACAGGTTGGGCATTTATCATAGCAAAGACTGCTTCAGCAACCAATCTGATGGTTTCCGCTGAAGGAGGTGTTGTAGGCACGTCCCTCGGTGCACTACTTTCTGCCAATTGTGGGAATTATGATTGCCCAGAACCGCTCCTAGCTGCCTATAATAGCAAAAACCATTGATTAGACGACAAACAGATTGCTAAAAACAATCATTGGAACACTCGGATTCCTCAAAACAAGTGCATTTTTCATTCCTAAGTGGACATTCATGAGTTCTTTTTGATGTTATAACGATGACGCACACATGTGCTCACCACCCCTTAAAAGAATTCATCCACGAATTCATTTAAGTTGACCGAAACCAGAAGTCTGATACCAAATTGTAACACCCCCATCCGTCGTATAGCATATAATAGAAGGTTCAGCTGGAACACGACACCATATACCACGGACAGTCGGAAGGGTTACATAAGAATATCGAAACCGTATAACTATAACTACTCGCCCTAACATAGAGTATTCTAGCGAAAGCTTTTAAACAGTTGTAACGAACCCATAATTGAAAAAAAATCAACTATCATGAATGTCCACAACTACCACAGGAATGAAACAATGAATACACTGAAAGAACTTGGCGTTATGGCCTTACAAGAGTTTCACTTAACAAAGTAGTGTCTTACATACATCGGCTCGCAGGCCGGCCACACATGACAAAAAAATAAAATACAACTATTCGCTTTGGCCTTCGAGGGCCAGCTCAGCAATAAGGGCTTCAACCCACTATTTGGTACTCGGCTCCGCAGCACCTGCAAGCAACATTCCACCGCACGGTGGCAAACAAAGCAACGATCAGCCAAAGCCGACCAAAATATAACGACCCCGCCCCTTACTCGGGACGGTGGTGCTCCTTCCCTGCATTTTATTAGCCCAACTAAAGAATAAAGTACAAGCATACTTCGCCACAGGTGTAGGCTCGCACGGACAAACACCCCGTGCACTCATAGCACATTATCGGTGAATCCGGTGAATTCCGTGGCTACACCACCATCCCCGGGATGGCAACAACGTGAGCATTTTAGCCTTTCTGACCAACATCTAAGGCTCCTGACTATGCCAACGGCCAGTCCCTCTTTGGGTCTCTCGCACTGAACCACATAGCCCGGGTCTGATTCCACTTGCCCGTTGCTCCCACCACATAGTCACCTTAAGACATATGCACGAGCCAAGCTTCTCTCGGATCCCGCATCAATTCCAAACATCACATAACCCAGTTATATACATGGCCGGCACCCCGGCCACCAAGTTAGCAGAACTACGTTTCCGCTCAGTTTTCCGGGTGTGCCTTGGGGTTAATCCCCAAGGATCCCTGCTGCAATCTACCGTGTAGAAACCCGAAAAACACAAAGCATAGAGTCTTCTCCGGCAAACCATACAAAATGCAACATCACCGATCTAGACCAACACGTCTGGGTAGGCTTCACACACAATGCCTATGTCCGTACTTCGATTCTGGACTCTATATGCAACATAAGGGGGACTATTCCCGTCAACTCTAAGGAACACCGCACACTCACCGCACACTCGCAGGAGCGGGTTTTCTTATGCAAAAGAAGGAGAGCTTCATATGCTCAAATAGAGAATCGTTACCCTTGAAGTACGTTTTTGCATCATGGAAAAACTATACGGACAGAAGGCTTCACAATGGAATTTCCTCCGCGGATCCGCTCTCAGTACTCAAATCGGCGCTCCGATGCTCCGCCGGCGGCCGAAATCCCTCCCTTTCCTTCCTCCTCTCTCTAACTTCTTAGAAAGAGAATGGTAAAGTGCAAATGAGGAATTAAACCTCAATTCCCGGCCTTAACAAAGCAGGAATACATCTGGGCCGTCAGATCTTAATTAAAGAAAACGAGCGGCTCAGATCAGCCCATAATACCTCAAACCTGGGCCGAACAAGGCCTCGAACACGGCCGTGTCCCAGACCATGTGCCACGATCCAGACACGATCGTCGAGCACAGAAAAGGACATGGGTCAAGACATGCTCGTGTCTTAACCTGACACGGCCGTGTCGGATTCCGACACGCCCGTGTCCATGGGGCGCGTTACCAGTAACCGCAACGCCAACCTACACGACTCATGGGAACACGGGCAGTGATACGGGTAGGCACACGCCCGTTCAGTTGACACGCCCGTGTCACGCTGCCGTGTTTCCTGTCGTGTCCTTCTCTGGATGTAGTCGGCCAACATAGAGAACTACACGGCCTTGTACACTCCCGTGTCCCAGGCCTGGTACCCCTACACAGGCACCAAAGATTCTCTTGGACACGACCAGCTCGATCACGATTTTCGGGGCGTTACACGTCATATGGCAATAACGGTAAGCATTGAGTCATCACTCAACGCACTCGATGCTCTCGACGCACCCAACGCCTGAAAGTATTGAGTGGCTTGATAACATGTGCGACAGTGGATATCCCTAGGCGAGAGTGTCGCGTGGTGTGAGATATGTGTCGGATTGGCTTTTAAGCGGCCAATAAGCAGTGGTTGACCTAGGTCAAATCTATCAAAGTAGTGAAGTCGATTTTGTCGAGTGGCGACAGTCGATATCGCCAGGCGATAGCGCCAAAGTTGACCAGTCAACTCAAATACTAGCCTTTACTTTATTTTGAATGAGAGATCATATGGTTGAGAGTAATCCTGAATCCACTTAACCAGAGAAGAATAGGAAGGTGGTTTCATTCTCTTTTCCTCTCTCTCTCTCTCTTCATTTCTTAATTTTCCTTGAGTGAAAAGGAAGAAGAAGCTAAGGAAGTGCTGGGCTGAACATTCTGAGCTCGCTGAAGGAGATCTTATGGTCGGAGGCCAGATCCGAAGATAGATCTGCTAAGAGGAGAGTGACGTGCTCCTTTCAATCCACGTAGAAAAGCTTCGTCATGGATCCGAAGAGAACTACAACGGTAACGAGTTTCTCCTGGACAAGTGAAGTCCTAAATATGCATATTTGCATGGATCCCCTTACCAAAATGTGAAAAAGGGTGGATTCCAATGGGTAGATCGGTTTGATACCCATATATTCCTGCATTTAGATCCGGAAATGTAGAGTACGGAATAAGCATGCTGTGAGAAGCCCATCTGGATAAGTTGGTCTGGATTGGTGATACTTTTTTGTGTACCGGAGAAGACTCCGTGGATATGTGTGTGAAGTACGCGTGAAATCCGGGGTCTAGGGATATGTAGGATGCTGCGTCAAAATATTGGAAGCATTTCCAAGAAAACACACAGAAAATATCACAATCTGGAGAACTGGTGATATCGCCGGGCGATAGTGAGTATCGCCAGGTGATAGCTCCCAGTGAGCTGGAATTTTATGTGACCTGTCTTGAAGAGACCTGGGGGTCACTGTATGTAAAGATATGAGCTTAAATTACCCAGCAATGGTAGGTACCAACCTGAAATGGTAAATATCCATGTGGCTTATGATGAGTGTCGTGGAGGCCAATTACTGTGCCATCAAGTTAAGTACCTCTGAACGACTTGGTCATTAATGTAAGTACCTCTGAATGGGCAGTCGGCCATCAAGTTAAGTACCTCTGAATGATATAGTCGTCAAGTTAAGTATCTCTAAACAACAAAGTTACTGTTAAGTCATGGACCTCTGAATGATGGTGGTACACGGGGGAGTCCGGTACACCGAAAATATGTGCTCAGTGTACGAGGCGTGTGGTCGTTGGGCTAACGCCTATGGCGAGTGGTACTTAAATTCACTTTGCTGTTGCCAAGATATACATATATGCTATGCCTTTTTTGCAGGGATGGAGAAATGCTGCCCCGAGTAAGGGGTGAGATAGTTATAAACGGGTCAGCAAAATGCTGACCGTTGCTTTGTTTACCACGTTTTGGTGGGACCTTTTGTGCAGGTGTTGGAGAGCCAAGTGGAAAGTAGCTGGCAAAAGCCCATGTGCTACAGCTGGCTAGCCCTCAAATGCCCAAAAGCGAATAGTTACAGTTTTCATGTGTGTCCGGCCTGCGTGCTGATGTATGAAACCACTTGTTATATATGAAACAGTTGTAATAAGGCTACGACCGAAACATGTGTTAGATGTATATATATTATTCCTGTTGTGTAGTGGACATTCTTGTACGGTATGGGTTCATAAACTAAAATGCTTCCACTAGAATGCTCTGTGGTAGGATGCGTTTCTACTTGAACTTGGATTTAAAAACAACTTATAATCTCCTTAACTGTCCATAGTATATGGTGTCGGGCCCTGGCCGGACCTTCTGTCATATACTATACAACGGATAGGGGCGTTATAAAATTAGTATCAGATTCCATTGTCGGTCTTTATTTTTTGAATTCGTGATCAAATTCTTTTAAGGGGTGGTGAGCACGTGTATGTGCGCTACCGTTATAACACTAATGAACCCATGAATGTCCACTTAGGAATGAAAATACACATGTTTGTGGAACTGGTATGTTCCTGCGATTACTTTTGGCAATATTATGAGTTGCTTAAATGTTTTTTCATGACTATAGACAACTATAAGGGATGCGGGGCAGCAGGAAACCCAGCACTCGATGGAGAGTTATGCATCCACTGAGGTGCCAACACCTCCTCCTTCTATAGAGATAGTTCAGAGGATTGCTGATGTGGACTTCGTAGTGATCAATACAAAACCTGGCAGGCATGTGCAACCCCCAGTTCTTATGGTGACACCAATGTCGGTTGGTTTATTTGAGCAGATTGCAAGGGGAAGAACATTGACTCAGTTGTTGAATATGTGCTTGATGCAAGGAATGCACACGGTTGAAGAGTATCTACATGCATTTGTCGTGCTGAGACAGCATGCAGAGTGTGTATTTGAAACTTAGGCTACTAAGATCAATCGATTTTATGATGGTTTGTGTCGTGAACTACGCTTTTTGTTGATGGGTCCTAAGTTAATGGGATTCCAAACATTGGAGGATTCAGCTAGACTGTTGGAGATGGACTTGGCAAAAGTCCACCAGATGCCTGAGATCAGGGAATCGAGTTCTACAAGGTCTGGAAAGTCTACTCACCGCAGGAGGTGGAAATGCGAGACTATAGCATTAAAGAGTCAAGCTCTGTGTTCTTGTTATACTTGTGGCAAGGTGGGTCATATGGCTCGAGACTGTCGTGGCGGGGCCCCGAAGGCAAAGAAGGCTCGGACTGGAGCAACTGCAGGGTGAACTCCATATACTTGCTGCTCGTGTGGCAAAGAGGGACATATTGCCCGGGACTGCCAAAGTGGCCCTTAGTTGACACCACACTGAAATGGACGTACATAAATAGCTGTAATTGTGCATCATACATGTCCTCATAAGTAATGATGTATAAAATGCTGGTTTTGCATATATAAACATGTTGTGTTTAATAATCAAGAAGTCGTTTGATTACAGCTTAGTGTATGCCCTGTGTGCTTATCTTTGGATCACAGATAAGAGTGGAATGACCTGGTCGTACCACTAAGAGTGCTTATGGGTAGAAAGTGATATGTTAAGATGTAGTTATGACATCATATCATGACGTGGAAGCATCTATACTGGCAATAGTAGTGCTTGATGTGATCATACGTATGAGCTGGCTCTCAGAGCAGCGTGCCTATATAGATTGCAACTCTAAGGAAGTCACACTGGGGCAGAACACCGAACGAGTGTGTTGGATCCCTAGTTTGATTTGGGCTAGGTTCACTAACTAGGATATTTGACCCACAATGTATAGCCAGGGTCATGTCAGTCCTAGAGTTTAGGCTAAGTCCTTAGATTCAACCCTGCATGGACCAGCCAACTGAAGATTGCAGAAGACTCAGACTTAGAAGAAAATCAAGCTCAGGAAGTGAGTTCGTCGAACTCAGTTCGATGAAAGTCATGCTCCACTCGACGAACTCAGAGTTAATTCTCTAAGTTGAGCTCGACGATATTCGAGCTCAGGTCGACGAATTCTGGAAATTCAACTTCAACACCTTCTTTCAGAGTACTTTCGCTGAACTCAGCTCGACGAAGACAAGTTATTAGCTCGACGCACTTGGACCACAGAATTGGCAGTTTATCCACAGAAAGCAGTTCTCTGAACTCAGGTCGACGAACAAGAATTCTCAGGTCGACGAACATGATTTCTCTGGTCGACGAACTTGGATCTCAGGTCGACGAAATCTGTTCTCTGGTCGACGATTCCTGTGCAGTTCCAGCCTTGGAAATTTCCCTCATTTTGTCCTTATTCTATAGTAGTATTTCCTAAGTAATTAATGCTATATTCAGAAGTAATTAATGCTTATATTCTATGAATATAGCCATTAGTGGCAGCATTGATTACGGTCTTCATTAGGAATATTACTTGCTGTTTTTAATGGGATAGTTGGGGAAATGTTTAATGAAAATATTCTCTCCAGCCGCATTTCATTCTCCAGGAAGTCAGCATTTAATGCAAAAAGAATTCAAAATTCAAAGGAGAATTCAACTGAACATATAAAAGAGATTTTCTCTTTCAGTCGATAGCAGAGAACGCATAGAGAATAAGACAAAACTGATAATACACAGAACAAAAGAAATTATTCAAGAGAAAGAATTCTGCTCTGTCTTTATCAAGTGTTCTTCTTCCAGCAAGCTTCCAAGATACAATCAACTTCAATCTGTCTATAGCTTTCTGGAGAACTTTTTCAAGAAGTCCTACTCACCCTGCAAAGCTCTCAATCTTCCTGAACAGATCTTCATCTTAGGGGGAGCTTTGACATTATAAAGGATCCACAAGTCTTCTCAGTTATTTTGAGAAACGAAAAGACAAAATATAGCTTTTATTTGTTTCACCCCACTGTACACAGGGTTCTAGCTCTCTTCAAAAGTTAAACACTTGGTTGCAAGTCTCCTGATCAAAAGACTTGATTTGGTTTTTAGGCACCTGATCAAAAGCCTGAAGGGTTTCCTGATCTACCTGAAGCAGATCTTGTGGTGACAGGCGCCTGAGCCAAAACCTGATTGGTTACGGGGCACTTGATCAAAAACCTGAGTGGATTCCTACCAGGGTGGTAGAAGAGTGGATGTACCCAAGTTTTAGGGGAACCACTATAAAATTCTTGTGTCGTATGTGATGCTATCTTATTTTTACTGTGTGCTGCTTGCTGAATAGCTTAGTTTTATTTCTGCACTATCTGATTACACATATAAGTATTACTATTTTAATTCCGCAATAAAAATCTAATAAGATTTTAAAATACTCTATTCACCCCCTCTAGAGTTAAACAGTCTAACCCCTCAGATGGTATCTTTCATACCATCCTTCAATTGGTATCAGAGCCTTGTTTTCTTTGGTTTCACAGATTCACATCTGAACCAAGATCCTTGTTAGATTGTCTTTCTCTTCTTTAGTTTTCCTATTGTTACAATAATGGCACAAAATAAATATTATGCTAGCACCAGACCTCTAGTCTGCAACTTGAGCAAATTTACACTCTAGAAGGCAAGAATCAAACTTTACACGAATTCTATTGATGAGGATATTTTCAATTCAATTTTGACAGGTCCTACTCAACCAACAACTTCTACATCCACATCAACTTCAAGCAATCATGCAGTTCCATCACCTGAGTGGACTGATGCTCAGAAGAAAGCCAAAATAGATGATGCAAAAGCTATGAATATACTGGCCCAGTCTATGTCAGATGACATTTTTCAAAAGGTGGCTGAATGCACCTCTGCCAAAGAAATCTGGGACTCCCTAAACCAGATGGTGGTAGGCTCAGCAGATGAATGGAAGGACATAAGATCCCTCCTAATATATCAATATGAGAACTTCAAGAACGAGGAATCTGAAATAGTGGCTGAGATGTATAACAGGCTTAATATTATCATCAATGAACTAAAGACTCTGGATAAAGATATCTCCTTAACTGAGATTAATGACAAGATCCTAATGTGTTCCCTAGCACTTGGGATTCTAGGATCTGGCCAATCAAGGAAGCAGGAGTTTGAATGAGATATCCACTGAATCTCTCCTGGGAAAACTCAAGTCCTATGAGCAGTTAATCAAGAGGAGAGAGGCTGCTGAACTGAATGCCTCAATCTCTTCAAAGAAGGAGCACAATATTGCTTTCAAAGCAACAGAAGAATCAGAAACCCTTCCTGCCAATGAAGAGTTGATGAGTTTGCTGGCCAATAGATTCTACAAACTGGCCAAGAAAGACTTCAGGAGAAGACCATACAAGAGTGATGACAAACCTAAATATGACAGAACTCCTACCAAGGAGATTGTCTGCTTTGGATGCAGAAAGCCAGACACATTCTTCCTGAATGCCCGGAAGCTCAGAAGAGAGATAGAAGAAAAGAGAAAGAGAACAAAAAGAACTCAAGCAGGCACTCAAGCAAACACTCTTCCAGCAAATATAAAAGAAAGGAAAAAAGGATTCATTGTTGAAACCTGGAGTGATACTGATGAAGAGACCTCATCTTGCAGCTCTAGTGAAGATGAAGAATATGCTTAGGCAAGAGAAGTCTGCCTCATGGCAATCAATGCCTCATACAGCAGGCCTGATGCTAAAGACCAAGCAGAAACTCAATTTGAGGAATCAGAAGAGGAATCAGAGACAGAAGAGGATCAAGTAATCTCTTCCTTTGATTTGAACTCTATTAATTTTAAAAATGAATTCAAGGCCTTATGTAATGACGTAATCAAATCTAAAAAAGAAATTAAAATGCTAAGAGATAGGCAAGCTGAATTTGATAATTTATTTGCTGAAAACACTAAGCTTAAGGATGATTTAGTTTTAGCAAATGAACAAATCATTTCTCTGAAAATAGAACTATGTGAGGCTAGGCAACTTAAGGAATCTCTTAATGGGAGAAGCCTTAATTTGATGGACATCACAAGGACAGTCAATGCCAGACTGAATGGCAAGCTGGGCTTAGGTGCTTCATCAAGCCTACCTCCCATACTTAAGAAAAACATATTAACTACTCCTATAAAATTTGTTTCTGAAAAAGGAAAGGAAAAGATAGACAACAATAAAAACGATAAACAACCTGAATTAAAACTTAAGAATAAGAACAGAAACAAGAAAAATCTAAATAAAAACAATGTTCAGCAGATTTCGTCGAACTCCGATCGATGAAATGTGGCTAGTTCGTCGAACTCCGATTGACGATCTATGAACCCCAGCATTAGCCATAATAATTCTTCTTACTGTAATCGACGAATCTTGTATGGTTCTTCGAGCAGAGATCGACGAACTTGGGGCCCAGAAAATGAATGTATTCATTCTTTGAGCAGAGATCGACGATCTCATCCCATCTCGTCAAACTCCGATCGACGAACTTACAACATTTCGTCGAATCCAGTCAGACTTAATAAACATCATAACTTTAACAGAAATTTTAATCAACCTAGAAAACCTGTTAATCCATTTTCTAATTGGGAAATTCCACCTAGGAGATACCATCCCTTATGAAATAAATCTCAACCTGAATTTTCTGTTATATCAAGTTTCTCATATCAGAAAAATAAAGTGTCTAAGGTAATCTGGGTCAAGAACCACTAATTTTTTCTTTTGCAGGTAAAGAGCTGTCCAGCTTTAAATCAACAATAGTATCTGGATAGTGGATGCTCCAAGCATATGACTGGCAGCAAGGACAACCTAAATAATTATAAGTCCAAGCTGGGACCAAAGGTGATCTTTGGTGACTCAAATTGTGGCCAGTCTGAAGGCTTTGGAGAAGTTAAGATTGGTTCAGTCACTTTCAAAAAGGTTACATATGTAAGTGGACTGAAACATAACCTCATCTCCATAAGTCAACTATGTGATGAAGGTTATCAGGTATCTTTTAACTCAAGCTCTTGTATTATTTCTTCTAAAGAAAACCAAACTGTTTTAATTGGAAATATATAAGACAATATATATGTAGTTGATTTTCAATCTGCAATATCAGATATATGTTTATTTAATCTTATTAGCAATCAAAATGATTTATGGCATAAAAGATTAGGTCATGTTAATATGAAAAACATTGCTAGGTTATCTAAAGATAACCATGTTAGAGGATTGCCTTCTGGTCCCTACAAGAAGGAAGGCCTCTGCAGGGCTTGTCAATTAGGCAAGCAAACAAAATCTAGCTTTAAATTAGTTAATAAGAATGATTCACCAAGGATCTTGTACTTGCTATACATGGAACTTTTTGTCCCAATTGCTGTACAAAGCCTAGGAGGGAAATCTTATACTCTAGTTATTGTAGATGACTTCTCAAGATTCACTTGGGTGTTCTTTCTGAGATCTAAGTCAGATACATTCAAGGTTCTTACAAATTTTCTCAAGACCATACAGATTGAGTACTCTACTCAAGTTGCATTGATCAGAAGTGATCATGGCACTAAGTTTGAGTCTCTTCTTATGCATGAGTTCTATGAGAAGGAAAGTATCAGGTATTGCTTCTCAGCTCCTAGAACTCCTCAACAAAATGGGGTAGCTGAAAGGAAAAATAGAACCCTAATTGATGTTGCAGGCACATTACTTGCAGATGTTTACATGCCCCTATCCTTTTGGGCAGAGGCTGTGAGCACATCAAACTATATACTGAACAGAAGCCTAATACATAAACTTAAGAATAAGACTCCCTATGAATTGCTTAAAGGGAAGAAACCTAAAATAACCTATTTTAAAATATTTAGTTGCATATGCTATATTCATAACAATGACAAGAAATATATTAGAAAGTTTGAAGCTAAGGCTGCAGAGGGAATTTTTCTAGGATATTCCCAAGTCAGCAAAGCTTATAGGGTGTTTAACAAATCTTCTTTAAAAATTGAGGAATCTATTCATGTAACTTTTGATGAAGCTAATATGTCTTATAAGGAGAAAGAAATTTCTACCAACAGCACATTACAGGTACCTCACTTGTGTGAGAGAGTGGATGATCTAAACCACACCCAAGAGCTTCCAATACATCCCTCTCCACAAGTTGAAGAAGAAAGTGAAGAAGAAAGTATAGAGGTGACTGAACCCTATCCAACAGCTAATGAAATTCCATAAGACAAATTTATTCCCAAAGCTGTTGCCCAACCAGCTCCTCCCACTGATTTTGTCACACTTAGAGATCATCCTAGATCTCAAGTGATTGGAGACATTTCAGCTGGTGTGCAAATAAGGCATCAACTCAACCCTGACTTGATGTTTGTTTGTTTCCTCTCTCAACTTGAGCCCCAATCCATTAAAGATGCTGAGCAAGATCCCCACTGGATCATTGCAATGCAAGAGGAGCTCAATCAATTTGAGAGATGTAGAGTTTGGGAATTGGTTCCTAGACCCAAAGACTACCCAATCATTGGAACCAAATGGGTGTTTAGAAATAAGTTGGATGCAGAAGGCAACATTATGAGGAACAAGGCAAGGCTAGTAGCTCAAGGCTATAGGCAAGATGAAGGCACTGATTATGATCAGACATTTGATCTTGTTGTAAGACTTGAGGCTATAAGAATCTTCCATTCATATGCTGCATTCAAAAAGTTCAAAGTCTATCAAATGGATGTTAAAAGTGCTTTTTTAAATGGAGAACTCAAAGAAGAAGTATATGTGGAGCAACCACCAGATTTTATCTCTCCAACCTATCCATCTTATGCCCTTAGATTGAATAAAGCTCTCTATAGTTTAAAGCAAGCTCCAAGAGCTTGGTATGAGACCTTAGCTAACTTCTTGTTAGAGCATAAATTTTCTAGAGGCATTGTAAATAGGACTCTTTTTATTAAGCATCATAAAGATAAAATCTTTTTAGTACAAATTTATGTAGATGACATTATTTTTGGCTCAACTGATCCCAAACTATGCAAAAGGTTTTCTAACCTTATGCATTTAAAGTTTGAGATGAGTAGCATGAGTGAACTTTCATATTTCCTTGGTCTCCAAGTGAAACAATCATCTGATGGTATCTTCATCTCCCAATCTAAATATGTTAAGGAGCATATCAAAAGATTTGGGATGTGTGATGCCTTAGCAATGAAGACATCCATGGCTGCAAATGCTGTGATAGATTCTGATGAGCATGGAAAATCTGTTGATCAGAGGTTGTATAGGGTCATTGTTGGGTCCTTATTATATCTCACAGCAAGTAGGCCAGACATCATGTTTGCAACATGCATTTGTGCTAGGTTCCAAGTGAACCCTAAAGAATCTTATTATATTTTGCTAAAAAGGATTTTGAGATATATAAAGGGTTGTCTAAATCTAGGACTTCTATATCCATCAGAGTCAAAATTTTTTTAAACTGGATTTTCAGATGCTGACTATGCTGCATGTAGATTGGATAGAAAAAGCATAACAGGAACATGCCAGTTCCTTGGTGATAGGCTAGTGTCCTGGTTCTGTAAAAAGCAAACCTCTATGTCCACATCAACTGCAGAAGTAGAATACATAGCTGCTGGTAGTTGTTGCTCACAAGTTGTGTGGATACAAAACCAACTACTGGACTATGGATACAACTTAAATAATTCAACTATATATTGTGATAGTACCAGTGTTATATCCATAACACAAAATCCAGTGCATCATAGTAGGACCAAGCATATAAAAATAAGATATCATTTCATTAGAGACTGTGTATACAAAAAAAAATTAATCTTGTATTTATTTCCATTGATTTACAAAGGGCAGACATCTTCACCAAGCCATTGGATGAGAAGAAACATCTATTTTTCTTAAATCAGTTAGGAATGATCATTGGAGATGAGTTAATTGAAATTTTATCTGTGGTCGATGATTTGTTGATAGTTCGTCGAACGGAGATTGACGATCTGTGAACTCCTCCTGAAGAGTTCGTCGAACGGAGTTCGACGATCACTTCTTAGTGAAATAGTTTTCGTCGAATGGAGATCGACGATCCCTGCTTCAGTGAATTTATCGTCGAACTGAGATCGATGATTTCTTCGTCTTCTTCAGACTGAGATCGACGAACTCATTTTCTATTAAAATACTTCGTCGAACTCAGATCGAAGATCTTTTCTTTTTTCGTCCAACGGAGTCTGCTGGTTAATATTCTGAAAACCTTATATCTAGGTTTTCTCCGAGCTCCATCCCGTGCTTTCAGTTCCCTTGCACTTGATCTTTGTTTTTCCCTTACAGGTGCACTTATGGCGATTCCAGCGAGCGCTCTTTCTGCAATGAAATTTGATATGGGTTTTGATATTGATTTCGACTCATTTCAGCATACTGAACCAATCTATGTGGAAATTCTGAAGTTATTTGAAGATCAAAATTTGAAGCAGTTCATGACCCGCCACATCAAGATTGCCATGACTGAAATAATGGAATGAGTCTTTACATCCTCACCATTTGAAGATAATATGATAGGAACAATTTCTGGTAATCTAGTTTCCCTTTCCCCTTCTGTACTAACCGAAATTTTCGGTCTACTGAATGGTGACGAAGAGATAAAAATGGACAATGAGGAATACAATAACATTCTGATCAAAATGGGTCATTCTAGAGATAACCCAAATAAGCTACTAAAGAAGAACTTGTCAGCTGAGTACATGTTCTTAGCAGATGTAGTCGGGAAGGTGCTGCTGGGAAAACGCACAGCACATTACTACATCACGAGGCACTAGTTCTTGGTGATGGGTGCCTTGATTGAAAAGAAAGGTGTAAACTAAGGCAAGTTATTGTTTGACCTGATTAAAAAGAAGAATACCAAGAAAAATGCCTATTTTGGATGGGTTCTGGGGATATTTCTGCAAGAAAAAGCATCTGAACATCTGGTTTCCACAATAGTGTTCATCAATGCCTCCAAAAGGCTAACCTCTGTCTTGTTTGGCAGATCAGAGAGGAGAATCACAAAGCCATCCAAGGCTTCCTCCTCCTCCAGGCCTTCTGAGGGAACCAGGGCTGTAACAGCCACTCACCACCCTAGTTTCGAAGAAGTTCCTCCTTCTTCCACAACATCCCTTCCAATAATAACTCCTCCATCTCCTCAGATATATTCACCTTCTCCTCTACAACCACCAGCTCTATCAATTTCTTCATCAACACATCTGCTAACACCTATTCCATCTCCACACCATATCACACCTCTTCAATCTCCACTACCATTCCACCTACATGACATCAACACTGAAAGATTCTTCTCATCCCCCACCTTTAATCTGCTCACCTTATTACCATCTACACCCACCTCACCTATCCATGACATTCCCAGTCCAACACCACCATCATCTCCATAGGATGACATTATACCAGATGTCACTCCTTCTACTCCTCCATCTGTATCCACTCAAACTCCATCTGAGTTTATGGATACAGTTTCTCCCTCCTTGTCCACCATCTTGGAGCACATCACTCCAGTGATTAGGACACTTATAGCAGAGGCTATTACACCTCTTGCAAATTCCTTTTCTTCTCTTGCTGCCATCATTTCTGCTTCCTTTGTCCCTACTTCTTCTTCTAGGGGCCTGATTCCAGCTGCCACTGAAATCAGGCAGAGGGAGATGCTCAGTGAAGAAGCAGCTCCAGTTTCAGCAGCAGCAATAGAAGAAACAAATACAGATATCTATATGGTCACAGATATATCAGTTACAGATATTAATATGCTCTGCACAGATACAACTATAGAGACTACAGAAATAATACCTATTGGTGATTGCATTGTCAATCCCACAGTTGATCTCTTCAGCTTGTTAAATTCTTTTGATACAATCTATTTAAATTCTCTTCCAGTTGTCTGCCTAAAGCCATCCTTAGCTATTGTACCATATACAACACCAATAAGTCCCACAGTTGCCAAGCAACTTAAAGACAGTTTTGTGGTTACCGAGACTCAAACAGTATCCCCTTCAAAGGAAACTTCTTCTCTAGAAACCATCTCAGCTCCAACATATAAGATGGATGACAGTCCTCTTCCTGATTTAGATGAAATCATCATGGCTGACATTGAAGAAGAAAAAAATTAATGTCTGAAAATTTATCAGTTGCTGAATATCTTCCAAAAATAGTTGCTCCAGCTCCAGAACCTCAAGCACAACCTCAGGCGGACAAGAAAATTGACAAAGATATTTTGAAGGCCATTGATGCTGAAGGATCAAGCGCATACCCAACTGCACCAAAAGCCCGGACTGTTGGAGAGGGCGATACTTAATTTCTTAAATAAGTAGCAAAGCACCACGGGTCAAGTGAAGGAACGTCGGACCCAACAATCCCCCCCGGCATCCAGCACAACCCGTCGGCTCAGAGGTGGAGTTACCACATGGCCCACATGGCTCAGAGATGGGGTTACCACATTGCCCACACGGCTCAGAGGTGGGGTTACCACATGTCCACGGTTGCACAGCTCAGAGGTGGGGTTACCACATGTCCACGGTTTCCTGACCCGCCGGACCCACACAGGTGGAAGGGAAAAATCAGGATTTAATAGCGCCCCCCGGTCTTGAACCCGTGACCTGCTTTGATACCAATTGAAGGATCAAGCGCATACCTAACTGCACCAAAATTCTGGACTGTTGGAGAGGGCGCTACTTAATTTCTTAAATAAGTAGCAAAGCGCCACGGGTCAAGTGAAAGAATGCCAGACCTAACAGATGCCTTATATGATGATCCTCAAGGATCCTCTGATGATGAAGATGAGGATGATGATTCTGATGATAGTCCCTCTGCCAAGAAGAAAGTTTCAAAGAAAAGAATGGCTCCTCCAGTTACTGCTCCCAAGCCAAATCCCACACATGATACACCTTATTATATCTTATAGAAAATTACTCCATATCCTGGGATGCCAGCATGGATGTGGCTCTCAAAGAATGAACAGAAAGATAGGATGAAAAGCAGGAGGTACTCTCCTCCCCCTCCTCAAAGAAATTGGAGAGGTCCTCCTCCTCCTCCACCTGCTGCTGGTGCTTCAGGCAACACTTCTCAGAGGTATACCTCATATGCTCAAACCTATCATAGACATCATGGTAGATCCTCAACATCTCAAGGAAGCAGCCAGTAGAGGTACTCTTCCAGCAGACATTAACAACAGCAACAATAGTAACATCATCAGCAACAACAATAGTGAAGGAGACTACAGCGTGCAACACCTTGAAGACGGCACACTGACAAATGATAAAATATCGTGAAGTGCATCGCCATAATAGGCGTCCGGATCGCAAGCCGATTTATTAATAATTGATAATAATTGTTATCAAATTATTATTAATTATTAATCCATGCTTTTGTGTTTTTTAATGATTGCACTTTTATTTCATGTAATGTGTACATTACGGTTATGATATTAAATCATGATGTATGTGTGTGTTTTATTTTCATGTTTTCATGTTTGGGCTGCATGTAGCCAGTTGGAGTGTTGTTGTTGTTGTAGCATATATATATGCATGTCCCCCCTCTATTTGGAGAAGATTGAATGAAAAGAAATTTGAAAATCCTTACCTCTTGAAGCTTCCTCCTTCCTCATCTCTTGGCCGATCTTTCTCTTGCTCCCCCTTCTCTCTCCTTGGCCGCCGACCACCTCTCATCCCCTCTCTCAAATCTCGGCTTTTCCTCCTCCCTCCCTCTTTCTCCAACCCGGCCACCACTCCTCTCCTGCCCGAGCCACCATCCACAACTCCCAAGGCCGCCACCTCTTCCTTTTCCCTCCAATAAGAGCCGACCACCCTCCTCCTTCCCCCTACCCGAAACACCACCATCAAGGCCAACCCAAGCTTCCTCCGCCTCCACCAAGACAAATGCCACCTTATTTCTCTCTTGCCATACTTGAAGATATTACTTCCATATTAAGAAGATTTCGACGGGACTTTCCATTTCCAGCATAACACGACGAAGGCGGACGAATTTCACTCCTACCGGCGTGATTCCGGTGGAGCCGTTGAAGAACGATCCTCGCTGAGTGAATCAGAATCATCCATTCCGGTTGGGTAACGAGCCTTTCCACTTTCGTGTGTTTCTTTCCTTAAATAATCTTGTGGTGGAATTTATGGCATTAAATTTTGAAATCATTTGAAATTTCGTGATTAGCTTTAATTGTTTTGCGTTGTTTTCTTGATCGACTTAATTTCGTAAAGGATTTGGCGAGCCCTCGTTGTCTTTTGTTGGGAGAGATCTACCTTTTCCAAATTGCGTGATTATTTTCGGTAGATCTCTTTGGGTACAACCTTCGCTCATCCGGATCCAATATTGGTCCTTTTTACCTCAATCGGATACCGGCCTATCGCCCTTATTTGATCTCGAAACGGTTTGGCTACCCATACGCTAGCGTGAAATTGAATGAATGTATTAGCGTGGAGCGGCGTAGAACAATTATGTGAGCGTAGAATTCATCGTGAAGAGATAGTCGTGCGCGTCCGTAGTTATAATTCGGCTCTAATGCGTACGTCTACATCAATTTGGTATCAGAGGGAGGTTCTCGTCAATTTCTTAATTGGCACTCCTCCCCCTCTTCAAATTAAAAACAAATAAATTTCAAATTTTAAATTTTAAATTTCAGATTTCAAATTTCAAATTTCAAACTTCAAATTTCAAATTTCAAATATCAAAATTTAAATTTCGAATTTCAAATTTCAAAATTTCAAATTTCAAATTTCAAAATTTCAAATTTCAAATTTCAAATTTCCAAATTCAAAATTTAAATTTCAAATTTCAAATTTCAAATTTCAAATTTCAAAATTTCAAATTTAAAAATTTAAATTTCAAATTTCAAAATTTCAATTTCAAATTTCAAATTTCAAATTTCAAATTTCAAATTTCAAATTTAAATTTCAAATTTCAAATTTCGAATTTCAAATTTCAAATTTCAAATTTCAAATTTCAAATTTCAAATTTCAAAATTTAAATTTCAAATTTCAAATTTCAAATTTCAAAATTTCAAAATTTCAAATTTCAAATTTCATTTCAAATTTCAAATTTCAAATTTTCAAATTCAAAATTTAAATTTCAAATTTCAAATTTCAAAATTTCAAATTTTAAAATTAAAATTTAAATTTTTTCAAATTTCAAAATTTCAAATTTCAATTTCCAAATTACAAATTCAAAATTAAATTTCAAATTTCAAATTTCAAATTTCAAATTTCAAATTTTCAATTTCCAATTTCAAGTTTCAAAGTTTAAAATTCAAAATTCCAATTTCAAAAAAATCCAAAATTATGGCCTATGACGTTCACGTTTCCCGGTTGTACTTTTGGTATGATAAAGCCATGACTAAGTTTCCCCCTAGGCAATGCCACACTTGTCCTACTTATGACGGTTTAGGGTGTCCTAAAATTTTTAGGGATTGGCTTAAGGGTATAGAACTTCATTTTAAATGTTACGGATGGATGACCCCCAAAAGATTCACTTTGCCCGAGAGCGGTTAATAGGTCAGGCCCAGTTATTTTGGCTGAATGAAATAGCGTCGTGTTGATGGTTATCAATATAATTGGCAGGCGATGCGTAGCATCCTTTCAGATCAATTTGATCCCGCCTATCTCCGTACTACCAACACCGAGCCTGTGAGTGACTATAGTTATGGCACTAGTTCCATACCAAGCTGTATGACTGACTATAAACCAAATGCCCAGATCCACAGCACAAAACTGAATATTTGGCCCCCCTTCAACAAGTGAACAAGTCGGTCTCCGATTATATGCAACTCTTTAAGGATTTGACAGTTAGAGCAGTGTGAAAGAGTTTCCTGATTTAGTTATAGACTCCCTGATGAGTCTAAGGTCGTGCCTAGGACAGTGCCCGTCACTGAGGTCGAGGCTGAATACACTGGCGATTTGAGTGACGATGAGGATATTGGTTACCCTAGTGACCTGGATGAGGATTCCACCATTGAAGAATCATCCTTACTCCCTGTCGATGACATTTTGGAGGCTACGGTTACTCCTGCTGAGATTACACCTGAGTCGGTAGGCATTTTACCTGATGATGAGAGTTTACTTAGTAGTGACTTAGGATATGATCTATTCGGACTCGAGCTGGATCCTCTTAGACCGAGATATATTGAGGACTGTTCTGATGATCCTGATATATTGGACGTTCCGACTGATTGGGAAGACTTACCGTTGGTGAACGAGTTATGCTTGGATGATTTTAGTGCTATGAGCCCGAATGATATTTCTTTGATGCAAACACCTTTATCTGACGTTCACGATTTAAAGCTTCCGTCGGGCTCAATTCTACCCTTGTCTGAGACCATAATTGATTCTAAATTAAATAACGTGGATAGTGTGTCAGAAAAAATTGTAAGCAAGGAAGTTGCATTATTGGATGAATTTTTGGATTGTACCCCGGGTTTGATTTTACCAACTCGTCCCCCTGACCGTTGACTCGACGTACTGATCATTTAGGACATAAGTGTGATACGATTGATTTCTGGAGTTCTACAGTGCCCCCTGAGTTCATTCTGCCAGTTTCCCCAGATGAGGACTCGTTAGTGCCTCCAGATCTCGTATTATTATTGTCGAACTATGACCCGACCACTGATTCTGAATTACATGATATATCTAATGAATGGTAGACATGTCGGACGAATTTTCTGTAAGGGCGAATCCATTGTTTGAATTTTCATATGACTTTAATGGCTTTCAACCTGGTGATCTTTCTTGGATGTTAAACCCATGCTTCGACGTTGAGAAGGACTTAGCTCCTCCTTGGTACATGTCCCCTTTGACGGCCTATTACCCTACGAGTCCATCGTTGGTCACACCGTCGGATTTTTAGATTTTTTTTCGTGGCGACTATCTCCTTTATCCTAATTTTATCCTCCATGAATTTTAAAGAAACTCACTTATCGAATTATACGTTTCGGATAGGGCCGCTTTTAGTGCCTCCTGATGAGATTCCCTCGGCGCCACCAGATTTAGTTCTGTTGGTGTCCGCCTTATGTCGTTCCGCTATCACCGAATGCACTAAGTACGTTGCGCATGATGATGCTCGCAATGAATTTCATTTACGTAAGCACTGTCGTGAAGCGCCAACCACGTTACAACAATCTATTCAAATTCTTGCTAGCTTACAAAAAGGAGCGTCTTACGGTATAATTTGCGATTTTGACTTGGTGCATCTCGTCACTGAACGGTTGCCTTCGGGCACTATAGAAATGAGCGAGTTGGCGAGCTGGACCATTTGCGGAATTTAATGACATTAGGAGAACGCGCACTACTTTTGAGGTTTTTCACTGATTGGGTGATACCCTATTTTTAATGTTTCTGATTTAACGCTGCATGTTTTTCCACCACTTGAGTTATTTGCCTGTCCGTTTGGCTCCACTTTGTTCTCTTATGGGTTGGGTAGTGAGTTTGTGCCTGGATCGCTTTCTTTTTCGGGCTTCACTGGAGGTACGTTTGTAGTTGATGTTGAAATGTTTCTTCCTTTATTGCCTAATGCTTTTCCGAGGTTCCCCAGGACCATCTTTTTGCATTACAGGATACTCCAGGTTGAAGTGCTTCCCTCTACTTGTGGCGATGTTGGCCACTACCTGCGTCGTTGGCGTGATCGTCCAGTCTCCGATGTCCATGGGCCGTTTGGATCGGGGGTAGCTCGTTTGGTTGTCGCTCTCCCACGTTGGTGCAGTAACATCCACTCATCGGTGATGGAGACTACGACGCGCAACACATTGAAGACGGCGCACTGACAAATGACCGTGAAGAGCATCGCCATAATAGGCGTCCGGATCGCAAGCCGATTTATTAATAATTAATAATAATTGTTATCAAATTATTATTAATTATTAATCCATGCTTTGTGTGTTTTTTAATAATTGCACTTTTATTTTATGTAATGTGTACATTATGGTTATGATATAAAATCATGATGTATGTGTGTGTTTTATTTTCATGTTTTCATGTTTGTGCTGCATGTAGTCAGTTGGAGTGTTGTTGTTGTTGTAGCCTATATATAGGCATGTCCCCCCCTCTATTTGGAGAAGATTGAATGAAAAGAAATTTGAAAATCCTTACCTCTTGAAGCTTCCTCCTTCCTCATCTCTTGGCTGATCTTTCTCTTGCTCCCCCTTCTCTCTCCTTGGCCGCCGACCACCTCTCATCCCCTCTCTCAAATCTCGGCTTTTCCTCCTCCCTCCCTCTTTCTCCAACCCGGCCACCACTCCTCTCCTGCCCGAGCCACCATCCACAACTCCCAAGGCCGCCACCTCTTCCTTTTCCCTCCAACAAGAGCCGACCACCCTCCTCCTTCCCCCTACCGAAACACCACCATCAAGGCCAACCCAAGCTGCCTCCGCCTCCACCAAGACAACCGCCACCTTATTTCTCTCTTGTCATACATGAAGATATTTACTTCCATATTAAGAAGATTTCGACGGGACTTTCCATTTGCAGCGTAACACGACGAAGGTGGACGAATTTCACTCCTACCGGCGTGATTCCGGTGGAGCCGTTGAAGAACAATCCTCGCCGAGTGAATCGGAATCATCCATTCCGGTTGGGTAACGAGCCTTTCCACTTTCGTGTGTTTCTTTTCTTAAATAATCTTATGGTGGAATTTCTGGCATTACATTTTGAAATCATTTGAAATTTCGTGATTAGCTTTAATTGTTTTGCGTTGTTTTCTTGATCGAACTTAATTTCGTAAAGGGTTTTGCGAGCCCTCATTGTCTTTTGTTGGGAGAGATCTACCTTTTCCCAAATTCGTGATTATTTTCGGTAGATCTCTTTGGGTACAACCTTCGCTCGTCCGGATCCAATATTGGTCCTTTTTACCTCGATCGGATACCGACCTATCGCCCTTATTTGATCTCGAAACGGTTTGGCTACCCATACGCTAACATGAAATTGAATGAATGTGATAGCGTGGAGCGGCGTAGAACAATTATGTGAGCGTAGAATTCATCGTGAAGATATAGTCGTGCGCGTCCGTAGTTATAATTTGGCTCTAATGCGTACGTCTACATCAAATAGCAAGCTCCTGAACCACAAAAAGCTGACCGTCCTAAAAGGCCAGAGTCTCCACCCATTCCTTTTGTGGATCCATAGACAGAGACAACTTCTAGAATGACCAGGTTTCAGGAACTTGTTGGACTTTCAATGATAAATAAAGCTAAAGCTGAAGGAAAGGATCCATCACAATATTCTAATATGTCTAAATACAGAAAAGAAGAACTAAAAAGGTATGAGAAAGCTAATAAATTCTTTAATGTAGATGCTTATATGAACCTACATCCAAAGGCTGTAGTGCCTAGGGCTACCTCCCTTAATATAATTGGAGTTGCTGATATGACAATGTCCAAGAGGCAAGCAGCTAATCCAAATAGGGAAATCAAGTTTACACAGCCTTCTGACTAAGAGAAAGAGGACAATCAAAAGGAAAAGCAAAAGAAAAAGAAATGAGAATATTTTGTTTTGTTTCTATTTGTCTAAGACTCTTCATTTATTTACTGTCACAAAGCTACTATGTAAATATCTGGTGCATATTTAAATTTCTCTGCCAGATATATTTTTCCTGCTTTGTGAATGTTTTCATTGTTAAAATTCAACAAACCGCAGACGCCCCCTTGGATACCCTGTTGAAAACTCAACAAACCGAAGGAGAATACGCCCACTTATATGTTGAAAGTTTTCCCGGATCGTGGAGTTAGCAGGGGTTATCTCAACAAAGCAGTAACAACCAACAACACATGCAGCACAAGCTTCTTTATTGATCAAGAGCGAACTTCTTTACAAGGCGAGACATACATGGCGAGACATGCTTCACCAAAACCCAACACCGGGAGAGCAGAGACAGTTACAAAGACAAGAACAAAAAACAAGCCGCGCGGACTCAAACAATCAAGCCGCCGACCTACTGCTGTGGAGTCCGCTCAGTCCGCCAGGTCGCCAGACCGCAACCCAAGCCGCGCGGACTCACCCTCTCCAATGCTTAGCTCTTCACCGCCGGTCTGCACGCCGCCAGACCGCACAAGCTGCGACACCGAATGGAACAGTCCGCCTGAAGCAGGCGACTTCCTGAACCCCGAACCAAGTCGCCAAAGAGAAGACCGCCTGGTCGCTATCCGCGACCTGCTGTTTACCGCCTGTTGCTTAACCGCAGAGTCCGCACTGTCCCTGACCGCAATCAGAGCCAAGTCCTGGCTTTCCAGCGCTATCCGCACAACCTGCACAGCACAACCGGGTCAACTCTATCCGCGCGGACACAAAGTCCAGGCCGCAGCAACTTACGCGAGCTCAATTACTGTTCACTTACTTCGGTCCAGGTGTCTTATTTCCTGATGTGACATGGGTCCTATTTATAGGCACGGCGATGAGTATGGTCACCGCCCTAGTCGATAGGATCACCGCCACAACCCGCAGCTAGAACAAGTGTGTCCGCACAGCCCGCGGACACACCTTCCAGTTCGCCGCTCCTGTGCAGATAGCCAGTCCGCCCCAGCTTCTCCAAGGCCGGACTCCAATATCCAGTCCGCCTTGCCGTCAGAGACCAAGCCAGGACCACCACAGCCGGACTCCACAACAGCCGTGTCCGCCATTCTGCGGACAAGGCATCAGCCCGCAAAACTCAAGCCCGCAGCCTCGCCATCAAGACGCCTGTCGGACTCAGCGGACACCCGGCTTCCGTCCGCATATCCCATGTCCATTGCCTAATCACCAAGGCATTGCCGGACTCAGCGGACACGCCGATCCAGTCCGCGTACACAGCGAACTCCAGTCCGCTTCCCTGAGTCCATAACCTCATCACAAGGCTCAACCGGACTCAGCGGACTCTGGCTCCAGTCCGCACGCTCCTGCACAAGCAATTCTCCAGTCCGCATATCCCCAAGCTAGCACACAAGGCAACAACACTTCTACTAAGCTTGGAGGACTGAGAAATCAGCCCGCGCTCCACTGCGCGATCTCCCCGGACTGAGCCTCCTGGACTTGGTTCAGTTCCCACCAAGTCCAGCCCACTGGCCGCAAGGGCCAGTCCGCACTTACAGGCGGACACTGGATCTAGCCCGCCATACCGGGCGACCTCCAGTTCCTGTCCGCGCTGACCGGCGGTCTCCGCGGCTTCCACTTGCCGCTTCACTAGAGCAAGACCAAGGCATCTGCCAAACCGGTCTGCCGAGCTCCAGTTCTTCAGTCCGCTTCAAGCCGGACCCCGCGGATAACAGTCCTATCCGCCCGGTTACTTCCTGGGAGTAAACCGCCTGCTGAGCATACACTGGCCTGTCAGACCGCCGCTGCTGTCCGCGCAGTCCGCGCGAACAGACCGCCCAGGCCGCCACAGAGCAAACCGCCTGCAACATCCCTGCCGACCTAGCAGTCCGCCAACCCTGTCCGCGTAGTCCGCGCGGATAGGTTTCCCAAGCCTTCCATTCACCCACTTTCACTTCACAGAATTCAACACTCCCCCTTGAAGTGAGAAGTGGTGAATAACTCCAGCAGCTCCCGTAACCTTGCACCTGGTCCTTCCGATAGCATTTACGAAGAGATGTCCAAGACATAATCCTCGCCCCGCATATCATGGACCATGAGGGAGCCCTCCAGCATCTCCCAAAAGGAGCCATGCTTCCCTCTGCCTTCTTTAGCTTCAACCTCCACTCATGCATCATAGGAGTATCACCAACTTCCTTGGACCCAGAAGCCCAAGCCTCGTTGCCTCTGAGAGAAGTCACCTCTTCAGACTTGGTGTCAACCACCTCCTTGATTCTAGTGGGTCATCACAGCCAGAAGTACCTTGCTCGACCTGAGGGCTAACAAGGAAACACGGGACCAAGTCCGTCGTGTTCCCTTCACTATATCGAGCTGGTGGCTTACTGATCCTCTTCGATCTCCGAAGAACCGGATCATGGCTAACCACCTCCGCTGCTTTTGAAACAGCTTCGTTCCCGGGCAAACCCGGAACAATGCTCCCTTTGCTCCCTGAACAAGACGCCTCCTTACTGGAACCAAAAGCATTTGGAGGAACGCTCCCCCTGCTACCTGAACCAGAAGACTCCCCTCTTGAACAAGAACAGCCTGGAACATCGCTCCCCTTGCTTCCTGAACCGGAAGCCTCCGCCTTCGAGCTAGAAGGTCCTGGAGCATCGCTCCCCCTTCTTCCCGACTCTGACGCCTTTGCCCCGGAGCTAGAACAACCTGGAGCACCTGGTGACTCAGGCAACTCCACTTCCTTAGCAGCAGCCTCCTTCAGCCCACCATCTGACCTGCTTATCTCTAGCTCCACATAAGAGCTACCCCAATATGGCGTCAACTCATCGAAAACAATGTCTCTCGACACTATGAGTTTCTTCGTCGCAGGATCCATACACCTCCATCTTCTTCTCTGCTCATCATACCCAACAAAGACTAGCTTTGTTTTGAGAGCACCCGAAGTGTGTATATAGCAGGTAGATCCAAACACCCGAAGGTGCTTCACTGAGGGCTTCACTCCGAACATTAGCTCATAAGGAGTCTTCACTATGATCGGACTAAGAGGCATCCGGTTGATGACATGAGCAGCACAGGCCATTCCTTCCGCCCAAAGAGCCTTCAGAACGCCTTTACTCCGAAGCCAACACTTGCAGGTCTCCGTTAACCAACAGATCATCCGAGCTGCAATACTACCCAGCTGTGAAGTATGTCCACAAGAAAGCTCCATCCGGATTCCTTGCTTCCTGCAAAAGCGTGAGAACTCGATTGAGGCAAACTCACCACCGAAACTTGTCCTCAACACCTTGATCCTCCGGCCAAGCTGGCCTTCGACAAGCTTCTTGAACTCCACAAACAAGCGTACCATGTTGGACTTCTTCTTCATGAAGTATACCCAAGTATACCCAGAATAGTCATCAACCAATATCAGCATGAACCCGCTGCCTCCAAGACTGGCCGTGACGGTCGGTCCCACCAGAGCACAATGGACAACCGCCAATGGTGCATTACTCCTGGATTGTGCTTTGTCGACCATGAAGTGATAGGCTCCACTTTCCTGACATCCCGCACACCCCCGACCATCACCATAGGATGACAATCTAGGCAAGCCTCTTACGAGTCTTCTTACCGCCATTGCTTTCAGCTTGTCCATCCCTACATGCCCCAGTCTTTCATGCCAGATAGCAGCACTATCCTTGGCATCCAGCCGATCAGATCCAGAACTAGTTGAAGTCCCAACTACGTTCTTCTCCTTCCTCCCTACCTGAGCAACGTTCGCCGAGAGCAAGGTAACCTTGCACTCCTTCCGAAGATGACCTTGCTGCTTGCATTTATAGCACCGTGGTCCTTCCTTCCTCTTCCTATCACGCCTAGGAGAAACACTCCTTTCTTCCTGATATGAAGTAGAGGGACCATCTTCCGCAGCAATCTTCACCTCCTTCCTGAACAACCCATCAAGGGAAGTCCAGACCTCCGCAGCTGACCGACATCCACTGATGTGGTCCAAGAGCTCCGATGAGATCACCTGCCTGAGAATAGACTCCGCTTTCGCATTTGCCTCCTTCCAAGCTCTCATCGCCTCAGCATTGCCAGCAGTATCCTCTTGTCTTCCTGCTCCGCATACAACCTCCCAAAGGTCCTCGCCAAGAAGAAAGCTCTTCATACAGGACTTCCACCGTTCACAGTTCGCCTCTGTAAGAAGATCAATACCAAGACAACTTGCTTCCTCCACTGCCATGGTTCTACCACTGGTTTCCTCTACAGACGAGCAACTACTTTCATTGAGCACTGCTTGACCACTCCAACAACCTGGCTCTGGTACCATGTTAAAATTCAACAAACCGCAGACGCCCCCTTGGATACCCTGTTGAAAACTCAACAAACCGAAGGAGAATACGCCCACTTATATGTTGAAAGTTTTCCCGGATCGTGGAGTTAGCAGGGGTTATCTCAACAAAGCAGTAACAACCAGCAACACATGCAGCACAAGCTTCTTTATTGATCAAGAGCGAACTTCTTTACAAGGCGAGACATACATGGCGAGACATGCTTCACCAAAACCCAACACCGGGAGAGAAGAGACAGTTACAAAGACAAGAACAAAAAACAAGCCGCGCGGACTCAAACAATCAAGCCGCCGACCTACTGCTGTGGAGTCCGCTCAGTCCGCCAGGTCGCCAGACCGCAACCCAAGCCGCGCGGACTCACCCTCTCCAATGCTTAGCTCTTCACCGCCGGTCTGCACGCCGCCAAACCGCACAAGCTGCGACACCGAATGGAACAGTCCGCCTGAAGCAGGCGACTTCCTGAACCCCGAACCAAGTCGCCAAGGAGAAGACCGCCTGGTCGCTATCCGCGACCTGCTGTTTACCGCCTGTTGCTTAACCGCAGAGTCCGCACTGTCCCTGACCGCAATCAGAGCCAAGTCCTGGCTTTCCAGCGCTATCCGCACAACCTGCACAGCACAACCGGGTCAACTCTATCCGTGCGGACACAAAGTCCAGGCCGCAGCAACTTACGCGAGCTCAAAAACTGTTCACTTACTTCGGTCCAGGTTTCTTATTTCCTGATGTGACATGAGTCCTATTTATAGGCACGACGATGAGTATGGTCACCGCCCTAGTCGATAGGATCACCGCCACAACCCGCAGCTAGAACAAGTGTGTCCGCACAGCCCGCGGACACACCTTCCAGTTCGCCGCTCCTGTGCAGATAGCCAGTCCGCCCCAGCTTCTCCAAGGCCGGACTCCAATATCCAGTCCGCCTTGCCGCCAGAGACCAAGCCAGGACCACCACAGCCGGACTCCACAACAGCCGTGTCCGCCATTCTGCGGACAAGGCATCAGCCCGCAAAACTCGAGCCCGCAGCCTCGCCATCAAGACGCCTGCCGGACTCAGCGGACACCCGGCTTCCGTCCGCATATCCCAAGTCCATTGCCTAATCACCAAGGCATTGCCGGACTCAGCGGACATGCCGATCCAGTCCGCGTACACAGCGAACTCCAGTCCGCTTCCCTGAGTCCATAACCTCATCACAAGGCTCAACCGGACTCAGCGGACTCTGGCTCCAGTCCGCACGCTCCTGCACAAGCAATTCTCCAGTCCGCATATCCCCAAGCTAGCACACAAGGCAACAACACTTCTACTAAGCTTGGCGGACTGAGAAATCAGCTCGCGCTCCACTGCGCGATCTCCCCGGACTGAGCCTCCTGGACTTGGTTCAGTTCCCACCAAGTCCAGCCCACTGGCCGCAAGGGCCAGTCCGCACTTACAGGCGGACACTGGATCTAGCCCGCCATACCGGGCGACCTCCAGTTCCTGTCCGCGCTGACCGGCGGTCTCCGCGGCTTCCACTTGCCGCTTCACTAGAGCAAGACCAAGGCATCTGCCAAACCGGTCTGCCAAGCTCCAGTTCTTCAGTCCGCTTCAAGCCGGACCCCGCGGATAACAGTCCTATCCGCCCGGTTACTTCCTGGGAGTAAACCGCCTGCTGAGCATACACTGGCCTGTCAGACCGCCGCTGCTGTCCGCGCAGTCCGCGCGAACAGACCGCCCAGGCCGCCACAGAGCAAACCGCCTGCAACATTCCTGCCGACCTAGCAGTCCGCCAACCCTGTCCGCGTAGTCCGCGCGGATAGGTTTCCCAAGCCTTCCATTCACCCACTTTCACTTCACAGAATTCAACATTCATTTCATTTATATTGGTGACCTCACCCAAATAGGGGGAGATTGTTGGATCCCTAGTTTGATTTGGTCTAGGTTCACTAACTAGGATGTTTGACCCACCATGTATAGCCAGGGTCATGTCATTGTGCCCTAGAGTTTAGGCTAAGTCCTTAGATTCAACCCTGCATGGACCAGGCAACTGAAGACTGTAGAAGACTCAGACTTAGAAAAAAATCAAGCTCAGGAAGTGAGTTCGACGTTCGTCGAACTCAGGTCGACGAAAGTCATGCGCTGCTCGATGAACTCAGAGTTAATTCTCTGAGTTGAGCTCGACGATATTCGAGCTTAGGTCGACGAATTCTGGAAGTTCAACTTGAAAGATATGGTACCTAAACACCTAGAGGGGGGGGGGGGGGGTGAATAGGTGACCTAATCCTTTTTAAACTTTAATGGCAGCAATCAGTTATATCACAGAAAACTAACTAGTTTATCACAGCAAACACAACAATAATCACAGCACACCACAGCACAGCATACACAGTGGTTTATAGTGGTTCCCTAAGGTATGGGTACATCCACTTTTCCCCTTCGCCTATCTAGCAGTGTACTAGATTCGGCCAAACTCCTCCACTGTCTCAGAACCCAAATTGGTTCTTACACCTCAGGCCCAAGGCCTTACAACTCAGCTTTATCCCAAAGCCTACACTCAGCCAATCAAGGCCTAGACTCAACCAACCAAGGCCTACACTCAGCCAACCAAGGCCTACACTCAGAGATCTCAATCTCCTACACTCAGGCTCACAAGCCCTACCCTCAGCCTTTATAGTTATAGGCTTACAATTCACTCAGATCCAAGGGATCCTACAAGTTAAAAATGTATTACAGATATTAACTCTACAACTCAGAAATAAAAGAGGGGAGTTGATAGTTTCTTGATGAGTTCTTGGAAGAACTCAGCTGGATTCACTCTGACTTAGCTTTCTTCAAAGCTTCTTGAGTAGAACTAAATAAGACTGAATCCTCCTGCAGTTGTTCCTTGACCTCTGCCACTTAAGATCCAGAATTGAATCTGAATCCTTCTTCTCAGCCTAGTTCCAGAGGCTGATTTCTTGGATGGAGCCCTCTCTCTCCAACATCTTAGATCTGCACTTGGACTGCAAGATCTTCTTGTGTTGATACTCTTGGTATCACTTTGATAACTTGTTCTTCAACAATGTGATCAATCTGAACCACTCTTGAATTACTCTTACAACTGTTTCTGTAAACTGTAGGTGCCTATTTATAGGTCTTCTTCATGGTAACCGGCTGGTCCGGTTCATAACTTACTTCTGATATCTCTGACAGGTGCTGTAGACCGGCTGGAACGACAGCTGTCAAGTTATCCAGTCATTTCTTGAAAAACTCTAACTGTCTGTAAGTGTCGAGACTTTCTGTCTTTAAGTGTCGACACTTATAGTCCAAGTGTCGACACATGTTGTGTAAGTGTCGACACAATTCTACAAGGTGTCGACACAACTCCTTGTATGTCTCGACACAGATTCTTCTGCATGTGTCGACACTGAAATTGAGTGTCGACACAAGTACTTGTTCTTCTAGCTTTTGCTGAATTCTTCTAAGTGTCGACACATCTCCTTTGTATCGACACAACTTCTTGTGTTGAATCTGTCAAGTGTCGACACTGCTTCTTGGTGTCGACACATAGTCTTCAATGTTGATACTTGCTGAGTGTCGACACAGCTCCTTGTGTCGACACACCTTCTTCTTGTTGAGACTTCAGCTGAGTGTCGACACATTCCCTTAGTGTCGACACTTGTACTTAGAATATTTTTGTTGATCTTTCTGATCTTTGCTAAGTGTCGATACAGCTCCTTGTGTCGACACTTTCTTCAAGTGTTGAGTCTTCAGCTGTGTGTCGACACATTGTTCTGGGTGTCGACACATACTTCAAATGCTGACTCTTCTGTTGAGTGTCGACACATTGTGCTGGGTGTCGACACTTACTTCAAGTGCCGACTCTTCTGCTTAGTGTCGACACATTGTGTTGAGTGTCGACACTTGTACTTAGTCTCTGCAGACTTTTGCTGAGTGTCGACACAACTCCAAGTGTCGACACTTTCTGGTGTAGACTCAGCTTCACTGGGTGTCGACACAGCTCCTTGTGTCGACACTTTCTGTCTGCACTTTTCTTCACTGAGTGTCGACACAGCTCCAAGTGTCGACACTTTCTGTCTGGTGTCGACTCTGCATCCCAGGTGTCGACACAATGACTCCAAGTGTCGAAACTGCTTGTCTGGGTGTCGACACAAGTCTTCTTAAGTGTCGACACTTTCCCTCTAGGTGTCGACACATGGACTTAGAAACTTTTTGCTTCAGTCCAGTGATTTCTTAACCTGCACAAGTAAACTCAACATACATCAAATACATTATGATGTATATCATTGAGTTGGGTGAGGCTTCTTCAAATCAGGTACATTTGACCAATGTACCCAACAATCTCCCCCTATTTGGAGAAGTCATAACCCTTAGTCAATGATATACACCATTCAAAATTAAAAATTACAAAATGATGTAAAGCAGATTATTTACAGCTGGGTAAACATAAACATGTATTAATTCACACATGTATACACATTCATCATTTCAGAACAAACAAGAAATAGACACATTTACAGAACAATCATGAAATATAGTTATCATAAATTGTTCTAACATTTTTCTTATACATCTTCAGTGGTTTACAAAAATGTTTTACATTCAAAAGATTACAACAATCTTCAAGTCAATTTTTAATCTATTTCTGGTCTGGTTCTTTGATAACTATTCCTTTGCCAGGTTGGACTTGAGCTTTGACAGGGGCTTCAGCAGTTTCAGCAACAGCAGGCTTCTTGCCTTTTAGATCTTTCTTTTTGAGTTCTTCTGCCTTGATCTTCTGCCTCTCAAAGTAGTGATATGGCTTAGGGAAGTACTTGCTAGGCTCCACTGCAGTAGGAGGTAGCTTTCCCATCTGTGCCTTCCTTCTGAATTGAACAATGGCTTCTTGTCTGATCTCATGTTTCCTCCATTCAGCTTCAGAAAATCATTTGTTCCTGTCATGAGTATTGTCTTTGGCAGCTTTCCAGGCAGTTAAAATTATATTTCTAGAGGTAGGGCTCCACTGTTCAAAGTCTGGCCTTTGTTCTGCTTGTTCCCTAAACCTCTTTTTGGACAACCTTGTCTCTTCCTCTTTCTGTAGAGCCTCTTGCATGGCTTCAGATATAGGTTGAACAACCTTTTCAATATGGACATTGTCCTTGCCCTCAGGTGGGCTATACATGGTGCTCACATCTGCCTGAATCATTTCAAAGTCTGGAGGTGGATAAATGACCTGAGCTACTTCTGGTTGCTCACCTCCAAGATAAGCAGGGTTAATGCCTGATTCAGCAACATCTTGGTCACCACACAGAGGAGGATATCCAAGTGTAGCTATGATGGAATTTGATATCCACTTAGCATGTTCAGAGCTTGCCTTGACTAGTACTCTCTCCCCCTTTATGACTTCTCTAGCCATGTGATCTCTGACATCATCCTTTTGAAATCTGATCTGACTATCCAAGTACCTGATTCCATCTTTAAAGTAAGGTTTTAACTTTTGAAGTTATTCAGATATGACCTTCTGGGAGGCTTGGATAGCAGTCTTTACAGCAGTAATTTCTTCTTGAAATACTTTATCAAAATCAGCTTTAGCAGCAGCAGTAGATGTAGAAGGTTCAGCAGCCTTGTTCTTCAACTCAGTGATTATAGCATTATGAGAGGCAGTCAAATTGTCATTCATTCTTAATTGATTCTCAAGAACATATCCTTGTTTCAATGCTATATCATCCACCTGTGCCTTGATCTTCTCTTGGTGTGTTGCCAAATACACCACTGCATTTCCACCTTTGTGGAAGCAATCAGTCATTTCCTTTTTGTTAAGGTTCATTTCAAACCTTATAGACTTTATATCTTGGGCAAGATCAAACTGTAATGATCTGTGCCCTGCATCAACATAAGCCTCAATGGCTTTTCTCTGTTCATCCATTTTAATCTGCAGTGCAATCAGTAAAGCACTATAATCAACAGTTGGAGCTTGTTGAACTATAGGATGTGGGGCAATGGATTGCAAAGCCTTCTTATAACTCTGGCTTCTCCTTTTGAATACATAAAGTTTCTTCTTCTTAGCCCTAGCACTCTCCTCATCTTCAGAGGCAGAAGTGCGGGCAATGTCAACCCTATCCTTAGGGCTTTGAGGCTTGTCAGCTTGCACATCTTGTGCCTTCTCAGTTTCTTGCCTTATAGGCTCTTCCAGAACTTGCATTTGCTCCCCCTCAGCAGCAGCATTATCTCTTCCAGCAGCTTCCTTGTCCATGTCAAAATCGGCTTGATCTAGATTGAGAAATAAATCTTCCATGGTGTATTCAGGTGGAGACTGTGCAGGAGAAGTTCTTGGTTCTTCAACCACAGGATCAGGAATAACTGGAACAGCAGATGTGTCTTCTAGAACAACATCTGGTTCTTGACTATGCAGCTGAGTTTGTTGAGGAACATCAGACAAATCAGCATCTTCTATAATAAAATCTAAAGTATTTAGGTCAGTGAGTACCTCTTGGATGATGGTGGTGGCTTGCTCACTGGCCAGTGTAGATGGTTCTTCTACAACTGGAGGCTCCCCATGGCTTTGATCCCTGTGGATGGGGCTAGCCTGTGGTAGCTCCCCCTGGATCTCAGCATTCTCTTGAGTAGCAGGGGTCTTCACTACAGCCTCTTCCTCTTGATCATCAGGAGTGAAAATAACATGTTCTTCACTAACTGAACTGCTTGTGGACACTTGTTCCACAGGAGCTGTCTTCCTTTTCTTCTTTGGAGGAGGCTCCTTCTCAGTAACTACCTTCTCTGGGGTTGGTATTTCCTTGGACAATACCCTGTCCCATCTTGAGAAGATCCTTTGATCCATCTTCCTCATGTGGTTGATCTTGTTTCCTGCAGCAGTATTCATTACCTCTGGTATGGTACCAGCTAGGTAGAGACTAATGATCCTTCCCAGATTGGGCTTTTTCAAGCTCTCCTTAATCTTCTCATAAACCACTATAGACCAGTCAGTTCTTAGAGCAAAGATAATTCTAGTCATAATTCCAAACATATAGGCAGACACTCTGTCATGCCCTCCAGGCTTGCTGAGTAAGACTTTTCCCACTATCTCAGACATGAACTTCCTTTGATTATTCATGCCTTTTCTGTTGAAAACAGATCCTATCTTCATATTAGGATCAAGTCCACACCAGGTTAAAGCTTCCCTGGTCTTTGAAGCAGTAACCTCTTCTTCATCTTGAGTTTTTGGTAGCTGGAGTACCTTCCTCAGACTCTTTGGTGAAACCTTGACCTTAGTTCCATGAACTCTGGATTTGATTCTGTATCCAGAGTCATCTACTGCGGCTCCATTAAGGAATTCAAGTACCTCCTTCTTCCAAATCTTTGTAGGTTCTGACACTAGATATTCTAGTCCAGAATCGGCGACTAGGGTTACAACCGCCTTGAGTTCTGGATCAGCATCGTCGAACGCGCCGCGCACAAGCTCATAACCTTCGTTAACGTTCTCCTCAAGCTTAGGAGCCATTAGGGTTTGTAGAATTTGTCTTTAGAAAAGAGAGGTGTCGACACAGAAGTTTTGATCTCGAAACTTTGAAAGCGTGTCGACAAACAAAGACAGAACCCTATTTATACCTTTCTGATTTTGAAGATGAACAGGCGGGACAGCTAACTTAAAATGTGTCGACACTGGATATAAGTGTCGACACTGACTTATAATGTCTCGACACACATGTGTCGACACAAGTTTAGTCAACAGATTTTATGTGTCGACACAACATAACTCGACACATTGTCGAGACTTTACTTAGAAAATTCTGAGTAAAACATAAGTGTCGACACCATATTGGTTGTGTCGACACCTACTTGTCATGTGTCGACACTAACATTTTGAAGTGTCGACACCAACATCCTAGATGTGTCGACACCTTTTTCCTGAAGTGTCGACACCACTATTCTGTGTCGACATAGACTTGTCTATGTGTCGACACCTTTTTACTTAGTCAATTTTAATTCTGTAAACTTACTCTAAGTTTATCATTCTTAGTTCAATTTTGAATCTATCGAATTTAGCTTCTTCTAGGGGCATAGTAAACATATCAGCTATCTGATTATCTGTTTTAACATATTCAAGTAAAATATCTTCTCTTTCTACATGTTCCCTAAGAAAATGATATTTAATTTCAATATGTTTAGTTCTACTATGTGATACAGGGTTATTAGCTATGAAAATAGCACTTGTAGAATCACAGAAAAGTGGAGTTCTACTTACCTGAAATCCATAGTCCTCTAGCTGATGTTGTATCCACAGAAGTTGAGCACAGCAACTTCCTGCAGCCACATACTCTGACTCAGCTGTGGAGATAGCCACACTGGTTTGCTTCTTGCTACTCCATGAAATTAGTCTCCCACCTGAAGGCTGCTCCACATAGACTTCTTCTTTAAGATTACCATTTAGGAATGCTGACTTGACATCCATTTGGTATACCTTGAATCCTTGATAGGTTGCATAGGCCAAGAACATCCTTATGGCTTCCAGTCTGGCTACTGGAGCAAAGGTTTGATCAAAGTCAATACCTTCTTCTTGCCTATATCCTTTAGCAACCAGTCTAGCTTTATTCTTAATGATGACCCCTTGTTCATCCATCTTATTCCTGTAGATCCACTTAGTTCCTATTACATTGTGGTCTTTAGGTTTAGGAACAAGTTCCCAAACCTTGCACCTCTTGAACTGATTAAGCTCTTCTTACATTGCTTCAGTCCATTGTGGATCTTGTATTGCTACTTCAAACTTCTTGGGTTCAACTTGTGACAGAAAGCTGGAATAGATTACAGCATTCTGATTTCTGCTCCTTGTTTGAACTCCTTGTCTTGGATCTCCAATAATCAGCTCTACTAGATGATCTCTAAGATGCCTGTGAGCTGGAGGCATCCTAACTTCTGGTTGAACCACTTCAGCATTTCCATCATGCTGTTCTCCTTGTATTTCTTCAGCAATTGGCACATGTAGTTCTCCCCCTGGACAACAGCTACTCTCCTCTCCTTGCTGTCTTACAGCAGGCACTTCTTCTATAGTAAGCTTGTCCATTTTCTTTGATAAACCTGTGTGGCTGCATACAGTACTAGACAACTCATTGTTAATAAGTTTAGTCTCATCAAAAACTACATGCACTGATTCTTCTACAACTTGTGTAGTCAAGTTGTAGACTCTATAAGCCTTACTATTATTGTTGTACCCAACAAAAATTCCCTCTTGTGACTTGGCAGCAAACTTAGTTAAGTAAGACTTCCCATTGTTAAGTATGACGCATTTGTAACCAAAGATCCTAAAATAGGATAGGTTTGGTTTCCTGCCTTTCACAACTTCATAGGGGGTCTTGTTAAGCCTCTTAGTGATGGTAGCCCTATTTATAACATGGCATGCAGTATTAACTACTTCAGCCCAGAAATATTCTGGCAGTGATGTATCACTTAGTAGGGTCCTACCAGCCTCTATCAAGGTCCTATTCTTCCTTTCAGCAATGCCATTTTGCTGAGGTGTTCTAGGTGAAGAGAATTCTTGAAATATCCTAAAGTCTTCACACAGTTTTGTCATGCTATCAGACTGAAATTCAGTACCATGGTCACTTCTAATTTTGACCACTGTACTATTTAGTTCATTCTGAATTTTCTTGACAAAGCTATAGAAGACACTAGGTGTTTCAGATTTCTGTATTAAGAAGAACACCCAGGAAAACCTTGAGTAGTCATCTACAACTACAAGGGTATAGACCTTCCTACCTAAGCTGTGAACTGGCATTGGACCAAAGAGATCCAAATGCAAGAGGTATAAACACCTCACAGCATCTTTGATTTCTATGCTTCTAAAGGTGGATTTAGTCTGCTTTCCCTTTTGACAAGCTGAGCAAATACCATTTTTGACACACTTAACTTGAGGACCATTCCTCACTAACTCTTTGCTAAAGAGTTTGCTAATAGTCTTGTAGTTAAGATGGGCTAGCCTCTTGTGCCATTTGACACAATGAGAGACTGTCTCATCAGCTACAAGACAAACTGGAGAACCATTGTTCTCAATCATAATGTCTAGGCAGTAGACATCCTTTTCCTATAACCTGTCAAAATGATCTCATGATCACTTGAACTCTTGATATGACAACCATTTTTGACAAATGAGATGTCATACCCTACATCACTTAATTGACTTATACTTATTAGGTTGTGTTTCAACCCTTTAACATAAGCCACTTGAGTAATGGTAACTAAGTTTGTAGAAATGTTACCAAATCCTTTGATGATTCCTTTTTCAGAACCACCAAAGGTTACTTTTGGACCATCTTTTACTGGAATGTAGTCCTTTAGTAATCCTCTTGTTCCAGTCATATGTCTGGAACATCCACTGTCCAAGTACCATGTTGGGGTATGGCCACTTGGACTCACCTGCAAAACAGATTAATGAACCTTAGAACCCAAAGAATTCTTGGGTCCTTGGTACTTGTTAGTCTGTAATCTGACAAAGCTACCTACTGGCTTTCCAACAGGTAGTTTGGTACTCACTTTGGCACAAGCATTGTGCCAACAGTCCACTGCAAAATGGCCAACTTTGCCACAGCACCAACATTCAAACTTGTTGTACCTTTGCTTAGGTACAACCTTGGCTGACTTGTCTACAGCAGGTTTGTTGAATGTTGGGGCTTTGCCCTTGGACTTAGACTTGGACTGCTCAGTCCCTGCAGATGTAATAAAGCCCAGTCCAGCCTTGCCTTTATGATGAACAAAATTATCAATTAAAGATAACACTGACTTAGGTTTAGAAAACCTAGCAACTAAGTCATTCTCCTTCTGAAGATTGATCTCCAGACTCTTAATTTGATCATTCTTAAATGATATAGTACCCATTTGAATCACTGTTATGTGCTTCAACCTGGCTATCTCATTTAGTTTTTGATCAAAAGACTTCTCAAAATCTGTTGCTGCAGCTTTAAGAATAGCATTTTTCTTTGCCTGATTTTTGGCTAGGGTCTTGCTTTTCTTGTAAGCCTGCAACAGCACCTTATATTCATCTATAAGCTGATGAATATCATCCTCAGACTCAGATACATTCTCATCACTTGATGAAGAAGAGTCTGAATCTGAACTAAAACAAGAAACTGAATTTAAACTTGAACTTTGTACCTGACTGGGTCCTGTCTGCTCCAGGATTTTGGCACTCTCTGTCAAAGCCATTATCCCTTGGTATTGACTGTCTTCTTGTTCATAAATAGACTCCATGATCTGCATGAATTCTTCCTCTTCTTCTTCAGCAAACAACCCTATGTAGGCTTCAGCATCAGACTCAGATTCTGAAGAAGAAATATCTGATAGAGTCTTCTCTTTCTTGGCTACAAAAGACTTCTCTTTCTTGCCTTTGAAATGAGTCTTTTTCCTGTCACACTATCTTTGAACTAGTTGCCTTGCTAGATTTTGTCCTTTTCTTGTCATTCTTTGAAGACCTCTTTTTCTGATAAGAGTCTTCCTTTCCATGTGATGTAGAAGGCCTTGACCTCCACTGTTTCTTTTTCAAAAACTTCTGAAAGTGTCTAGTGAAAGCAGCAAAGTCTTCATCACTTTCACTGCTTTCTGACTTGGTGCTGACTGTTTCATCTGACTCTGATTCAACAATCTTTGGAAGTGGAGTTGATGATTTATTCCTGCACTTCCTGGGAACTTCTGTCTTGAAAGCAACAGTTCTTTCCTTGTGCTCAGTCCTTGTTGATTTCTCCTCCTCTTTCCTCACTGTCAACTGCATCTCATATGACAATAACTTGCCAAACAGTGTAGGAGGAGGAATTTCCCCCAACTTAGCCATTTCTCTTATGACACAGATCTTGGTGTCACAATCTTTGGTTAGGGACCTTAAGAACTTGTCATTTAGTTCATAGTTACTGAACTCTCTTCCATAAGACATGAGTTCATTAACTATTCTGTAGAACTTCTTGTAGCACTCAGTTATGCTATCACCTTTACCTTGTCTAAAACTCTCATACTCCTGATTTAGCAAGGATTTTCTATCTTGTCTTACTTCTTCAGATCCTTCCATATACACTATAAGAGTGTCTCACATCTCCTTGGCTGTCTTACAGTGTATAAGATTCTGAAATGTTGCATCATCAATGGCACTCACTATTATGTTCTGTGCCCTCTTGTCCATTGTGGCTAGGACAATCTCATCCTTAGTCATCTCAGAGAAATCCTTTGGAGTTCTCTGATTTGCATCCAAAACTGAAATCTTCATGGGCACATAAGGCCCTTCCTTTACTGTGATGTAGATTTTAGGGTCTGAGGCCTCCATAAACAGCCTTACCCTTTCCTTCCAGATCCCAAAGATCTCTTTCCAGCATATGGGTAATTTCATGGAACCCAATTCCTTGTGATTCTCATAGGAACCCATGTTTCTTGATTTTCTTGAATTTCTTGAATCTGTGTTGTGCCTTACACTGAATCTGCCAAACACGATCTCCTCAGACTGTTAGTCCTTTTTGAGGAACCTCCCTCTGATACCACTTGAAAGATATGGTACCTAAACACCTAGAGGGGGGGGGGGGTGAATAGGTGACCTAATCCTTTTTAAACTTTAATGGCAGCAATCAGTTATATCACAGAAAACTAACTAGTTTATCACAGCAAACACAGCAATAATCACAGCACACCACAGCACAGCATACACAGTGGTTTATAGTGGTTCCCCAAGATATGGGTACATCCACTTTCCCCCTTCGCCTATCAAGCAGTGTACTAGATTCGGCCAAACTCCTCCACTGTCTCAGAACCCAAATTGGTTCTTACACCTCAGGCCCAAGGCCTTACAACTCAGCTTTATCCCAAAGCCTACACTCAGCCAATCAAGGCCTACACTCAGCCAACCAAGGACTACACTCAGCCAACCAAGGCCTACACTCAGAGATCTCAATCTCCTACACCCAGGCTCACAAGCCCTACCCTCAGCCTTTATAGTTATAGGCTTACAATTCACTCAGATCCAAGGGATCCTACAAGTTAAAAATGTATTACAGATATTAACTCTACAACTCAGAAATAAAAGAGGGGAGTTGAGAGTTTCTTGATGAGTTCTTGGAAGAACTCAGCTGGATTCACTCTGACTTAGCTTTCTTCAAAGCTTCTTAAGTAGAACTGAATAAGACTGAATCGTCCTGTAGTTGTTCCTTGACCTCTGCCACTTAAGATCCAGAATTGAATCTGAATCCTTCTTCTCAGCCTAGTTCCAGAGGCTGATTTCTTGGATGGAGCCCTCTCTCTCCAACTTCTTAGATCTGCACTTGGACTGCAAGATCTTCTTGTGTTGATACTCTTGGTATCACTTTGATAACTTGTTCTTCAACAATGTGATCAATCTGAACCACTCTTGAATTACTCTTACAATTGTTTCTATAAACTGTAGGTGCCTATTTATAGGCCTTATTCATGGTAACCGGCTGGTCCGGTCCATAACTGACTTCTGATATCTCTGACAGGTGTTGTAGACCGGCTGGAACGGCAGCTGTCAAGTCATCCAGTCATTTCTTGAAAATCTCTAACTGTCTGTAAGTGTCGAGACTTTCTGTCTTTAAGTGTCGACACTTATATTCCAAGTGTCGACACATGTTGTGTAAGTGTCGACACAAGTCTACAAGATGTTGACACAACTCCTTGTATGTCTCGACACAGATTCTTCTGCATGTGTCGACACTGAAATTGAGTGTCGACACAAGTACTTGTTCTTCTAGCTTTTGCTGAATTCTTCTAAGTGTCGACACATCTCCTTTGTGTCGACACAACTTCTTGTGTTGAATCTGTCAAGTGTCGACACTGCTTCTTGGTGTCGACACATAGTCTTCAATGTTGATACTTGCTGAGTGTCAACACAGCTCCTTGTGTCGACACACCTTCTTCTTGTTGAGACTTCAGCCGAGTGTCGACACATTGCCTTAGTGTCGACACTTGTACTTAGAATATTTTTGTTGATCTTTCTGATCTTTGCTAAGTGTCGACACAGCTCCTTGTGTCGACACTTTCTTCAAGTGTTGAGTCTTCAGCTGTGTGTCGACACATTATTCTGGGTGTCGACACATACTTCAAATGCTGACTCTTCTGTTGAGTGTCGACACATTGTGCTGGGTGTCGACACTTACTTCAAGTGCTGACTCTTCTGCTTAGTGTCGACACATTGTGTTGAGTGTCGACACTTGTACTTAGTCTCTGCAGACTTTTGCTGAGTGTCGACACAGCTCCAAGTGTCGACACTTTCTGGTGTAGACTCAGCTTCACTGGGTGTCGACACAGCTCCTTGTGTCGACACTTTCTGTCTGCACTTTTCTTCACTGAGTGTCGACACAGCTCCAAGTGTTGACACTTTCTGTCTGTTGTCGACTCTGCATCCCAGGTGTCGACACAATGACTCCAAGTGTCGACACTGCTTGTCTGGGTGTCGACACAAGTCTTCTTAAGTGTCGACACTTTCCCTCTAGGTGTCGACACATGGACTTAGAAACTTTTTGCTTCAGTCCAGTGATTTCTTAACCTGCACAAGTAAACTCAACATACATCAAATACATTATGATGTATATCATTGAGTTGGGTGAGGCTTCTTCAAATCAGGTACATTTGACCAATGTACCCAACACAACTTTAACACCTTCTTTCAGAGTACTTTCGCTGAACTCAGCTCGACGAAGACAATTTTTCATCTCGACAAACTTGGACCATATAATTGACAGATTATCCACAGAATGCACTTCTCTGAACTCAAGTCGACGAACAAGAATTCTCAGGTCGACGAACATGATTTCTCTGGTCGACGAACTTGGATCTTAGGTCGACGAAATCTCTTCTCTAGTCGACGATTCCTGTGCCGTTCCAGCCTTGGAAATTTCCCTCATTTTGTCCTAATTCTATAGCAATATTTCTTGAGCAATTAATGCTAATATTCTCTGAATATAGCCGTTAGTGGCAACATTGATTGTGGTCTTCATCAGGAATATTACTTGCTGTTTTTAATGTAACAGTTGGGGAAATTCTTTAATGAAAATATTCTCTCCAGCCGCATTTCATTCTCCAGGCAGTCAGCATTTAATGCAAAAGGAATTCAAAATTCAAAGGAGAATTAAACTGAACATATAAAAGAGATTTTCTCTTTCAGTCGATAGCAGAGAACACATAGAGAACAAGACAGAACTGATAATACACAAAACAAAAGAAATCATTCAAGAGAAAGAATTCTGCTCTGTCTTCATCAAGTGTTCTTCCAGCAAGCTTCCAAGAGACAATCAACTTCAATTTGTCTACAGCTTTCTGGAGAACGTTTTCAAGAAGACCTACTCACCCTGCAAAGCTCTCAATCTTCCTGAACAGATCTTCATCTTAGGGGGAGCTTTGACACCATCAAGGATCCACAAGTCTTCTCAGTTGTTTTTAGAAAAGAGAAGACAACATATAGCTTTTATTTGTTTCACCCCACTATACACATGGTTCTAGCTCCCTTCAAAAGTTAAACACTTAGTTACAAGTCTCCTGATCAAAATACTTGATTTGGTTTTGGGGCACCTGATCAAAAGCCTGAAGGGTTTCCTGATCTACCTGAAGCAGATCTTGTGGTGAAAGACACCTGAGCAGAAACCTGATTGGTGAGAGGGAACCTGATCAAAAACCTGAGTGGATTCCTGTCAGGGTGCTAGAAGAGTGGATGTACCCAAGTTTTAGGGGAACCACTATAAAATTCTTGGGTTGTCTGTGATGCTATCTTATTTTTACTGTGTGCTGCTTGTTGAATAGTTTAGTTTTATTTCTACACTATCTGATTACACATATAAGTATTACTATTTTAATTCCGCAAAAAAAATCTAATAAGATTTTAAAATACTCTATTCACCCCCTCTAGAGTTAAACAGTCTAACCCCTCAGGTGGTATCTTTCATACCATCCTTTAGAGAGACTAAATTCACCAGTATGTGAGGATCGAGTAAGAAATTGATGTCTGCTATTCAAGTGGTCAAGGCAGTTTGGAAGGGCACAGAGTTGTTCTTCACGCTGTTAGAGGCTGTTGAGCCGAGGACCAGTATGAGTGATGTTCCTATTGTATTGGAGTACGCCGACGTGTTTCCTAAGGATCTTCTGGGGTTACCGCCCCAGCGAGAGATTGACTTCACTATTGAGTTAGTGTTAGGTGCGAAACCTGTGAGCCGCTCGCCATATCATGTTACCACAAAGGAGATGGCGGAACTAAATGTTCAATTGCAAGAGTTGCTGGAGCAAGGCTTTATACGCTCAAGTATGCCACCTTGGAGTACTTCGGTCCTATTTGTGAAAAAGAAGGACAGAAGTTTACAACTATACATTGAATATCGAGAGTTGAATAATCTGGCGGAAAAGAACAAGTATCTGATTCCACGGATTGATGACTTGTTCGATCAGCTAGTGGGATCAACTGTTTACTCGAAGCTAGACTTGAAGTCTTGCTACTATCAGTTGAAGATTCAGGAATGTGATATTCCCAAGACAGCATTTGAGACACGCTACGGTCATTATGAGTTCACTGTAATGCCGTTTGTGTTAATAAATACGACAACGGTATTCATGAACCTAATGCACCGAATGTTTCGAGAGTACTTGGATTTGTTTGTAATTGTCTTCATTGATGACATTCTAGTGTACTGTCAGTCTGAAGAAGATCATGCAAACCATTTACTGATGGTGTTGTACACCCTGAGGAGAAATAAGCTATATGCCAAGTTCTCTAAGTGCGAGTTCTGGTTGTCATCAGTGCCCTTTCTTGGCCATGTGGTTAGTGTAGAGGGCATTGTGGTGGATCCTGCGAAGATAGTTGCGATACGGGAGTTACCGGTGTTATCTTCTGTAGTCGAAGTCAGGAGTTTCCTTGGACTGGCGGGCTACTATAGACGCTTCGTAGAGAACTTCTCGCGGATAGCCTTGCCTCTTTCTACACTAACGAGGACAGATCAGAAGTTCATTTGGATGTTATAGTGCGCCAGAGCGTTTGAAGAGCTGAAGAATCGCTTGGCCACAATGCCAATTTTAACATCGCCACGTAGTTCAGCTGGCTTTGAAATTTATAGTGATGCGTCAGGGAGAGGCTTAGGTTGTGTTCTTCTTCAGTTTGTAAAGGTGATTGCTCATGGCTCATGCCAGTTGAAAGTGCATGAGCGGAACTATCCCGTCCACGACTTGGAGTTGGCGGTGGTGATATTTGCACTTAAGGTGTGTCGTCATTACTTATATGGCATGAAAGTTGACATCTTAATGCACTATAAGAGACTTAAGTACCTGCTGGATCAGAAGGATCTCAATATGCGACAACAGAGGTGGATGGAGTTTCTCAGAGACTACACCTTCCAGATATATTATACTCCCAGGGAGGGAAATGTGGTCATAGATACCGTGAGTCGTAGGACTTTGACAAGAGCAAGTTGGTTGTAGATGCATGACGTGCATCTAATCCAGGAGTTGGAGGCCTTAGACATCTCTTGTGTGGACAAGAATGCTACTGCAAGTGCATACCTGAACTGGACGGAGGTACAATATGACCTTGCGGATAGGGTTCGGCGAGCAACGGTACTTGATGAAAGTATACAATGTCATACAGTAAATGGGTCAAATGGCCAATTCTCCTGGGATGATGGCCTTTTGCGGAAAGGTGATCATTTGTGCTTCTCGAATATGTGTAAACCAAGGGAATAATTGATGTATGAAGCTCACTTTACAAGGTACTCAATTCACCCAGGGAGCACAAAGATGTACAAGGACATGAAAAAACTGTTCTGGTGGCCGGGTATAATGAAAGATATTGCCCATTATGTGGAAAAATGTCAGACTTGTCACTTGGCAAAAGCTGAATGCCAGAAGCCTGGAGGTTTCCAGAAATCGTTACCTATTCCGGAATGGAAATTTGATGACATTTCAATTTATTTCGTGCACGGTTTGCCGAGATCTCAATGCGGGAACGATTCTATTTGGGTGATCATGGACCAGTTGACTAAAGTGGCTCACTTCATTCCAAACAAGAAGGACGATTCAGTGGAAGTCTTGGCTAAGCTTTACGTTGAGCAAATAGTACGATTGCACGATGTGCTTCGTAGCATCGTCAGTGATCGAGATGGGTGTTTTACTTCGAACGATTGAGCCTAATCCATCAATTGTTGGGGACAAAATTAAAGTACAGTACAACTTTTCATCCTCAAACGGATGGCCAGACTGAGAGGATCAATAGAACAATGGAGGACATGCTCCGTATGTGCGCCCTGGATTTCAGGAAGAGGTGGGAAGACCATATCTATATAGTAGAGTTCACCTACAATAATTGCTATCAAGCTAGCATTATCATGACACCTTTTGAAGCTTTGTATGGTGGGAAGTGTTGTACGCTGTTAGCTTGGGTGGAAACAGGCGAGTCTAAGTTGTATAAGCGTAAGTAAGTCGAAGAAGCTAATTCGATGTTACTCTCTATCCGGGAGAGACTATCGATAGCCCAAGATATGCAGGCAAAATACTACAATGCCAAGTATCAGAACGTGGAGTTCGCGGTGGGCGATTGAGTATATTTGAAAATCAAGCTATTCAAAGGCGTGTCCAGGATTCGACGCTTGAAAAACTAAATTCCGAGGTGTCTTGGTCCGTTTGAAGTGGTGGAGCGAATTGGAGAAGCTGCCCATCGGTTAGCTCTATCTGTGGAGCTAAGTGGTTTACACGATGTGTTTCACATATCGGTGCTGTGAAAAGCTGCGAAAGATCCAGCTCAAGTGGTTGTTGCGGATCAAGTACCGGTCGATAGCAGGCTAACAACAAAAGTTAAGCCCATTCGGATCGAGGATACGAAGTGCAAACAACTACGGAACAAGACAATCAGGATGGTCAAAGTCCGGTGGGACAACTGTGGCCGTAAAGAGCTAACATGGGAGCGTGATCAGACCATGCGTGGTGAATATGCCGATTTGTTTGTGTAAGTTGATATAACGTTATTTGTAAGAATAAAACATTGTTGTAACTTTTAAGTTGCTATCTTCCTTATAGCTTTATGTAAATTTCAGGACGAAATTTCTGTAAGGAGGGGAGGTTTGCAACACCCCGAATTCAACAGCAGAAAGTCTGTCACTATTGTTGGGCGATACCGAGTATCGCCTGATGACGAAAACGATGTAGAGTTTGTCGAGCTGCACTCGACGCACTCAACTCAATTGATGAATCATCGAAATGATATCGCCGAGTGGCGACAGTGGGTATCTCCATATGCTGATAGCGATAAGCGTCGATTCATCACTCGATGCACTCATTGCTCTCGATGCACCCAACGCCTGAAAGCATTGAGTGGCTTGATATCGCGGGCGATCGTGAATATTGCTGGGCGATAGTGCCGTGTGGTGTGAGACACGTGTCTGATTCGCTGTAAAGCGGCCAATAAATGGTGGTTGACTTAGGTCAAATCGGTCAAAGCGGTGAAGTTGATATCGTCGAGTGGCGACAGTCGATATCGCCTGGCGATAGCGCCAAAGTTGACCAGTCAACTCAAATCCTGGCCTTTGCTTAATTTTGAATGAGAGATCATGTGGTTGGGAGTAATCCCGAATCCACTTAACCAGAGAAGAATAGGAAGGAGGTTTCATTCTCTTTCTTTCTCTCTCTCTCTCTTCATTTCTTGATTTTCCTTGAGTGAAAAAGAAGAAGAAGCGAAGGAAGTGCTGGGCTGAGCTTTGTGAGCTCGCTGAAGGAGATCTTGTGGTCAGAGGCCAGATCCGAAGATAGATCCGTGAAGAGGAGAGTGACGTGCTCCTTTCCATCCGCGTAGAAAAGCTTCACCATAGCTCCGAAGAGAACTACAAGGGTAACGAGTTTCTCCTGGACAAGTGAAGTCCTCAATATGCATATTTGCATGGATCCCCTCACCAAAAGGTGAAAAAGGGTGGATTCCAATGGGTAGATCGGTTTGATGCCCATATATTCCTGTATTTAGATCCGAAAATATAGAGTACGTAATAGGTATGCTGTGAGAAGCCCATCTGGACAAGTTGGTTTGGATTGGTGATGTCTGTTTTGCATGCCGGAGAGGACTCCGTGGATATGTGTGTGAAGTACATGTGAAATCCGGGGTCTAGGGGTATGCAGGATGCCACATCAAAGTACAGGAAGCATTTCCAGGAAAATACCCATAAATGATCACAGTCTAAAGAACTTGTGATATCGCCGGGCGATAGTGAGTATCGCTAGGCGATAGCTCCTAGTGAGCTAGAATTTTGTGTGACCTGTCTTCAAGAGACCTGGGGATCACTCTATGTAAAGTTGTGAGCCTAAATTGCCCAACAATGGTGGGTACCAGCCTGAAATGGTAAAGAGACGTATGGCTTATGATGAGTGTCGTGGAGGCCAATTACTGTGCCATCAAGTTAAGTACCTCTAAACGACTGGTTCGTCAAGTTAAATACCTCTGAATGGGAGGTCAGTCATCAAGTTAAGTACATCTGAATGACGTAGTCATCAAGTTAAGTACCTCTGAACGTCAAAGTTACCGTTAAGTCATGGACCTCTGAACGGTGGTGGTACACGGGGGAGTCCAGTACACCGAAAATGTGTCATGAGTGCACGGGGCATGTGGTCGTTGGGAAAACGTCTGTGGTGAGTGCTGCTTAAATGCACTTTGTTATTGCCACTATATACATATATACCTTGCCTTGTTTGCAGGGATGGAGAAATGCTGCCCCGAGTAAGGGGTGGGATCGTTATAAACGAGTAAGCAAAATGCTGATTGTTGCTTTGTTTAGCACATTTTGGTGGACCTTTTTGTGCACGTGCTGGAGATCCAAGTGGAAAGTAGCAAGCTAAAGCCCATGTGCTGTAGTTGGCTAGTCCTTGAAGGCCCAAAGCGAATAGTTACTGTTTTCATATGTGACCGGCCTGCGTGCCGATGTATGAAACCACTTGTTGTATATGAAACATTTGTAATAAGGCTACGATTGAAACATGTGTTAGATGTACATATATATAATTCCTGTTGTATAGTGGACATTCTTGTATGGTATGGGTTCATAAACTAAAATTCTTCCGCTAGAATGCTCTTTGGTAGGACGTGTTTCTACTTGAACTTGGATTTGGAAACAACTTGTAATCTCCTTACTTGTCTGTAGTATATGGCGTCGGGCCCCGGCCGGACCTTCTGTCATATACTATATGAATGATGGGGGCGTTACATGAAGTATTGGTGGAAGAGGTCCACACTCGTGTAGAGGTGGCAGAGGAAGTGCTGGAGGAGCAGGCCGAGGTGATGACAGTGGAAAAAGGTGAGGAAGAAGTTCTTACCCCAGGTGAGGGGGCTGCTAGCGAGTAGGAGGATCACTCCTGGCTGGAAGCAGGAGAGGAGGTGGTGGAGATGGAGTTTCTCATCCGGGAAGACAGGGTAGAGAAGGTGCGCGTCGGCAGAGGACTGAGACAGGAGGACCAAGGGAGGATGCTGGAGTGCATCCAAAGGAATGTCGACATCTTCGCATGGACCGCGACTGATATGTCGGGGATCGATGTGGATGTTGCCTGTCATCGCCTCAACCTGGATCCCTATGCTCGCCCCATCCGGTAGAAGAAGAGTTCTACCGCAGACAAGCTGGTCAAGCCTATCGAGGAGGAGGTGGGTAAACTCTTTAAGGCCGGATTCGTTTCAGAGATCCAGTATTCAGGCTGGGTCTCCAATGTTATAATGGTTAAAAAGGGGGATGGACGTCGGAGGACGTGTGTAGATTTTTCTCTTTTAAATAAATCATGTCCTAAAGATTGTTACCCCTTGCCTCGGATCGACACGCTTGTTTACTCAACCGTCGATTTTTCTGTAATGAGTTTTCTAGATGCTTTTTCAGGTTATCATCAGATAAGGATGCGCTCGCCCGATATCAAAGATGTCTCCTTCATCACTGGGGACGAGTGTTATGGCTACAAGATGATGCTTTTTGGGGCAAAAAATGCAGGTGCAATGTATCAAAGGATGATGGGCTGGGTCTTTCAGGAGAAGAAGGGGAGGAACCTGGAGGTATACGTAGATGTTCTCATGTTCAAAAGTCGGGATGTTGACTCTCACCTCCAGGACCTGGATGAGACCTTCGGCATCTTGTGAAAATACAAAATGAGGCTGATTCCCTTGAAGTGTGTCTTCAGGGCAAGCAGGGGTAAGTTCCTAGGGCATCTCTTTACTCCCGCGGGTGTAGAGCCTAACCCTGATAAGGTAAAGGCCATCATGGTGTTAAGATCGCCTCAGAATGCCAAGGAGGTCCAATGGCTAACAAGGAAGTAGGCAGGGTTGAGCAAGTTCCTCTCTTGGGTAGTAGAGAAGTGCTCCCCCCTTCTTCAAGGCGCTGAGAGGAAATTAGAAGTTTGAATGGTCTAAGAAATGTGAGGAGGCATTCCAAGCCTTAATGAGGCAGCTGACCCAGGCCCCTCTGCTCTAGGGACCAAAGGAGGGGGAAGATCTATCCCTCTACCTTGGGGTAGGCGCCGAGGCACTGAGCTCCATCTTTGTTTGGGAAGAGGGAAAGAAGCAACTGCCAATATATTACATAAGCAGAGTCTTGAGAAAGGCGGAGCTTTGATACCCGATTTTTAGAAAAGTTGGCCTCTACTTTGGTCAACTCCGCTCGGAGGCTCCGACCCTACTTCCAAGCACACTCTATCCGGGTGGTTACTGACCATCCCCTCCATAACATCTTTGAGGGGGTGGAGCATTCAGGAAGGTTGGCGAAGTGGTCGGTGGAGCTGAGTGAATTTGATATATCTTTTGTTCCCCGCCTCTTGATCAACGCTCAAGCGATGGATGACTTTTTGGATGATTATGTGGTTGAAGTGACGGAGGCTGAGCTCACTCACCCGGTACCTTGGAGGGTGAAGATTGTTGGATCCCTAGTTGATTTGGGCTAGGTTCACTGACTTAGGATGTGACCCATCATGTATAGCCAGGGTCAATTTGTGTCCTAGAGTCTAGGTTAAGTCCTTAGGCTCAACTCCAGATGGACCAGCTTTCATCAAGACCCTCAGAAACTCCAGACTCACAAGTTTTCAAGACAAAGTAAAGTGAGTTCGACGTTCGTCGAACTCAGCTCGACGAAAGGAATTTTGCGCTCGACGATCGTGAGACAATTCTTAGTGCTGAGCTCGACGATCTATGTTCTCTGTTCGACGAAAATTCAGTTTCTACATCAAGCCAAAGTCAGAAGAACTTCAAATTTTTCTAAGTCCAGCTTCATGCTTCGGTCGACGAATTATATTCTGAGCCTCGATGAACTTGGACCTCAAGTTCACAGCTTCTCAGGTCGACGAAGTCAACTTCTCAGGTCGACGAATGCTATTATCTACTCGACGATTTCTGGACTCAGAGAATCTGTGTCGACACTTAGGGTTTGTGTCGACACCAGTCAACTTGTGTCGACACCAGGATTTCAGTCGACACTAGCTTATGTCGACACCATAGGATTTGTGTCGACACCAAGATCAATCTGTCGACACCAATTTATGTCGACACGGCATTTCAGCAGATGCAGAGTATTTTTTCTAAGTCCAGAACTTTTCTCAGGTCAACGATTTTGATTCTTAGCTCGACGAATGAAGATTGTCTGGTCGACGAACTCTATCAAGCTCAGCTCGACGAACTCAAGTTCAGCTCGACGAACACAAGTTCAGCTCGACGAATTGTGTTCTTTGTTCGACGAAACCAGATTAGGTTTTCCTCAAGGCTCCCATCCAGTTTCTTGGCGCTGATTCCTGAAAATTTAATGTCAGATCTTCTCGGAATGTTACCGTTAGAACGCGCATTGACTATAGACGATTACATGCCGTTTTTCCATGGGACAGTTAGGAAAGTCATTGATTGCTGATTCTTTCCAAGGCCGACTGTAATTACTGCTCAACAATTCAAAAGTTTGAATATTCCTCAGTCAGTCAGAGAGACACACATAAATACACAAAAAAATAGTGACACAGCAAGAGAATAAAATCAAGCAGAGTTCAAGAATTATAGTACAAAAAATACTCAAAAAGTTGCAGAAGAACAAACATTCTCAAATCTAAAGTTCTTGATTGCAATCAGCCTTGACCAGAGAACTCTCTCAAGAAGAAGAAGAAGAAGAAGAAGAACTAAATTCAATCAAGAGTCTTCCTCTCTATTTACAGGATAACTTCAAAGCACAACATTCAATCAATCTGTCAAAGAAGTTCCTGAAGCAGTTCTGTTCCAGGCATTCTAGGTCATTGAAGGCCTATCACCCTGAAGCAGTACTCCAGCAGTCATGACCAATTCAAGACCTCAGGGGGAGCAAATGCTGCTACATCAATCCACAAGTCTTCTCTCTGACTGTTGACAGAGAAGATACTATCACCCTCTCTCTAATTCCTGTACAGGGTTTTAAATCCCTTCAAAATTATTCTGGTTGCAAGTCTCCTTCCAAAAGACTTGAAGGTTTAGTTTTTGGGGACCTGATCAAAACCCATTGGTGCCTAGGACACCTGATCAACTCATCCTGCAGTGGATTCCTACCTAGGGTGGTAGAAGAGTGGATGTACCCAGATTGGTTGGGGAACCACTATAGCTCCTTGTGTCTTCTAGTTGCTTATTTTCTTTTATTTTCTGGCTGTGGTCTGTGATTGCTCTGTGTTTAGTTAGTTGATGTGTTTACTTTATGTTATTTTTTTACATGTTCACTTAGGTATACAACAACAGTTGTAAAAAGTTTTTAGTAAGCACCATACTCTATTCACCCCCTCTAGAGTATATTAGATCTAACCTGCACTTTCAATTGGTATCAAAGCGAGGTTGGTTAAAAATACCATACCTTGGTGGTTGCACAGGCTAACACCTGAACCCATAGATCCTTCCAGTTAGATCTGTTTGCTTAAGTTTGTTGTTAGAATTATTTCTTCACAGAACATGGCCCAAAACAAGGATTATGCTAGCAACAGACCTCCAGTGTGCAATCTATCTAAGTTTGCACTTTGGAAGGCAAGGATTAGATTGTACATGAACTCTATTGATGAAGACATTTTCAATTCTGTTTTGACAGTGTGTCCAAGACATCCAGAAAGTACAAGTATAAGTGATGTTCCACCTCCTTCAGGAACAGATGCAAAAATCAAGTAATGGAAAGTTGCAGATGCTAAGGCTATGAACATTCTAGCCCAGACTATATCTGATGAAATATTCCAAAAGGTAGCTGAATGCCACTCAGCAAAGGACATCTGAGACAAGCTATCTGAGATAGTCTCAGGATCTGCTGATGATAGAAAAGATAGAAGATCTCATCTCATAACCCAGTATGAGAACTTCAAGAAAGGAGAAGTTGAGTTAGTAGCAAACATGTATAATAGACTCAGCCTTATAGTCAATGAACTGAAGACTTTGGACAAGGAGATCTCATTTACTGAGCTCAATGATAAAATCCTAATGTGCTTCCCAAGCACTTGGGACTCAAGGATCTGGCCAATCAAGGATGCTAGAAGCCTAAATGAGATCACAACTGAAGCTCTCTTGGGCAAGCTCAAGTCTTATGAGCTGCTATCAAGAATAGAGAAGAAGAGCAGAAGGCTGCCTCACCAGCTACAAGAAAAGAAAAATCAATAGCTTTCAAAGCCATTAAAGATCAGCCTGAAGACAAAGTCACACGCAATGAAGAGCTGCTAAGCCTACTGGCCAAAAGATTTTACAAAATGGCCAGAAAAGATTTCAGGAAAAAGTCTTCCAGAGGGCATGACAAGCCAAGGTATGACAAATCAAATAACAAAGAGATTATTTGTTTTGGATGCAAGAAACCAGGCCACATGGTGTCTGACTGTCCAGAAAATCAGTATAAGGACAAAAAGGACAGGAAGGAGAGAAGAAAAGATAAAGACTTCAGGAAGAACATCAATGACAAACCCTGCTCCAGCAAGAACAAACACACCAGGAAGGGGTTTGTAGCTGAAACTTGGAGTGAGACAGAAGAAGAATCTGAAGCTTCATGCAGCTCAAGTGATGATGAAGATGATGCTGAAGAAAAAGAATTCTGCATGACGGCTATCAATGCCTCACAGCAAAATTCTGATACAAAAGAGTCAGAATCTGAATCAGAGACTCAATCTGAAGAGGACCAGGTAATAGACTCATTTGATTTTAATTCAGAGGACTTTAAGTGTGAGTTTAAAGCACTATGTTTGGATTTACTAAAATCTGAGAAGGAAATAATTTCTCTCAGAAATCAGTTATCTGAACACAGTACTTTAAAATCAGATAACCTCAAACTCTCTGAGGAGTTGGAATGCTGTAGGGAGCAGATAGCCTCACTGAAAGATGAGCTATCAGAGGCCAAAAGGTTTGAAGAATCCCTTAATGGGAGAAGTATCAAACTAATGGACATCACAAGTACAGTGAACTCAAGATTCAATAGTACACTAGGCTTGGGTGCCTCATCTAGCCAACCTATAGTATTAACAACCCTAATCAAGTTTATCTCTGATAAAGGTAAGGGAGTTGTAGAGGTAGCTAGGAAGAACTCTGTTCTACCTAAGAAAACCATAGTTCAACAGAAATCGTCGAACAGAGATAGACGATCGTCGAATGGAGATCAACGATCTCAGGCTAAATCGTCGAACTCAGGTCGACGATCTCTAAACCCTGAACTCTATCACAGTCGATCTTCGAACGGAGGTCGACGATCTGATCCATGATCGTCGAACTCAGCTCAGAGATCGTCGAACAGAGCTCAGAGTTTTGAAAACTCTTTCAAAGGCAAATCAAAGTTCAATCCTAGAGGTTCTACAACTCAATGGTTTAACCCTTATACTGAATGGATAATACCTCCTAGGAGATATCATCCTGAAGGCTAGAAGAGTCAACCAGAGATGTCTTTTATTTCTGAATTCAAAGGTTATCAACTTAGGCCCAAGGTAAACTGGGTCAAAAATAAGTGAATTGTTTTATGTGCAGGAGAAGACCTATCCAACATCAAACCAACAATGATATCTGGATAGTGGGTGCTCAAAGCACATGACAGGAAACAAGGACAATTTCACATCCTTCAAAGCCAAGCTTGGACCCAAAGTAATATTTGGTGACTCAAACTTTGGACTAACAAAGGATATGGTACAGTTCAGATTGGCACAGTCACATTCAAGAAAGTAGGCTATGTGGAAGGACTGAAGCACAACTTAATCAGTATCAGTCAACTATGTGATGAAGGCTACCAAGTGACTTTCGGTAAATCCTTATGCAATATCAAGTCAGAGGACAATACAACTGTGTTGACAGGTAAAAGGAAAGGTAACATCTATCTTGTAGATTTTCTTTCAACCAAGGTAGATATTTTCTTATTTAACTCTATTTGTAGACCTAATGAATTATAACATAAGAGATTAGGACATATAAACCTTAGAACCATTGCTAGGCTATCCAAGGATAACCTTGTTAGAGGACTACCTTCTGGCCCCTACAAGAAGAAAGGACTCTGCAGGGCTTGTCAATTAGGCAAGCAAACCAAAAATAGTTTCAAATCAATTAATAAAAGTGATTCACCTAGGATTTTTTATCTGTTACACATGGATCTTTTTGGACCCATTACAGTATAAAGCTTAGGAGAGAAATCTTATACTTTGGCAGTTGTAGATGACTTCTCTAAATTCACATGGGTGTTCTTTCTGAGGAAGAAGTCTGATAACTTTAAGTGTTTGACAGAGTTTCTCAAATGCATACAGACTGAGTTCAACACTCACATTGCCCTGATCAGAAGTGATCATGGGATAGAGTTTGATTCTCTTCTTATGCAAGAGTTCTGTCAAAGTGAAGGGATCAGACATACCTTCTCAGCTCCTAGAACTCCTCAACAAAATGGGGTAGCTGAAAGGAAAAATAGAACCCTTATTGAATCTGCCACTACATTATTGTCAGATGCTCACCTTCCTCTATCCTTTTGGGCAGAAGCAGTGAACACCTCCAACTATGTGTTGAATAGAAGTTTAATACATAAACTGAAGGGCAAAACTCCCTATGAATTACTCAAAGGGAAGAAACCTAAAGTAGATTATTTTAAAATATTTGGTTGTATTTGCTACATTCACAATAATGACAGGCAATACTTAGCAAAATTTCAAGCTAAAGCTGATGAAGGAGTGTTTCTGGGATACTCCATGATCAGTAAAACTTATTGGGTATATAATAAATCAACTCTTAAAATTGAAGAATATGTTCATGTATCTTTTTATGAGACTAACATGTCATATAAGGAGAAAGCAATTTCTACCATAAGCTCTTTGCAGGTTCCACCACTGTGTGAATCTATGGATGGACTGAACCTTACCCAAGAGGTATCACACCATCCCACTCCACAGGATGCTGAAGATAGTGATGATGAAAGTCAAGAGGAAGTGGTTGAACTTCCCCCAATAGTTAGTATCATTCCCCAAGAGGAATTAAATACTGAAGCTGTTGCTCAACCAACTCCACCAACTGATCTTGTCATACTTAGAGATCACCCGAGATCTCAAGTGATTGGAGACATCTCAGTAGGTGTACAGACAAGGCATCAACTCAACCAAGACTTGATGTATGCCTGTTTCCTCTCTTAAATTGAACCTCACACCATACATGAGGCAGAGCAAGATCCCCACCGGATCATTGCAATGTAATAGGAACTCAATCAGTTTGAGAGATGTAGAGTTTGGGATTTGGTTCCAAGATCCCATAACTACCCAGTTATTGGAACCAAATGGGTCTATAGGAACAAGTTGGATGCTCAAGGCAACATAGTGAGGAACAAGTCTAGGCTTGTTGCTCAAGGCTACACACAAGAGAAAGGAATAGACTATGACCAAACCTTTTCCCCTGTTGCAAGGTTAGAGGTCATTAGGATATTCCTTGCCTATGCAGCTTATAAGAGATTCAAGGTCTACCAGATGGATGTCAAAAGTGCATTTCTGAATGGAATACTTCAAGAAGAAGTTAATGTAGAACAACCTCCAGGTTTTATCTCTCCAACTCAACCCTCTTTTGTTTTTAAATTGCATAAAGCTCTCTATGGTTTAAAGCAAGCTCCAAGAGCTTGGTATGAGACCCTAGCAAGCTTTCTCTTAGAGCATGTATTTACAAGAGAAATCATAGATAAAACACTTTTCACTAGACATCATAAGGACCAAACATTGTTAGTACAAATATATATGGATGACATTATTTTTGGGTCTACTGATCCCAAATTATGCAAGAGCTTTGCTGACCTCATGCATTTAAAATTTGAGATGAGTAGCATGGGTGAGCTTTCCTACTTACTTGGTCTCCATGTGAAGCAGCTCCCAGATGGTATCTTCCTCTCCCAAGCTAAGTATGCTAAAGAGCTTATCAAAAAGTTTGGGATGGGTGATGCTTCAGGGATGAAAACCCATATGGCTACAAATGCTGTTGTGGATTCTGATGCTACAGGGAAACCAGTGGATCAGAAAAATTATAGGGCAATTGTTGGATCCCTATTATACCTAACAACTAGCAGACCTGATATAATGTTTGCCACATGCCTCTGTGCTAGGTTCCAAGTGAACCCTAAAGAATCTCACCTTATTTTCCTAAAAAGAATTTTGAGATATATAAAGAGTTTCTCTAGTCTAGGACTCTGGTATACTGCAGAGTCAGAGTTTGAGTTAACTGGATACTCAGATGCTGACTATGCTGGATGTAGAGTGGACAGTAAAAGTACCTCTGGAACATGCCAGTTCCTTGGTATGAGACTTGTCTCCTGGTTTTGTAAAAAAAACAGACATCTGTGTCTACATCAACTACAGAAGCAGAATACATGGCTGCTGGTAGTTACTGTTCACAAATGCTATGGATACAAAACCAACTCTTAGATTATGGTGTCAACTTAAATAATTCAACTTTATTTTATGATAATACTAGTGCTATTGCTATAGCACAGAATCTAGTTCACCATTCTAGGACTAAACATATGGAGATAAGACATCATTTCATAATAGATAATGTGGACAAAAAGAAAATTAACTTGATCCACATTCCTACTGATCTATAGAGAGCAGAAATTTTCACCAAGCCATTGGATGAGAATACCCATCTGTTCTTTATAAATCAACTGGGAATGATTGATGGAGAAGAGTTAACCTAATTTTTGTCTACATTCGATGAATTTTCCAGAGTTCATCGAACGGAGTTCGACGAATTAGGGAAAGTTTGAGAGATTCTCGTCGAATGGAGATCGACGAATTCTCTGTGTGAGGAAACAATCTACGTCGACTGGAGATCAACGAACTTTGCTTCAGAAGACGCTTCGTCGAACGAAGTTTGATGAACTGTTTTCGATTCTTCTGGATAAGATCGACGAATTATCTATCTATAATTTATTTCGTCGAGCTCAGTTCGAAGAATTTTTCTTTTTCGTGGAACGGAGTTTGTCGATTCATATTCTGAAAAATCCTATATCTAGGTTTTTATTCGACCTCCGTCCCGCACTTTCAGTTCCCTTGCTCTTGATCGCCGTTTCTCTCTGTGTTTTTCTTGCAGGACATCAATGGCGATTCCCTCAGGTGCTTTGGTTGCAATGAAATTTGACACTGGATTCGACATGGACTTTGAGTCTTTTCAACACTCTGACCCCATCTTCCTTTACATCTTGGAACTACTGGAAGAACTAAATTTAAAGGACTTCATGACCAGGCGCATCAAACTTCATGGAACAGAAATATGGGAATGGGTATATACATCTACAGTTTCCGACGAAGATGTTTTGACCGGCAATATAGGAAACACTGCCGTTTCCCTCTCTCCCGCAGTTCTCTCTGAAATATTTGGATTAGTGAACAGAGAAGACAATATGAAAATGGATTCTGAGGAATTCAGCGATATGCTGAAACTAATGGGTTTCTCTGGGAACAACCCTAATAAGTTGTTGAAAAAGCAATTATCCGCCGCCTACCAATTTCTGGCAGATATTACGGGAAAGATTCTGATGGCCAAGCACTCTGCTCAAGACTATATTACCCGTAACCAATTTCTGATAATGTGTGCAGTAGTGAATAAGCGACAGGTTGATTGGAGTAAGGTGTTCTTTGAATTGATCAGAAAGAAGAACAGCAAGAAGGAAGCCTGCTTTGGCAGAATTTTGGGCATATTTCTTAAAGAGAAGGCTGATGAATGTATGGTCTCCCCGACCATCTCCATAAACGCCAGTAAGCGCCTCACTTGCGCTCTGTTTGGCAGATGGGATAGGACCATCTACAAGCCCTCAAAGGCTTCCTCCTCCTCCATCCAAACTTCTGAGAGCACAAGGGCTGTAAAGGCCGCTCCTCACCCTGTTGAAGAGGTTCTTCCATCTCAACCATCTATTCCAGCACCTCTTTCTCCAAAGACTCCAAAGACGCCTCCTCATGTACCTACCCCTCCTCCATCTCCACCACTTGACCTGACAATCATTCCATCTCCACCTCCATCTTCCCCCTTGCAAGTTGATCATCAACCCACTCTTCCAGATTCCCCTCAGGACATTCCTACTCCTACACCTCCACAGTCTCCTCTTCCTCCACACTTATCCACCATCCCATCTTATGATATACCATTAGATGCAATCATGCAAGATGCCACCACTCCATCTGTTATTCCTCCTCCCATTCCATCCCCTTCCCCATTTGATCCATCTACCCTCATTTCTTTGCTCACCCCTCTCATTAAATCTTTGATCCAAGAGGCCATTATACCTCTTGTGACCTCCATTCATTCCTTATCTGCCCAAATCTCTCTTCTCTTTGCTGTCCCCTCTTCATCTAGGGGCCTGGATCCAGGTCTTCCTAAACCCAAGCAGGGGGAGATGCTCTGTGATGAAGTTGCAGCAGATGCAGATACAACAGCAGCAGCAGTCACAGCAGTTCCCTCTCCAGTAGATTCAGATTCAGCTGAGGATACCCCAATTTTGACAGACTTTGATGCTGAGATGTCTGAGTTAATTAAATTTATGGAACTGATATTGATTTGGATGAGTCAGTTGCTCAAATAACTCCTGTTGGTGATTTCTATTTAAATCCCACAGTGAATTTATCAGTTTTGTTGAGAAGTTTTGACTCTGTACATATGAAATTCCCTCCAGCAGATTTCTATAAACCTTATTTGGCTATGGTACCTTATACCTCTCCAGCCAGTCCAGCAGTTGTCAAGCAACTCTGTGACAATTTTGCTCTCTCATCTTCAGCCTCCTTCTCAGCTTCCAGCCCAGAGGTCATTCCAGAAGATACTCCAGTGCCAGTTTCAGCACCAGACTTTATTATGGATGACTCTCATATGCCTACTTTAGATGAGCTTATTCATGCAGACATTGAAGAAGAGAATAAGGCAGTAGCTAAAAGCTCTGTCTCTTGTGTTTCTGAATCTTATATAGATAATTCTTCTTTTGTTGCTGATACCCCTATTCCTGAACCCTCTGCCCCTCCTCCAGCAAAGGCTGTTGTTTCTTATAAAGCCTTAAAAGCTTTGGATTCATTGTATGATACCCCTCAGGATTCAGAATCTGATGATGATGATATTGATTCTGATGAGGATGCAGCTAGTAGGAAAAAGGAGATTGTTGGCAAAGAAGAGAAAGGCTGCTCCTCCTCCCAAGCCAAATCCCAATGCAGACACTCCCTATTATATTCTGCACAATGTGACTCCATATAAGGGAATGCCAGCATGGATGTCGCTCTCCAAAAACCAGCAGAAAGATAGAAAGAGAAGCAGGAGATATTCCCCTCCTCCAGTACACAGATACAGGAAGGATCCTCCTCCTCCTCCTCCTCCAGCAGCTGGTGCCAGTGGCGCTAGCTCCCAGAGATCTGCCCCAATGCAAACTTATCAAAGACACTCAGGGAGATCTTCTGGAAGCAGCCAGTAGAGGACATCCTCCTCAGGTAGTCAACAGCATAAGCTGCAGCATCAACAAAGTTCTGAAGTACAAAAAGCTGAAAGCCCAAATAAGCCAGACTCCCCTCCAATTCCTTTTGAAGATCCAAAGACTGCAAATACAGCAAGAATGGCTAGGTACCAAGAGCTGATTGGTCTATCATTGATAAATAAAGCCAAAGCAGAAGGAAAAGATATCTCTGGTCTTTCAACCATGTCAAAGTATAGAAAGGAAGAGCTGAAAAGATTTGATAAAGGTAATAAATTATTTAATGTTGATGACTATATGAAACTTCATCCAGAAGCAGTTGTCCCCAGGGCTACATCATTAAAAATTATTGGTACAGCTGATATGACCATGACAGTGGCTCAAGCTCAAAATCGTAACAGAGAAATCATTTTCAAGAAGCCAGGAGAAAAGAAAGCAGAAGACAAACCTCAGCAGAAGAAGCCAAAGAAGTAATTTTTTTATTATTTTAATTTCTGTCAGTTATTTGTTTTAAACTGTGCTATCTGTTAAACAAAGCTGTGTGTATATATATATCTGTTACATGTGTTATAATTCTCTGCCAGATATATTTCTTTTCATGCTCTGTTTTTTTGTCTTGAGTCTCTGTTAGTGACCTCACCCAAATAGGGGGAGATTGTTGGATCCCTAGTTGATTTGGTCTAGGTTCACTGACTTAGGATGTGACCCATCATGTACAGCCAGGGTCAATTTGTGTCCTAGAGTCTAGGTTAAGTCCTTAGGCTCAACTCCAGATGGACCAGCTTTCATCAAGACCCTCAGAAACTCCAAACTCACAAATTTTCAAGACTAAGTAAAGTGAGTTCGACGTTCGTCGAACTCAGCTCGACGAAAGGAATTTTTTGCTCGACGATCGTGAGACAATTCTTAGTACTGAGCTCGACGATCTATGTTCTCTGTTCGACGAAAATTAAGTTTCTACATCAAGCCAAAGTCAGAAGAACTTCAAATTTTTCTAAGTCCAACTTCATGCTTCGGTCGACGAATTATATTCTGAGCCTCGATGAACTTGGACCTCAAGTTCACAGCTTCTCAGGTCGACTAAGTCAGCTTCTCAGGTCGACGAATACTATTCTCTACTCGACGATTTCTGGACTCAGAGAATCTGTGTCGACACTTAGGGTTTGTGTCGACACCAGTCAACTTGTGTCGACACCAGGATTTCAGTCGACACCAGCTTATGTCGACACCAGAGGATTTGTGTCGACACGAAGATCAATCTGTCGACACCAATTTATGTCGACACAACATTTCAGTAGATGCATAGTATTTTGTCTAAGTCCAGAACCTTTCTCAGGTCGACAATTTTGATTCTTAGATCGACGAATGAAGACTGTCTATCAGATGAATGAAGATTGTCTGGTCGACGAACTCTATCAAGCTCAGCTCGATGAACTCAAGCTCAGCTCGATGAACACAAGTTCAGCTCGTCGAATTGTTTTCTTTGTTCAACGAATCCAGATTAGGTTTTCCTCAAGGCTCCCATCCAGTTTCTTAGCGCGGATTCCTGAACATTTAATGCCAGATCTTCTCGGAATGTTACCGTTAGAACGCGCATTAACTATGGACGATTATATGCCGTTTTTCCATGGGATAGTTAGGAAAGTCATTGATTGATGATTCTTTCCAAGGCCGACTGTAATTACTGCTCAACAATTCAAAAGTTTGAATATTCCTTAGTCAGTCAGAGAGACACACATAGATACATAAAAAAATAGTGAAACAGCAAGAGAATAGAATCAAGCAGAGTTCAAGAATTACAGTACAGAAAATACTCAAAAAGTTGTAGAAGAACAAACATTCTCAAATCTAAAGTTCTTGACTGCAATCAGCCTTGACCAGAGAACTCTCTCAAGAAGAAGAAGAAGAACAGCTAAATTCAATTAAGAGTCTTCTTCTCTCTATTTACAGGATAACTTCAAAGGACAACATTCAATCAATCTATCAAAGAAGTTCCTGAAGCTGTTCTGGTCCAGTCATTCTAGGTCATTGAAGGCCTATCACCTTGAAGCAGTGCTCTAGCAGTCCTGACCAATTCAAGACCTCAGGTTGAGCAAAAGCTGCTACATCAATCCTCAAGTCTTCTCTCTGATTGTTGACAGAGGAGACACTATCACCCTCTCTCTAATTCCTGTACAGTGTTTTAAATCCCTTCAAAATTATTCTGGTCGCAAGTCTCCTTCCAAAAGACTTGAAGGTTTGGTTTTTGGGGACCTGATCAAAACCCATTGGTGCCCAGGACACCTGATCAACTCATCCTGCAGTGGATTCCTACCTAGGGTGGAAGAAGAGTGGATGTACCCAGATTGGTTGGGGAACCACTATAGCTCCTTGTTTCTTCTGGTTGCTTATTTTCTTTTGATTTCTGGATGTGGTCTGTGATTGCTTTGTGTTTAGTTAGTTGCTGTGTTTACTTTATGTTATTTGCTTCCCTGTTCACTTAGGTATACAACAACAGTTGTAAAAAACTTTTAGTGAGCACCATACTCTATTCACCCCCCTCTAGAGTATATCATATCTAACCTGCACTTTCAGTGAAGGTGGATGTCGCATCATAGAGGCATTACTTGGGGGTAGGAGTGATCTTGGAGAGTCCGCAAGGAACAAAGATCGAGAAAATAGTGGTTGTTCACTTCCCCATTACCAATAACTAGGCCGAGTATGATGCTGTGATAGCAGGGTTGCGTTTAGCCAGGGAGTTGGGGGTGCAAGATGTGGAAGTGCTCACAGACTCCATGGTGGTGGCCTCTCAGTTCAACGGGGAGTTTGAGGCCAGGGGGCCTATTCTCCAATTGTACTTAGCCAAAGTAAAGGGAGTTATCGGCATGTTCCGAACATTCTCCATGCAACATGTACCGCTGGAGGAGAATGAGCAGGTAGATCAGTTAGCCAAGTACGAACCCTGAGTGGGGGGTTCCATCACTGACTTGTTTTGCCCTTCCATCGAAGAGGGAGAGCTGATGGAGGTAGACCAATGCCCCTCGTGGATGGATCCTCTTACAACCTTCCTATCCACAGGGGAGTTCCCAGATGGTATGGATAGAAAGCAATTCAAGCACAAGTCGACATACTACTTCATGTGTGGTAGGCATTTGTATAAAAAGACCCTCTCAGGGTTGTTGACACGTTGCATAGTGGAGGGAGAAGATCAGAGGATTCTAGAATTTATCCATTCTAGAGAGTGCAGGAGCCACTCAGGAAGTAGGACATTGGAATGGAGTATTGTAAGGCAAGGGTACTTTTGGCCAACCCCGGGTAGGGATGTCGCCGAATTTGCCAACAACTACCAGAAGTGTCAGCTGTTCGCCCCACTCCAACTACTGCCAGCTCAAAGGCTAAGGATCATCACAGTGCCCTAACCCTTCGCCATTTGGGGAATGGATAGGGTAGGGCCCTTTCCTCAGGCCAGTGGGCAGAGGATGTTCTTGTTGGTGATGATCGACTATTTTTCTAATTGGTTGGAGGTGAAGGCACTAGCCAAGGTGACCTTCCAGGTAATCCGAAACTTCATATAGGGGGGATCATTTGTAGACACGGGTTGCCCCAGGCCATTGTCACAGATAATGGGCCTCAATTTGCCAGCACATAGTTCATCAGTTTTTGTGGACAGCGTGGGATTGGTCTCAGGTTTGCCTCGGCCCACCACCCCAGGAGCAACGGGCAGGTGGAGGCGGAAAACAAGATCATTGTGAACTTGGGGAAGAAGAAGGTGGAGAACTTGAAGGGAAGTTGGGTAAAGCAGCTCCTCTTGGTCCTGTGGGCCCCTATATCTACCCCCAATATGGCCATAGGGGAGACCCCCTTCAAGTTCTACCATGGATGCAAAGCAGTGCTTCCTGTAGAGTTTGAGGTTCAGACACCTCGGGTAGTTGGAGCAGAAGAAGGCAGCAAAGAGTGGCGGGGTGAGAACAAGGATGAGTTACGACTCTCCCTGGATATGGTGGACGAGTTGTGTAATCAGTCTGCCATCCCGCAGGAAGAGGTTAAACGAAGAATGATTAAGGTTTTTTAACAAGTACATCCAGATTCGATAGTTCGCTGAAGGGGATCTTGTCCTAAAAAAAGGTGCATGCAGTAGGGAAATCAGCTGCCGTAGGAAAACTCAACCCCAACTTGGCGGGTCTATATATTGTAAAAGAAGCGCTGAGGTCATGAGGGTATCTCCTCCGGAATGTGGAGGGTGAGATCCTAAGCCATATCTAGAGCGGTGATGATTTGAAATGTTTCTACCCATGAATCATGTACTTGGATCTCTTTTTGTAAATATGAAATCTCTTGGTCTTTTAGCACATCTTGCAATGGAATTTGTGACAGGCCATGTTCGTATCCCAGACCCTGAGCAGATCCCGCTGCCAGGTTTTCAACTAGCTGACAGGGCTGGATGTCACTTGAGAGAGTCTACCCAGACCCCGAGCTGATCCCATTGTCAGGCTCTCACCTAGCTGGCAGGGCTGGATGTCACTCAAGAGAGTCTTCCCGGACCCCGAGCAGATCCCGCTGTCAGGCTTTCATCTAGTTGGAAGGGTTGGATGTCTCTCTCGAGAGCCTACCCGGACCCCGAGCAAATCCCACTGCCAGGCTATCATCTAGTTAGCAGTGCTGGATGTCACTCGAGAGAGTCTACCCGGACCCCGAGTAGATCCTGCTGCCAGGCTTTCATCTAGTAGGTAGGGCTGTATTTCACTCAAGAGAGTCTACTCGGACCCGTAGAAGATCCCGATGCTAGGCTTTCATCTAGCTGGAAGGGTTGCATGTCGCTCGAGAGAGTCTACCCGGACCCCGAGAAGATCCAGCTACCAGGCTTTCATCTAGCTGGCAGGGCTGGATGTCACTCGAGAGAGTCTGCCTAAGTTTCGAGCACCTCCCTCTATCAGATCCTCATCTAGATGGCAGGGAAGGGGTCCTAGGTGGATGTTGTTAATGCTCTGGAACCAAGTCCCGAGCTACTCTTGCCAGTCCAAAAGGCTTGAGTTTAAGTAATTGTGGGGGATACAAGGCTTCAAAGAGATCTTGCCGAACGGGGATCTCGTCAAGCAAGTAGGAGGCAAGCGAGTACGAGTGCTTAGGGTTGAGTCTCATGAATTATACGCCTCAGTGCGCATAATCCGATATGGCGAGAACGACACAATAACCTGTCCTAAGCAATGAGTTCTAAAATCCAAACATCCTAAGCACGCGAGAGCCACTGATGTAGGAACAGCGCGAGACTTGGTTCTATATATTATGTTAGTAGAGACTGTAGGTCCGCGTGTGACAGGGTGATCTATGGTTTTGCGAGACGTCTTAACCATGGGCTACCTAAGCTGAAGAGTGAGTAGGGTATGTTTTCGCATGATATCATTTCAGAGTCAAATCAAACACAGAAAGAAGATAGAAAATTTCACAGCAAAAATCACATTTCATTTATAGTTTGATGGTGACATTCCGCCAAAAAAGTGCAAGGCCCAAAGAAAAGGAAAGAAGTACAAAAATTGCAAAATGAAAACCCTAAGATGATGACGTCGATCGCTCTCACTCGTCGGAGCATGCATCACTGTCTTCAGACTCGGGGATAGGAAGGAAGAGCTCCGGGACCAGGATCTCGACAGTCACCTTCTCGCCCTCACCATTTAGGAATCCGACTCTCTTTATCGTCTGGAGCCAATGCCTTGCTGTCGCGATGGCATTTTCCCGGATCATTAGCTCCAGCTCTCACTGCGTATACATGAGAGCCTTCTTCCCAGCTGGCGGAGGGGGAATCAGTGAGCCAATCCACAGCTGGTTTTAGGCTTTCATCCTCTGATTCTCCTCCTCGAGCTAGGCTATGCGCACATCCTTTGCGGCAACATTTGCAGCATCATACAAAATAATCAATGTTAGAACGAGAAAGGCGCTCGGTGAATGAAAGGAAAGTGCGAGACAGCTTAATACTCCGCCCACTCGCAAGGTGAGATCATTCTCAGTAGCAGTAAGCTTCCCCTTCAGGGTGGTCACTTCCTTGGATAGGGAGGATTGCATGGCACTAACATCCTCCAGCTTTCGTGACAAGCGGATGCTACGGGGAGCCGTCATGTGGGCGAGCCCGATGGTACGAAGTTGAGCCCGCGAACTCTCATAGGCGAGAGATTGCATAAGGGCGTCGTCAAAGTAGGTGGCGCTGTCCCGCCCATATAGCCCAAAGTCCAGTGAGTAGGACTGGCCGGAGACAGGTTTGTCCTCCTGCCATGAGGGGAGGATGGTGGAGACTTGGGTCCTGTTGAACTCCCAGTCCCAAGTCAAAAAGGGCTCGCCGGTGTCATCCAGTAGGTTCTCGCCCAGGCTGAAATTTCGGTGGCCTTTGGGCTCCGGTTTCTCTATCGCCGCCGAGATCTCGCTGATGTCGCTAGTCATCTTCCTAGTAGTCTCCACAATAACCAGCGCATTCGCGGGAGGGTCAAAGATGACCTCCTTGCCCTTGGCAAGATCTTTGGTGCTTGGTTTCTTAGGGGCGGTGGAGGAAGTGTCTCGGTCTTTCGCTTTAGGCTGCCTGATTTCGGCAGCGACTTCGGCTCGCTCCGGCATCTCATGGTGGTAGCCTCCATGCGTGACTTGTCAGCAGCGAATGTTGTGCTGCTCGCGAAGGGTTGGTTGAGCAGGAGATCCCGCGCACCTACATGTTGGGTACATTGGAAAATGTGTACCAGATTTGGAGAAGCCTCACCTAACTCAATGATATTCATCAATGTGTATTTGATGTTGTGTTGAGTTTCAATGTGCAGGTTAAGGAAATGCAGAAAACGTTTCTAAGTACAAGTGTCGACACTTGACAAAAATTGTGTCGACACTTGGGAAGAGCTTGTCAGCACACAGGAGCCAGATTGTGTCGACACACAGGACTTGTGTCGACACACAGAAAATCTGTCAAACATAACTGTGTCGACAAGGACTTGTGTCGACACATTCCAGAATTTTGTCGACAACACTTGTGTCGACACACAGTACTTGTTTCGACACACTCCAGAATTCTGTCGACATGAACTTTGTCGAGACTAGAAGCTGTTGTGTCGACACACAGGACTTGTGTCGACACATTCCACAAAAACTGTGTCACGAAGAAAAAGAAGAGATGTGTCGACATTATGTGAGCTGTGTCGACATCACCAAGGATTGTGTTGACACATGATCTATTTGTGTCGACACATTTGAAGTATTGTCTTGACACTTTAATGCTGAGTTAAAGTTCAAGGAAATATAGATGTCATGACTAGAGACTTGACAGTTGTCACAACCAACAAAGCAGTTACATCTGTCAGAGCTGTCAGAAAGCCGTTAGGAACCGGATCAGCCAGTAACCTCAGATGGGGTCTATATAAAGACATATTCTATCAACAAACGGTGAATAAACACGAAGAGACAACCATCAACTAATAAGAAGAGAAGTCTTCATCTAGAAATCAACAAGTCTCTAAGGGCAGATCCTGAACAAGTCTGCAAGAAGAATTCAGAGCCACATCTGAATAAGAAGAAGGAAGCTGATTGAAGATCATCTCTAAGTAGATCAACCTTACTTTGTTCAAATTAAAGAAGTTTTGAAGAAGCTAAGACAGGTTGGATCTAAAGCTGTCAGATCTATCAAGAACTGACAAAGAAACCTTCAACCCTTTCTCTCTACCTGGGTGAAGGTTCTATTTGTTTTGGTAATCAATTTCTCTATAGGATCTTTTATAGATCTGAGTGTAGGAGAGTTATCTCTCTGAGTTGTAAGCCTAAATTTATAAAGGCTGAGGTACGGCTGAGTGCCTAAGGTAGGGGAATCAGTTCTCTGAGTTGTAGGCCTAGGAAAAGGCTGAGGTAGGGCTTAATTGCCTGAGTTGTAGGAGTGTGGACTCACTCTGAGGTAGGATTCTCTGGGAGGATCTGAGTTATAGGACTTGCTGAAGTCTGAGCTGTAGAGACCTTTCAAGATTCTGAGTTGTAAGATCTGAGGATCTGAGAAGAAAGAGGGGAGTTTGGCCGAATCTAGTACACTGCTAGATAGGCGAAGGGGGAAAGTGGACCCATCACTTAGGGAACCACTATAAAACTGTGTGTCTTCTGTGTTGCTGATTTGTTTAAATCTGTGTTGTGAACTGTGCTGTGATAAATGTTGCTAAGGCTGTCTAACAAGTAATTTACATTATCTGCCTGATTAAAATGAATTGAACATATTCACACCCCCTCTCTAGGTGTTTAAGGTATCTTGAAACCAATTCTTTCAAGTGTATCAGAGGGAGGTTTCTCAAGAATAGACTTAACACTCTGAGTGGATCTATAAGGCAGTCATCAGTTAGACAAAATGGGTTCAGGTGAGAATCAGAAGGAACTTGGATCCATGAAGCTTCCTATCTGTAGGAAAGAAAATTTTGGCATATGGAAAGAGAGGGTCAGATTGTTCATGGAAGCATCTGTTCCAATAATTTATATCACAGTTCTAGAAGGACCATTTGTTCCTATGAACATATCAGTTCTTGATGCTAATCTCAAGACTTCAAAAAGTTATTCAGAAATGACTAAGGAAGAGATCATCCTAGCAACCTTTGACAAGAGGGCACAAAACATAATTGTGAGTGCTATAGATGACTCAACATTCCAGAATCTGGTCCATTGCAAAACCTCCAAGGAGATGTGGGACACATTGATTGTCTCCATGGAGGGGACAGAAGAAGTGAGAGAGGATAGGAAGTTTATGTTAAATCAAGAGTATGAAAGCTTTAGACAAGCTAAGACAGAAAGCATAGCTGAATACTATAAGAAATTCTTTAGAATTGTAAATGAGCTAATGACCTATGGAAGAGTCTTTAGCACTTATGAATTAAATGATAAGTTTCTCAGATCTTTAACTAAGGATTGAGATACTAAAATATGTGCCATCAGGGAGGTGGCCAAGCTTGCAGATACACCTCCACCAACCTTATTTGGAAAACTGTTATCCTATGATATGCAGCTCACTACTAGAAAGAAGGAGGAGAAAAGCAATAAGTCTAAATACAGAGAAAAGTCAGTTGCCTTTAAGGCTGAAGCTACAAGAAAGGGCAGGAGAAAGTCACCTTCTCCTCCCAGGAAAATGGCTGAAGTTGAATCAGAAAATACTAACATCAACACTTCAGACAGTCACAACTCTGATGAAGACTTTACTGCCTTCACAAGGCAGTTTCAAAGGTTCATGAAGAAGAAGAAATGAAGAACAAAGCCATCATCATCCCACTCCAAGGATGACTATTACAAGAAGAAGAAAGCATCTAAGGATGACAGGTATGGCTCTAATCCTAGTAAACAAATTTCTTCTAAAATTGTTTTTTTATTGCTGCAATAGGCCAGAGCATGTCATAGCTGATTGTCCTGATAAAAGAAAGGAATATAAAGATAAAAAGGAGCAGCAAAATAAGGGCAAGAAGGAGGGATCCTTGGTTGCAAAGAAGCAGAAAAGTTGGACTGATTTCTCATCATCAAATTTAGGAGAAGAGACAGAAGCTGAAGCTTATATAGGATTGTTTACTACTGAAGATGATTCAGTAGAATCTGAGTTCTTGCAAATGCTGTACTCAATGAATGAGACTGAAGATCATCACTACAGAGGGCTGATGGCTTTGACTGAGGAAGATCAATGTCAGGATCAGCCTGGTCCCAGCAAGGTAAATAACCTATCTACAATTTCTGATTATTATACTGGATCAGAATCAGAAGCATCTGCATTAAGATATGTGGATGGTTCAGAATCTGAAGGGGATGTTTATCAACTTATTGATGAGTATGGTGATCTGTTGCAAGCACTTAAGAGAAGCAGAAACCTTGTCAAAAACCATGCTAAGGAAATTGAATCCCCTAAACTCGCTGCATCAGATTCAGAAAAATGCTGGATCTGAAGATGAATGAAGTTGTCAAACTGAAAAATATAACTTTTATTCAGATTGGTACAATTACATTCAAAAATGATCAAATCAAGAGTCTGGAAGTCAGACTTCAAAGAGAGAAGGAACTTGTGGCTAAGTTCTCAAAGCCAAAGTCAGTCTTACCCTTAATTGATGACTTCATTCACTAAAAGGGTAAGACAGGATTATATTTCAAGGGAAGAACTAGGGCAGCTAATTCCAAAAGAAAAGGCAAAGCCCCAATTCAGCCACTAGCCTCCAAACCTCCTGTTGCTTTCAGGAAAGTGATGCAACCTACTAATAAGTATGACCATGACATTACTCATGGTCACTGTAAGCCTGGTAATCTAAAATACAAGGGTGTAATTTCCAATAGGGCAGCCCATGTACAAACACATTATGATCATAAGGAATCATTAATGTTTGATGCATCAGCCCCAGCACTCAAGAAAAGAACTACTGTACCTACAGTTTTAAGGTCTGCTGACAGCAATGCTGTTAAGCCTGTATCTAAGAAAAGATATAATAGATATGAGTGCTGGTGTTGTGACAAAGTGGGACATTATGCCCTGGATTATTGGCATAACACTACTGTTAGGAGGAATGCTAGCTTACCTGTTAGAAAGGCTGCAGGCAAGTATGACAAGTTTCAGTCTAACCTGAACCTAGAACCCAATAATTATTGGGGTTCTAAGGTTAAGTAATTTTATTTGATGCAGGTGAGTCCAAGTGGCCATACCCCAATATGGTACTTGGACAGTGGATGTTCCAGGCACATGATTGGAACAAGAAGGATGTTGAAGGATTACACTCCTATAGAAAATGGACCCAAAGTGATCTTTGGTGGATCTAAAAAGGGGGTCATCAAAGGGTTTGGTAACATTTCCAATAATTCCATCACTATCACCCAAGTGGCTTATGTGAAAGGTTTGAAATATAACTTAATAAGCATAAGCCAACTGAGTGATCTTGGTTATGACACCTCTTTTATTTAGAATGGCTGTCAGATTAGAAGAACAAGTGATCAAGAGGTCATCTTGTCATGATATAGAAAAGGAAATGTTTACTGTCTCAATTTTGATTGTGAGAATAAAAACTCTCCTATTTGTCTAGTTGTAGATGAGAAAGCTTCTCATTGTGTCAAATGGCATAGGAAGCTAGCTCACCTGAACTATAAGTCAATAGGCCAACTCTATAGTATGGAGTTAGTGAGGAATGGTCCTCAAGTCAAGTGCATCCAGGAGGGTGTGTGTTCAGCTTGTCAAAAATACAAATAGACTAAGACCTCCTTCCATAGTTTTGATACCAAAGACTCAGTGAGGTGTTTGTACCTCCTACATATGGATCTATTTGGTCCTATGCCAGTTCATAGTTTAGGTAGGAAAGTCTACACATTTGTGATTGTGGATGACTATTCTAGATTTACATGGGTTTTCTTCCTGAGGCAGAAATCTGAAACCCCTACTATCTTCCACAATTTTGTTAGGCAAATTCGGAATGAACTTAACAGTTCTGTGGTCAAAATCAGAAGTGACCATGATACTGAATTTCAATCTGAATGCATGACAAGATTTTGTGAAGAACTAGGGATTCATCAAGATTTCTCCTCACCAAGAACTCCTCAGAAGAATGGTATTGCTGAAAGAAAGAATAGGACTCTTATTGAGGCTGGTAGAACACTACTAAGTGACACTTCTCTCCTAGAATATTTCTGGTCTGAGGCAGTATATACTGCATGTCATGTTCTCAATAGAGCATCCATCACTAAAAGCCACAAAAAGACACCCTATGAGATTATAAAAGGCAGAAAACCAAACATATCCTATTTTGGGATCTTTGGTAGCAAGTGTTTTGTTTTTAATAATGACAAGCACTATTTGGCTAAGTTTGCTGCCAAATCCCAAGAAGGGATATTTGTTGGGTACAGTAACGACAATAGGGCATACAGAGTCTACAACTTGACTACTCAAGTTGTATAAGAGTCTGTACATATAGTTTTTTGATGAAACTAAACTAATAAACTGTGAGTTGTCTAGTATTTCTTGTAGCTCTAAAGGTCTGAAGGAAAAGATGGACAAGCTAACCATTAGTGGAGAAAAACTTTCAAGGCAGGATGAATAAAATGATGGATGCTGTCCAGGGGGAGTACAAGACCCACAAGCTGATGATGAAGAAAATGTAGTATAACTTGATGGGGAGACTGAAGGAAATCAAGACTTTACAGAATGAAAAGAAGACAGGAAAAGTACAACTGGCACATGTCAGTTTTTAGGTGAAAGATTGGTGTAATGGAGCAGCAAAAAACAGACAAGTGTGGCTATTTCCATTGCTGAGTCTGAATATGTTGCTGCAGGCAGTTGTTGTGCTCAGCTTTTATGGATACAACATCAGCTTGAAGATAATGGCATCCAGGTAAGTAGAACTCCATTATTTTTTGATTCTACTAGTGCCATTTCTATTGCTAGAAATCCTGTTTCTCATAGCAGAACTAAGCAAATAGAAATAAGATTTCATTTCCTTAGAGATCATATTGAAAAGGAAGATATAAGTTTAGAATTTGTCAATACTATTTTTAAAATGACTGACATGTTCACCAAATCACTAGATGAAACTAAATTCAATTATTTTAAAATTGAATTAGGCATGCTGAACTTAGAATAATAATGACAAATTTGACTAAGTAAATGTGTGTCGACACATAAAGACAAAGGTGTCGATACTTATTAGATGGTGTCGACACATAAGAAAAATTCTGTCGACACATCCAGAAGATTGTGTCGACACTCAGAATTTGGTGTCGACACAGCTATCCTGACACTTAAATGTTGGTGTCGACACATACAGTCGTCTGTGTCGACACACAGATATTAATGTAAGCTCTTAAGATTATTTGTGTCGACACATCGCAATTGGTGTCGACACATAGAATAGTAATTCTCTGTCGAGACTTTAGTAGTCTGTGTTAACACAATCTCAGCATTGTCGACACAATAAGAGTATTTCTACCCGCCTTTTGACCTTCTTTGATTAGAAACATATAAATAGATGGAAGTAAAACCCTGTCGACTACGCTCTCCAAATTCTCGAGACCAAACCTTTGTGTCGACAGACCTTCATCTATCTTCTCTTCAAATCTCTCCCATCCCTAATGGCGCCAAAGCTGGAAGAAAACATTAACGAGGGCTATGAACTAGTTCGCGATGTATTTATGAGTGGATCTAGAGAAATCAAAGTTGTGATTACCCTAATCACAAAAAATGGATCGGAGTATTTGGTCTCAGAACCTACAAGGATATGGAAAAAGGAGGTTCTTGAATTCTACACGACGACATCTCTGGATTCAAAAGGGGTAAAACTTAAGTCATCTATACAAGGAACCAAGGTCAAACTCACTCAGAAGAGTTTAAGTAAAATATTTCAGCTACCCAGGGTTAAAGAAGAAGATGAAATAACATCTTCCATGATAAGAGAAGCACTCAAATGGTGTGGAATGGATCCCACAACCAAGATTGGATCCCCAATGAATAGGAATGGGATGAATTCCCAGGGTAAATTTCTTTTTGAAATTCTAGGGAAAGTTATTCTATGCAAATCAGGGGGACATGATAGGATTTCAGCCTACATGTTCAATTTGATGACCAGAATTATATTTAAGGTGAAAACAAATTGGTCTGCTGTTATTTTTGACAAAATCAAAGAAAGTTTTAAGAAACCCAATTTGGGTTGAATCCTGAGTTTATATCTGGCTGAGAATATTCCTGAAGTAATGAATCAATTGCAGGATCTAAGATCAATCATATGAGAAGAATGGATTTGAGAATACTATCAAGATGGGATAAAGTTCTGACCAAAGATGTTTCTACCCCTCAGAAATAATCAAAGCAGATTTAGCAAAAGAAGAAAACACCCTCAAAGACCATTGAATCTTCCTGTGATTCAGAAGAAATTATTGTTTTTAGCTCAGATGAAGAAGGGGCAGAAAGGACTAGAATGTCACCTGCTCTAGAGACTGTAACTGAAGGACAAATGCAGGGGGAGCAGGCTCCTGCAAGCAACATCCAAATGACATAATTCCAGGATGAGCTTAAACAAGGGGGAGCCAATGAGCTTTCTCCAGTTTCAGCTCAACAAGAAGCATTACCCTCAGGGGGAGCTAATGAGCAACAACCACTTGTCCACACAAATGCACTGGATAGTGAAGCAGCTACACAATATATACTTGAGATTAACCAAGACAATGTCCTTGAGGATATCATTACTAGGGAAGAAACTTTGGAATTTGAGGGAGAACCATCTGCTAATGAGACAGTTATACCTCCAGTACAAATGCAACAAGAGTTCACTCTAGAAAAGTTATTTCCTGACATACAAGATGCAAGGACTAAGGGGGAGCAGCCAAGGATTGAGATGGAGTTGCCCTCTAGTCCAAAAGACACTGTGGACATAGCAATCTCATCTGAGTCCTCAAAAGATGAAGAAGCCTCTAGGGCAAAGAAGTGAAAGCTTATGGAACTAAGGAAGAGAAGCTCTGGCTATAAGAAAGCCTTACAGACTGTCCTACAAACTCCAGCTCCAACATTAGATTTCAGTTCACTACTGGTGCAACTGCAAGTAAAGTTGGATGAACAAAGACAAGCCCTAGAAAAATATGTTGATGAGAGCAATAAAGAATTGCAACTTCAACTGGCACAAGATATTAAATCTATTAATTTTGAAGTGAATTTACATAAAAAGGAAATGATAGATTGCTTCCATAAGGGAGGTAATGCTGTAGTTTATTTAGCCAAGAAACAAGTGGAAGACAAAACACAAATAGATGACATGGCAGTGAAACAAGGCTATGTTTTGGAAAACCAAATAAGAATGAATGATAATCTCACAGAGTCACACAATGTTATTGTAACAGAACTTAAGAATACATCAACTGCTTTCAATGCAAACATTGTTAAAGAAAAGACTGAGTTTGATAAACAACTCAAAGCAAATTTGACTGATGTTAGCACTGCTATCCAAGCTTCCCAAAAGGTAATTGCTGATCAGCTGCTGAAGTTCAGATCATTCTACAAAGAAGGAATAAATTATCTAGCTAATCAGATAAGGTTTCAAAAGGATGATCTAAGAGACCATGTTGAACGAGAAGTCATAAAGGGGGAGAGAGTGTTAGTCAATGCAGGCTCTGAACATGCTAAATGGATAACTAATGCTATCAGAGCCACTCTTGGTTATCCACCCCTTTGTGATGATGACAATACTGCCGCGTCAGGCATTCAACCTGCTGCCAATGAAGGGGTTCAGTAGGAAGTGGCTCAAATCATTTATCCACCTGTTGATTTTGAGGGCATTCACTCTGCTGTTCAACAAATGTATAGTCAACCAAAGGAGGTACAAAACATAATTATTGAAAAAGTAGAAATGTCTGAAGCCACTTTGAAAAGAGAGCAAGAAGCTCAACTCTTTAAGAAAAGGTTTAGAGAGCAGGCTGAATTAAAGCCTGATTTTGAAAGATGGAGCCCCACCTCCACAAACATTATTCTCAGTACCTGGCAAGCTGTTAAAGACAACATGCATGATAGTGGAAAGTGGTACTCTGAACAAGAATGGAGCAAGTATCAGAAATGGCAAGATGCCATTTATCAGTTCAGAAGAGATACCAAAGCTGGAAAAATACCTGCTAACTCTATGGAGCCTAGCAAGTACTTTCCAAAGCCTTATCATTATTTTGAAAGGCAAAAGGTCAAGGCTGAAGAGCTCAAGAAAAAGGATCTTAAAGGGAAAAAGCCAGCTGAAGACACTGAAGCTAATGTACAAGCAAGGATTAATTCTAGCAAAGGCATTGTCATCAAGGAGCCTAATCAGTACTAGAATAGATTGACTAGATTTTAGAACTATGTAATCTTGTGTTTTTAAATCTATGTAATATATTGTTCAAAAACTTCTTGTACTTCAACAAAACACTGATTCATGTTCACTATATTTTTCAGGTTTTATGATGATATAATATGCTGGTTTTGTTTATGTTTTACCCTGTCAAATAATGCTCTTATACATCATAATCTGTGTTTTATTATAGAGTGATGTATATCATTGACTAAGGGTTATCACTTCTCCAAATAGGGGGAGATTGTTGGGTACATTGGAAAATGTGTACCAGATTTGGAGAAGCCTCACCTAACTCAATGATATTCATTAATGTGTATTTGATATTGTGTTGAGTTTCAATGTGCAGGTTAAGGAAATGCAGAAAAAGTTTCTAAGTACAAGTATTGACACTTGAAAAAAATTGTGTCGATACTTGGGAAGAGTTGTGTCGACACCAGGAGCCAGATTGTGTCGACACACAAAAAATCTGTTGACAATAACTGTGTCGACAAAAAGGACTTGTGTTGACACATTCCAGAATTCTGTCGACAACACTTGCGTCGACACATAGGACTTGTGTGAGCACACTCCAGAATTCTGTCAACATCAACTTTCTCGAGACTAGAAGCTGTTGTATCGACACACAGTACTTGTGTCCACACATTCCATAGAAGCTGTGTCAAGAAGAAAAAGAAGAGTTGTGTCGACATTATGTGAGCTGTGTCGACATCACCAAGGATTGTGTCGAAACATGATCTATTTGTGTCGACACATTTGAGGTATTATCTCGACACTTTACTGCTGAGTTAAAGTTCAATGAAGTATCAGATGTCATGACTGCAGACTTGACAACTATCAATACCAACAAAGCAGTTACATTTGTCGTAACTGTCAGAAGGGTGTTAGGAACTGGATCAGCCGATAACCTTATATGGGGTCTATATAAAGACCTATTCTATAAACAAATGGTGAATAAACAAGAAGAGACAACCATCAACTAAGAAGAAGAGAAGTCTTCATCCAGAAATCAACAAGTCTCTAAGGGCAGATCCTGAACAAGTATGCAAGAAGAATTCAGAGCCACATCTGAATTAGAAGAAGGAAGCTGATTGAAGATCATCTCCAAGTATATCAACCTTTCTTTGTTCAAATTCAAGAAGCTTTGAAGAAGCTAAGATAGGTTGGATCTAAAGCTGTCAGATCTATCAATAACTGACCAAGAAACCTTCAACCCTTTCTCTCTCTACCTGGGTGAAGGTTCTATTTATTTTGGTGATCAATTTCTCTGTAGGATATCTTATAGATCTGAGTGTAGGAGAGTTATCTCTCTGAGTTGTAAGCCTAAATTTATAAAGGCTGAGGTAGGGCTGAGTGCCTGAGGTAGGGGAATAGTTCTCTGAGTTGTAGGCCTGGGAAAAGGCTGAGGTAGGGCTTAATTGCCTGAGTTGTAGGAGTGTGGACTCAGTCTGAGGTTTGATTCTCTGGGAGGATCTGAGTTGTAGGACTTGCTGAAGTTTGAGCTGTAGGGAGCTTTCAAGGTTATGAGTTGTAAGATATGAGGATCTGAGAAGAAAGAAGGGAGTTAGACCAAATCTAGTACACTACTAGATAGGCGAAGGAGTAAAGTGGATGTACCCATCTCTTGAGGAACCACTATAAAACTGTGTGTATTCTGTGTTGCTGTTTTGTTTAAATCTGTACTGTGAACTGTACTATGATAAATATTGTTAAGGCTGTCTAACAAGTAATTTACATTATCTGCCTGATTAAAAAGAATTGAACCTATTCACCCCCCCCCCTCTAGGTGTTTAAGGTATCTTGAAACCAATTCTTTCACTACACATGTGGCATAAGTTAGCAAATTATGATATTCTTAAAAGTACCAGGTGGCGAGAACTACCTTCCCTAGCAAGTACAGGAAGGAGCGAGTCGACGTTCCTCATTAGGTTGGAAATGTCGAAATCTTTTCCAAAGAGGAATTGGTGAAGCTTTGACTCCTGGCCATTGAGAGATGGAGTGTGGTAGGTTGATTCTTCCTGCTAGATCGGCGAGAGGAGGAGGTTGCCGAAATCACCGGAAACGAAAATGAACTTTTGAATAAAATGATGTTTCTTATTGGCGAGACCCTTGGCCTTGAGGTTGTTGCCAGAGAAAAATGTGATACCGTCCCTCCTTGCGCGGAAGTTGAAGAGCTTGCGGAAGACAGAGAGGTTGAACTCCATCTGCTCCTACAGCAAGTAGCAAGCGAATGTTACTAGCAAGGCGATGGAGTTGGGGTTGAGCTGTGTGGGAACTATGCCGAAGTAGAGCAGGTCCTGGTGGTCTTCTGACCAAATAGGTAGGCACAATCCAACCTCAAAGTGTTCGGCAGGGATGGCGAGTTCCTACGACGAGAAATGGTTGATAGACTCATCCTTTCCTGGGTGTCACGCGGTGAAACCCTGCTGGATGTAAAGGTTGGCGAGCGAATGATATTCCTCTTCAAACAAATTACAGTTCATGAACGAGTAGTCAACAAATGCGGCTGCGCACTTATTCATACCATCAGTATCCCTTATCATCTCTCGAGAACTAGGAAAGCGTGAAATAGCGAGTGCAAGGGAAATTGTAAGAAGATAGTACTGGAAATTCTTTAAAGCGGTGGTTAATGCGGTAGGTGAGAGGCCTATTTATAGAAAATTCTGGTCAGGGGAGCATCCGGGCTAAAGAGAGTGCGGATAGTCAATTCTCCAAATCCCGCCCAGAACCCTGTCGAACTCTCACATTCCCTCACTCACCACTGAGACAGTGCTGTACCACTGAGGCCATAGATTCATAAGCAAAACTCACGAGAACACAGATAATAAATAGTGAGAATGATCAAATGAGGGAAAATAATAATAATAATAATACAATAATTCGCCCACCAACATTCGACACAGATTATTACAAAGAAAAGAAAAAAGAATAAAAAAGAGGGCAGAAAGGCTAGAGCCGATAGGCCAGCTTGGGGCCGTCACCACCATCCCCGACCTCCCCTTCCCACTCTAGGGATCATGTGTGAGTATTGCAACGCGTGGATGGTCTGCAGCTCCTGCTGGGCAAGACACGACTGATCTTCCACTTGCGCGATATGGATCCCCGAGAAGTCCCTCCCGCAACCAGCATCTCCCCCTAGCTCAGCAATTAGTTGTCCGTAATTGTTCTACAGGCAGAGCATCCTCTCCTCGATGGACTTGTGGTTCTCGCGAACTTGGTTGCAGAGCTCGCGCAACACCTGGGCGTACTTTCACAAAATCTCCATCGTTGGCTGTTTTAAGGCCTCGTCAGCTTTTGGATCGCCTAGAAAGGCGGCGATTGAATCAGGAAAGGAACATAGGTCGATGGGATCTTGCGATAACTTGCAGAGGATGGTATTAGATGTGCGTAATCTTCATCCTTTTTAGAGGGAGAGTGCAATCGGTTACCTGGCTAGGAGTCTGCCTCCTTGCCCGAGTGCCAGCGGGAAGTGCTTGGACGCCCATCGAAAGGAGTGTTGAATGTGATGTGAGCCTTACTAAGCCCGGGGTAAAGAGTTATCGACACGACATCAGGAGCGTCACTGATGATCTCCTTTGCTAACAAGTAATAACTCGATGCAGATTCATTCTACAATTTAGTATAAACTATGTAGATGGGCATAAGATAAAGTGAATTAACTTTCAGGCAAGTGCACCTATCAATCATAGTATAGGAGAAATCTACATCTCGTGTCGTATTCCACAGGGCCATTTCAAATACTCGTACTCACCCTCACTCTATTATCGTACCAACAATTAAAATTGATTTTTAATCTAAAATTAACCTAACTATGACTATTTGGATAATTAAACTTTGGGGAATTCAAGATGATAAAAAGCCGAAAGTTATGAGAAATTACATGAAATACTCATTCATTAACTTAATTTTATGTAATCATGAAATAATAAGGTTATCAAATTTGTTGTAATGTAAAGGGTAAACATCTATCGTATTCTCTCTCAAGCAATTCAAGATCTAGACCTAAATTAGTAAACTTTCTCTCAAACAATTTACAATACTCAAGTCTGCATTAGTGGAAACACCCTATCTACTACATACATTCATGAAATCTTATCTCTAAAATACCATGAATCCATTTATTCATATTCCAAGTATCCAAACAACATATCTCTTGATCATAAAATTTGAATTACAAAAAGATTTAACACCAAAATATGAACATGTAACTATCATTACAAACTTCCAATTTCTCAATCTAGAGAATTACAATTCATGAAAAACAAAAACAAGCAATTCATAATTAGGAGAAATCTCTTTGGTTGCAAGCCTACATACGAACAAATTACCACAAATTCAATGAAAACAAGGCGATACATGATTAACAAATTGTTCCAAATTAAAGTCATGCAAAATAAAAGATAACTAAAGTTGAATCACCAAGAGATAGGGAAGATTAAAAGGGATTAATGAAATATTAAATGCATACAAAAATACCCTTCAAATCCTCCTTCTCTTGGATGCTCCACTCCATGCTCCAGAAGTTCTCCCCAACGAAAACTTATCCAAAAGTCCCCTCTCATTTTTCTATAGGATTTTTATAGTCTCCTAGCAAACATAGTCGAACACGGGTATCAATACGGCCGTGTGTCAGGCCGTATTGACGGTTCTAGAGCAGTTCCCCACAGATAGGCGTGTCTGGTAGTGGGCCGTGTCAGATGACACGGGTACTGACACGACCGTGTTGTTCTTCATATTCTCCAGACACGGGTTGGTCGGCAGTCGTGTTCCAATTTGACATGGGTAGGCACACGGGAGTGTGCCTATCCATGTGATACTCTGTCTCTAGCGTCCAATTTCTTTAGCTCCATGACACATAGGACACGGGTATTGACATGGCCGTGTGTCTACCCGTGTGCGCCAAATTTTTGTCCTGTCATCAGCCATGTTGACTACGTGAACTCCTTTGTTTGCTCCAAGACTTTTAGTTTCATTGGTTGACACTACCTGCATTAGAAAAATGAAAGGATAAATATATAGCTTAATACAAGGAGTAACCAAAAATCCTAACTCTGCTCTCCTATTCATGTTAAGACAATTTCTCAACTAATCTTGCGAAATTACTCCACAAAGAGGCAGAAAATAGTGGACATGATTATAATTATGATAGTAAAAAACCTATCATAATCGTACTCATCAAATACCCCCAGACTTAGATGTTTGCTTGTCCCTAAGCAAACTAATTCTAACACTTGGGTTACCAATAAATAATTTTATCTCCGCACACTGGTTGCTATGAATTTAAATGGGACTTTGATGATGTAATCGTATGGGAAATAGTTTAGCAGACGTTTCTAAGTATAAATTTATCTTAAAATTCCTGCAATATATCTTTTAACTCTCTTTCACTCTTTCCTAGAAATAAAGGTATGTATAGTCATCTATGACAAATGTGAGGAGAAAATAACAATCTCAATAAAATACGTATTAGTATTTCAAAACTTATAAGTACCCATATTGATAGTCATGAGCTTACCCTTTTCACACCCTCTCCACGACACTAGTTATACTTAGTGAGGTCGGATCCTTAGGACTTTGTATTATGGTGTAGCCTTTTTGGCTTAGGATAGAAGATTATAGGTGAGTTAATCAAAGATAGATTTAATGGATTTTTTTTTCTTTTCTTTCACACCTAAATCTTGATTGAGCCTTTTGTTGGAAAATACCTTAACATACGTTAGTGTTAAAAAACACCCCCAGACTTTGCAATTAGTATACTTCTCACATTTTTGAAGGATACTCTAAATATTTATTCTTCTTAACCAAGAGACCATAGTAGAGATCATTCCGAGTGGGTGCAAGTATACACGCACTCAGGACAGGTATCACCATGTCTTTTTTTGGGGGTTCATAGTAGGGATCATTCCGAGTGGGTGCAAGTATACACGAACTCAGGCCACATATCACTACGAATAAACTCATTCCATGAAGAGCTCAATGATAGGTGTGATAATATGTAAGGATTTGGCCTTGGTGACTTTTAGTGGTAGAGTTTCAAAAGGATGGGGATTAGGTCCAAATTGGGTGTGCAAGGGTATAATATTTAAGGTTTTGGGTTTGCAAGGCTCAAGCTATCCAAAAGGAGGCCTAAGTCATTTCCGCCCTCACTAGTTAACTTATGCAACATTTTTGAGGATCGCTAGAGGGTAAGTGCTAGACATCAATAGAGAGTATCTTTCATTTTAATTCCCTAATACCAAATTATAGAAATGTTACACTCAACGACTCACATTACTATAGATAATTATATTTTCTAAAATATAGTGATTGATAGTTAATAATATAGAGGATTAATCTTAACAATAAATTATATATAGAAAATTAAGCTAATGTATTTCTATACTTAATTACGAATCAACAAAGTTGAAACTTCTATGAGTCTACATTAATTCATTTTAATCAACGTGCGAAGTTAAATTAAATAGTGATAATCCCAACTGAATGAATAGTGAGAGCTTTAAAAAAGTAGCAAACGTCAATAAAAAAAATTTTAAATTTTTTTTAGGGGGTATAACTAACTTGAGTGTTATGGTAGCAAAATTATTATCAATTGTAACCATGTCCATCACAACAATTATAAAATGGAAGAAATAACATCCAGCCCAGACTGAGAATTTGCAATGTCCTCCTTGCAATGTAAAGTGCTGAAAATGTAATTTAACTAAGAATAATAAAAACAACTGCTATCATCAAAATAGAAGAGTACATGAAGGAACCAGGAGCTGACACGAAATCATATATAATGTCTACAATACACTAATAGAAATAAAGAAATAATATAATACACAGATACATGTAAAAAGTAAGGCTACTGGTCGGTCTGGTCGTCTGGGAAGTGTGGCTGGCCAAGAGCTGTCGGCTCTCTAGGGGCGATCCCCATGTGGTCCCTGATCTGGATGAGGCGGTCCTCCGTCCGCGTCTGTGTCGCCTTGATACGCTGTAAGTGCGACGAGAGCTCGGTGTCAAAGAACTGTCGTAACTCCCGCGAATATCGCGAACGAGCTGGAGGGGGAGCAGTAGAAGACTCTCCCTGATCATAAGTGGAATGGGGCGGAGGCACCAGAGGCACATCGAGTTCAGGATCCACCTCGTCGTCACTGTCATCCTGCGCGTGCGGTCCACACCTCGCAATAGAATATGTGACGCCTCCCCGGCCCTGGCGGGTGGTGATGAGGCGGAGGGATCGAAGGCTGGCAATCGTGATGGGCACGGTCTTCGCGACCACTATCATCGGGGGGAGGGCTGATAAGATGCCCATGTTCTTCACCAGGCGAGTGATGTAGGGTGCTACACAAATAGACCCTATGCGGGGGTGTCGGCCTGGTGGAGGATGAACTGGGCGAGTAGGAAGCCTAGGTGCAGAGGATAACTTGACGACATGCTATAGAGGTACATCAAGTCCTGCCGACTGACAACGCCGGAGCTTTCGCCCCAGCCGCTCAAAGTATGGCTCAGGAGGTGGTGAATGTGATGGAGGGTGGGGAAATACAACTGGGACACCTTTGACCTCTTGGCCTCATATGGACTAAGGTCAAAAGCGATCTGAGCCCAGATACCGCCGGCAAGATCGCGAGAGGGGAGGTTGAAATGAAGGTCGGAGTAAGCGGAACTAAAGAGGAAAGATGCCTCATACACCCCTAGGTATTGGGTGAACTGGAGCAGGGTAAGTGTGTAAAAGGTGCCCCCTACTCGAAAGGAGATGACCCCCTCGTGCTCGCGATCATAATCAATCAGATTAGGCATAATATTTAAGTAAAATGAGGACAGGAACTCGAGGGTGAGTTCCTTGAAGCCTAACTCTTCTATCGCAAAGAATTGCTCCCAACCCAATATAGAAATTAATTCCCGGTCATCCCCCGCTAAGTTTATTTCTTCTAATACACTCCAATCAATGGTGCGAATGTCTTGAAATTTCTTTAATTGGAGGCGGTTGTAATGGGCGGAATGCGCAGGATCGGTGAACACTAGCGGCACAGGAGCGTCGCGGCGCTCTGTAGATAGAGCCTGGAGCTCCAGTCGACGACGGCGACCGCCTTGGCCTCTTCCGGAAGACATTATCTGTGGAGAGAAGTAAAAGATTTTTGTTATATTTAGTTTGAAAATGGAAATGGGAGAGTGAGAACGTGGAGAAAAGAGCGGAGGAGGAGAAGAAGTAGAGTAAAATCATAAATAAAAAAATGGTTACCACGGAGGGAAGATTGAGTAGAGGAGGCGAATCCGCGAATTTTGGAGGCAAAGAACACTCAAACCGAGCTCTGGTCTTGGAAGAAACGGGAGGATTAGCTATAATCAGGAGATGGAAAGGAAGGAGAAGACACAGTCCCTATATATAGTAGGCGAACACGGGTGCGCACACGGCCATGTGCGTACCCGTGTTGAGGAATCTCAGCCTCGTGAAACACGGGATGTGGGAGGCTGTGCGGTCAAACTGACAGTAAACAGCGCGGCAGGCGGACATGGTCCACCACATGGCTGTGTGTGGACCCGTGTCTGATCTGGCACAGCGCATTAAAAATACACGGGTTGGTAGGTGACACGCGATACGGGAGTATACCATCCGACACGGGCGTGTCGGATGTGTCGACACAGTGGTCTCGACGATCATCGAGCGAAGAGACACGGCCAGACATACGGGTTGGTGTGAACCTGTGTTGTGCTCAGGATGAAATCGTCCTATTCCAGATTTAAGTGACATGACTGGGCCTGGGGCTGTGTTGAGCACACGGCCGCCCAAACGGGCGTGTGGTGACCCGTGTGCTCCTCTAAATTTTGAATTTTTCCTTAGGTGAAATTAATTACAAATTTTTTTGTTTTTATAACGTAAATTTTTTCTTATAACTATACTTATAGTAAAAATTTTAGAACTTATGAACATTACTATATTTTTCATAATCCTGATCTAGACGGAGGCAGCTCTCTTGACGAGCGAAGTCTTTAGGGAGCTCACCATAATAAGGCTTCATTCGGTGTCCATTAACCTTAAAATCTCCCTTCTCAGGGTGGGTAAGTTCGACGGTGTCGTAGGGGAAGACTTCTTTAACCTTGAAGGGTCCGGACCACTTAGACCTTAACTTGCCTGGGAATAAACGAAGACGGGAATTAAAAAGGAGGACTTGGTCACCTTTCTGAAATGCCTTGGGTTTGCGAAGGTGAAGGTCTTGAAATAGCTTGGTCTTCTACTTATAAATCCGTGAGTTCTCATAGGCCATGGTTCTCCACTCATCTAACTCGTTTAGTTGAAGTTTACATTTCTCCCCTATAGAATTAGTATCAAAATTCAAAGAGTGTATCATCCAATATGACTTGTGTTCTAATTCTATAGGCAGGTGACAGGATTTGCCATAGACTAATCTAAAGGGGGTGGTCCCTATAGGTGTTTTGAAGGCGGTCCTATATGCCCACAAACAATCGTTAAGTTTTCTAGACCACTGCTTCATATTCCCTTCTATAGATTTTTCTAGGATCCTCTTAAGCTCTATATTGGAAACTTTAACTTGACCACTAGATTGCAGATGATAAGGAGTGGCTATCCTATGTGTAACTCAATACTTTTCCAATACTTTATCTAGCTGCAAATTACAGAAATGTGAACCCCTATCGTTAATAAGTGCACGTGGTGTGCCAAATCGTGCAAATGAGGATTTTAAAAATCGGACTACTACCCTACTATCATTAGTAGGCAAATCTTGTGCTTCAACCCACTTCGATAAATAATCCACAGCTACTAAAATATATTTATTCCCAAAAGAAACTGGAAATGGTCCCATAAAATCAATCCCCCACACATTGAATATGCTGGTCAAAACTCCAAAATTATTTACGGTCACGCGGCGACCCGGCGGTTTTATTTGAGAAAAAGCTGGAAGTGATTTTATTTAAGAAAACGGGGCGCACGTATTTATTTATTTTGGATATAAAAAGGTTTAGATCGAGTTTTAACGAAAGGAGGTAAGTGCACCTATCGTGAGTAGTACAGGATATTCCGGGTGGAATATCGAGGTCGTATTGTTCTCGGGTCTAGTTCGATTATTTCTACTCTTCCCTGGAGGGGACTATTATTTTACCGATAATTAACTTGTCGGGTTATATTTTATATATAATAAAAAAGGCAGAAAAAATGGCAGAAAGAAAATGAAAGCATGAAGGTGGTGCCGATGAAGAGCTTAGCTCGATGGCACCGAAAAAACAATTGAACTAAAATAAACTTTAAATAAAAAGAGCTCCTAAATTTCTAATTAATTAAGGCGGAGACTTGGCCGTGGAGGTTCCACTAAAATGAGCTCACCTAGCTATAGGGCTATCGCTCACCTGAATGCTAAGACTATTCGACCGGGCTCTCGTCCGATGAAGGATTCCTCTTAACGCCCGCATTACGCTAAGAACCCCGCTATTGGGTGGGGAACCCAATCCGGTGGAGTTGGCGCGCCTCCTCTCTCGAGGGTTAGTGCGGAACTCTCTTTGCCAAGGGGTGATCTGTCCATACGCACGGCCTCTCGGCGAGCGTATGGAAAACGGAAATAGGGCCCACACATCGATATATGGTCCTACGCGTCGTTAACCCCGGGCAAACCTTAAGTACTTTTAATTAATTAGAAAAATTAGACCTTTAGGTATTTTAAACTATTTTATCTGTCCCAATGCTCTTCGATGCCGAGGGCTAAGAACAGTTAGCCACTCATCGGAATGGGGACGGCTTGCGGAAAAAGCAGAAAAGAAAGCAGTAAAGGAAAGCATTAAATGAAAGCAGGAAAATAAAGCAGTAAAGGAAAGCTGAAAATTGCAAGTCCTACCCAAACAAGTAGGACTGAAGAAAGCTGTAAATTGCGAGTCCCGGCACAAACGCGTGGGCGGGAGAAATGAAAGCAGTAAAACGCACACACGCAAGTCCTACTCAAATGAGTAGGAGAAAATAAATACGGGTCCTACTCAACCGAGTAGGACAATATAAATGCAACGCACACACACTCTCTCGACATAAATGAAAAACACACGCACTCTACAAGAAAGTAAACACACTCTGCCGAAATAAAATCCAGCCATTTAACTCAAGTGAGTAGGCGGAAAAAAGGAAAATAACAAACTCACGCACTCTACAGAAAGTAAAATAAGCAGGCGCCATTTAACTCTTAACGAGTAGGCGGAAATAAATGCGCATGCATAAAAAATTGCAAAAAACTAAGTTACCAAAAAATAAAAACAACTGCATTTCTACCGCTAAAATGCTGTAGAAATGCATAAAAAGCGAAAATAAAAATTAAACGGGAAGAAAGTTTTTGCAAATAAACGCAAAATGAAAGTGATCGAAAAATAAAAATGAATACATTTCTACCGCTAAAATGCGGTAGAAATGATTAAAATGAAGACAGAAAAATAAAAGGAGCAAAAGTTTAAACGAAAAAACGAAGTGCACGAAAAATTAAATCTACTAAATTATCATTCCTATAACTCCGTAAAAACGATTAAAAAGTGAAAATAAAGCGAAAAGAACGAAAAAGTTTTACAACCTAAAAATAAAAAGCTAAGTTAAAAGAAATGAAAATCACCTTGAAATCATTTTTACGGGTTTATAACAATGAAATAAAAAGCTATAAAAATTCTAAGTTAACAAAACTAAGAACATAAAATTATGAAGTTATACTCATACACACACACACACCCATTACAAAGAGAACAAAAACTAAGTTAAAACAAAAAAGAAAGATAAGATTGCAAAGGGAAGATTTGTATTAATCCATTCCAAAGCCATATTAAGAGAAGAAAAAGAACACATTTTATTAAATAAAAGGACGAGTTACAAAGACACGAAAATAAAACTAAGGAGAGGGGGAGAAATTATCCCTTACATAAGCCTTGGAAGCATTCCTGCAGCACAACACCTAAGCAAAATGGATCCAAAAAGGGAACAGAAATCCAAAGCAGAACCTTTGAATTTATAGAAAAAATTTACATGGGTCACGCCCTTGGTCACGGGCGTGACAGGGGGCGTGACAGTACTATTTGAGAAGGCGGCCGGCGATTTGACGGGAAAGTGGACTTCGGGCTGGACACGTGTCGGTCTCGCAGTGGTCACGCCCCAGGTCACGGGCGTGACTCTGGGCGTGTCAAGCAGGTGGATCTGGGCGCGGTGCGCGCCGAAAGTCTTCGGGCAGGTCTTGTCGGGCTAGCTGGAAAGGTCACGCCCCAGGTCACGGGCGTAACTCTGGGCGTGTCGGCTGGTGTCGACACTCGACGAATGTCGAGCTGAAAGTGTCGAGTTGAAAATCATCGAGCGAAAATTGAGTCACGCCCCAGGTCACGGGCGTGACTCTGGGCGTGACTGTTGGTGTCGACACTCGACGATCGTCGAGATGAATTCGTCGAGTGGAGTGAACACGGGCTTGGGTCACGCCCTTGTGTTTGGTGACACGGGCGTGACCCCGGGCGTGTCAGGCTTTACACTTCAAAATTTGCTGATTTCACAGTTTTTGACGTGTCACGCCCTGGTCACGGGCGTGACCCGTATGTCACGGGCGTGACCCGTATGTCACGGGCGTGACATGACAATTTTTGGCAGATTTTGATTTTTTCCTGAAAAAATAAAATAAAACAAGTTAGTATAATATTTACAAAAATAAGAGCATTTTATTGAATAAAAATAAGTAAAAACGACAAAAATAAACGAAAACAACTAATTTAATGTACACAAAAATACGTATATTTACAATTCATCAGAATACTTCACATTCAAGAATATATTTTTGTGGCATTTCATGTAATTTAGAAATATTACCTGTTTTATGACAAGAATCACATGAAAGCACATACCTTTGGGCATCCTTGAATAGAAGGGGCCAATAAAAACCAGAATCAAGAACCTTTTTGCCGAGCGATTTGCTCCATAGTGACCACCCGCACGGCCTGAATGACATTGCTCTAAAATTTTCCAACCTTCCTCCGCTGATACATGAAAGAAACAGTGCCTAATCACCTAGAGGGGGGGGGGGGTGAATAGGTGACCTATAACTTTTTAAACTTTAAAGGCAGAAATACAGTACAGTAATTGCAATTCTACAAGTGTCACAGCACAGCAACCATACAAGCATACAATCACAGAGAGCACACAGGATTTATAGTGGTTCCCCAAGGTCTGGGTACATCCACTTTCCCCCTTCGCCTATCTAGTAGTGTACTAGATTCGGCTTAACTTCTCCACTTCTCCTCAGATCCGCAGATCTTATAACTCAGAACCCCAAACAGGTTCCTACAACTCATAGTGATCCCACTCCTACAACTTAGGCACCAAGCCCTACCACTCAGTCTTCAACAAGACCTACACTCAGGCACAACAGCCCTACCTCAGCCTTCAACAAGGTCTACACTCAAAGAAATGATTCTCCTACACTCAGGATCACAGGCCCTACCTCAGCCTTTATAGATTTAGGCTTATAACTCAGATCTATACAAGATCCTACAGAAATTAGAAAATACAAAGTATATGACCACAACTCTGATAGAGAGAGATGAGTTGACTAGCTTCTTGATGAGTTCTTGGAAGAACTTGGCTGAGATAAACCTCCCTTGGCTTTCTTCAAAGCTTCTTGAATTAGAACACAGTAGGGTTGTATCTCTATGCAGATGATCTTCGATCAACTGCTGACTTGAGATTCTGATTTCAATCTGAATCTTTATCAGCCTGGTTCAACAGCTGGTCTTCTTAGAAGGAGCTCTCTCTCTCCAACTTCTTAGATCTTCACTTGAAGGTCTTCTTCATGTTGTGTTATTTTTCACTTCATTGATTGCTTCATTAACTCCCTTTCTGTTGAAGGAATAAGCCTTTATATAAGCTTTCTTCATGGTGACCGGCTGATTCGGTTTCTAACAACTTTCTGATGGCTCTGACAGTAGCAGTTGACCGATTGAAATGACAGCTGTCAAATCATCCAGTCACTTCTTGAAATTTCTGTCACTGTCTGAAAGTGTCGAGATAGATAGTCTTTATGTGTCAACATAAATAGACTAAGTGTCGACACAAGTAGACTAAGTGTCGACACTAGCCTTCATGGTGTCGACACAACTCCTTGTGTTGTTGTAACAGCTTCTCGACACTGCTTCTTCAGAATGTGTCGACACTGATTCTGTGTGTCGACACAAGTCCATCTTCTTCAATACTTAGTTGATTTCTGCTAAGTGTCGACATAACTCCTTTGTGTCGACACATCTTCTTGTGTTGAAACTTGCTAAGTGTCGACACATCTTCTTTGTGTCGACACATGCATTATATGTTGAAACTTTTGCTGAGTGTCGACACATCTCCTTTGTGTCGACACTTGTACTTAAACTTTGTTGAAGTTTACTGAGTGTCGACACAGCCTCCTAGTGTCGACACTTGTACTTGAACTTTGTTGAAGTTTGCTGAGTGTCGACACAGCATCCTAGTGTCGACACTTGTACTTAAACTTTATTGAAGTTTGTTGAGTGTCGACACAGCCTCCTAGTGTCGACACTTTTGATGTCGACAAAGTTACTCTGGGTGTCGACACTGCTTCTAAGTGTCGACACTGATTATGTAGACAATTCTTCATTGTGTGTCGACATTTCCTGTATGTGTCGACACTTTCCTTCTGGTGTCGACTCTGCCTTCCTGGTGTCGACACAGTTACTCCAAGTGTCGACACAGCTTCTCTGGGTGTCGACACAAGCCTTCTTAAGTGTCGACACTTTTCTTCTAGGTGTCGACACATTGACTTAGAAACTTTTCCTGCAAACTTGCAGTTACTTAACCTGCACAAATAAACTCAAAGCACATCAAATACACCTTGATGTATATCATTGAGTAGGGTGAGGCTTCTTCAAATCAGGTACATATATTCCAATGTACCCAACAATATTCCCCTATTTGGAGAAGTCATAACCCTTAGTCAATGATATACACCATACATAATAAATTCTCAGTATGATGTAAAACAGTAATATATGACAGGGTAAGAACTTAAACATGTATAAACAGAACATGTATAAACAATTATCTCAGAACAATTAATGTAATAGATTGAACACATAACTTTGTTCATACAAATTCCAACATTTTCATTAATCAAAAGTTTACATAGAGTTTAATATAAATGAGTTCAAATTGTAAACTTAAGAAAATGCTATCCAATGGCTGCTCTGGTTCCTTGATTACAATCCCCTTTTCAGATTGAATCTTTACTTGAACTGGAGCTTCATTGTCATCAGCAGCAGTAGGCTTCTTCCCTTTAAGATCTTTCTTTTTCAGCTCTTCAGCCTTTATCTTCTGCCTTTCAAAATAGTGATAAGGCTTAGGGAAATATTTGCTAGGCTCCTGTATATTAGGAGGTAGCTTTCCCAATTTAGCCTTCCTTCTATATTGTACAATGGCCTCTTGCCTATTCTCATGTTTTCTCCATTCCAGGTCAGAATACCACTTGCCTCTATCCAGGACATTGTCCTTAGCAGCCTTCCAAGCAGTCAAGATGATATTCCTGGATGTGGGGCTCCATTGTTCAAAATCTGGCCTTAATTCAGCTTGCTCTCTGAATCTTTTCTTAGATAATTGAGCCTCTTGTTCTTTTAACAAAGCCTCTTGCTCTTTTAGTAGTGCCTCTGGCACAGGCTAGACTACCTTCTCAATAATAACATTTTGATTACCCTCAGGAGAACTATACATAGACTGTACCTCCTGATGTATCATGTCAAAATCTGCTGGAGGATATATCACTTGAGCCACTTCAGCTTGCTCTCCTCCAAAGTATGCAGGATTTATTCCAGACTCTGCCACATTGTCATCATCACATAAAGGTGGATATCCAAGGGTGGCTCTGATGGAATTTGAAATCCATTTGGCATGATCAGAGCCTGCCTTGACTAATACCCTCTCCCCCTTTATGACTTCTCTCTCTATGTGATCCCTCAGATCATTCTTTTGGAATCTTATCTGTGCATTCAAATAGTTGACTCCATCTTTATAGAAAGGTTTTAACTTTTGTAGCCTGTCAGTAATAACGTTTTGAGAATCTGCAATAGCAGTGTGAACTACAAGTAGGCTTTCTTGGAGTTGCTTATCAAACTCAGCTTTGGCAGCAACACTGTGTGTAGTCTGAGCAGTAGCTATATTCTTCATTTCAGTGACTATGGCATTATGAGAAGCAGTCAGATTATCATTCATTCTCAGCTGATTCTCCAGGATATATCCTTGTTTTAGTGCTAGGTCATCAAGTTGTGTCTTTAGCTTCTCTTGATGTGTAGCCAGATAGACCACCTCATTGCCTCCTTTATGGAATCAATCAGTCATTTCTTTCTTGTTGAGATTTACTTCAAATCTGATTGACTTGATGTCTTGTGCCAGATCAAATTGCAGGGATTTATGCCCTTCATCCACATATTTTTCGAGAGCTTGCCTTTGCTCATCTAGCTTGATTTGTAATGCTACCATCAGAGAACTATAATTAGTTGTGGTGGCAGGCTATGGAGCAATTGTCTGTAGGGCTTTCTGATAGTTCTGGCTTCTTCTCTTGAAGACCTGGAACTTCCTCTTCTTGGATCTAACAACCTCTTCATCTTCTGATGCAGAAGTGCTAGCAATATCCACTCTGTCTTTAGGACTAGGATGTGAATCCTTCTCAGTCCTTGGTAGCCCTTCAACATCTCTTGGCTCCTCAATCTCCTTCCTTGCAGTTTCCTCTACAATCTCCACATGCTCCCCCTCAATATTTGCCTTCTCTCCCTCAACAACAACTATTTCTCTCTCAAGGTCTGTCTGTACAAGATCAGGGAATAGCTCCTCTAAGGTGAATTCCTGTTGAGAATGGGCTAGGGAATCTCTGATTTCATCAACCACTTTATCAGCAACAGATGTGTCCTCCATGACAACATCTTGTGGTCGAGGTTGTATCTGTGTTTGCTGATGAACATTAGGTAATGAATCAGTCAAAACTTCATCCTCAAGAGTGAAATCTAATTGATTAATTTTAGTGATTACCTCTAGTATGGTTTGAGTAGCCCTTTCACTCTCTAGTGGAGTTAGCTCTTCCACATATAGAGGATCCCCCTGGAGTGGATCCAGGTGAATTGGGCTAGCTGAGGGTAGCTCCCCCTGCCTCTGTGCATCTTCTAGTCTTCCTGGATACTGTTCAGCATTTCTACCTGTTCATCATCAGAACTAAACACCACTTACTCTTCAGAGCTGCTAGAGGATTCTTGAGCCACAATGGTTGTCTTCTTCTTCTTTTTCTGATGTGTGTCCTTTACTGGAGTTGGCATTTATTTTGTCAATACTCTATCCCACCTAGAGAAGATTCTCAAATCCATTCTCCTCATGTGGTTTATCTTGGAACCTGCAGCTTGGTTCATCACATCAGGAATACTTCCAGCTAGGTATAGACTCAGAATTCTACCCAGATTGGGCTTCTTCAGGCTCTCTTTTATCTTTTCAAACAGAACTACTGACCAGTCAGTCTTAAGTTTGAAGATAATCCTTGTCATCAAACTAAACATCTGAGCTGAAATTCTTCATGTCCTCCAGGCTTGCTCAGGATGACCTTGTCAACTATTTCAGATAAGAATTTCCCTTGTATATTCATTCCTTTCCTATTAAAAACTGATCTAATTTTCAGGTTTGAATCCAGTCTACACCATCTCAATGCCTCTCTAGTCTTAGAAGTAGATACATCTTCTTCCTCTTTTGTTCTTGGTAGTTGTAGTACCTTCCTTAGACTTTTCTGTGTGACCTTGACTTTGGTACCATGAACTCTGGACTTAATCTTGAGTCCAATATCATCAAGTGAAGCTGCACTCAAAAATTCAAGGACCTCCTTCTTCCAGATCTTGATTGGTTCTGATATAAGGTATTCCAATCCAGTCTCGGCAAATAGGGTTACCACACCTTTGATTTTGGGTTTTGCATCATCAAAGGCGTGTCACACGAGCTCATATCCTTCATTAATGTTCTCTTCTAGCTTGGGCGCCATTAGAGTTTGAAGAAATTTTGAATTTAGAGAAGAGAGATGTCGACACACAAGTTTGGTCTCGAAACTTTGGTGAGCGTGTCGACAAACACTGGGGAAAACCTATTTATACCTTTCTAGAATCGAAGGTGAAAAGGCGAGTTAAAATACTTAAATTGTGTCGACACTATTGAAAAGTGTCGACACTTACTACTAATGTCTCGACAACTATGTGTCGACACAAGTATAGTCGACAGAATATATGTGTCGAAACTTATATATGTGTCGACACCACTCAGCTCGACAGTTAGTCGAGACTCTACTAGACTAATTCTATGTAAATCCTAAGTGTCGACACCACCTTGGATGTGTCGACACCTACACTGCATGTGTCGACACAAATTCTCTGAAGTGTCGACACGGACTTCCTAGATGTGTCGACACCATTTCTCTGAAATGTCGACACCACATCTATGTGTCGACACAGACAACTCTGTGTGTCGACACCATTTTACTTAGCCAATTTTTTTTTGTAAACTATTCTGAGTTTATCATCCCTAATTCAATTTTAAATTTAGTGAATTTGTTTTCATCTAAGGGCTTAGTATACATATCAGCTAACTGATTTTCTGTCTTAACATACTCTAGGGAAATATCTTCTTTTTCCACATGTTCTCTTAGAAAATGGTATTCTATTTCTATGTGCTTAGTCCTACTATGAAAGACAGGATTATTTGTAATAGAAATGACACTAGTAGAATCACAAAATAAAGGTGTTCTACTTACTTGAATACCATAATCTTCTAGCTGGTATTGTATCCATAGTAGTTGTGCACAGCAGCTTCCTGCAGCAACATACTCTGACTCAGCTGTGGAGATAGCCACACTGGTTTGCTTCTTACTACTCCATGATACCAGCCTTCCTCCTAGAAATTGACAGGTACCTGAGGTACTCTTTCTATCTTCCTTGCAGCCTGCAAAATCTGCATCTGAATAACCTGTCAGTTCAAAATCTCCATTCCTAGGGTACCAAAGGCCTAGATAAGGAGTGCCCTTAAGATATCTCAAAATTCTTTTGACTGCTGTCAAATGAGATTCTTTAGGGCAAGCTTGGTACCTAGCACAGACACATGTAGCATACATGATATCTGGTCTACTAGCAGTCAAATACAGTAGGGAGCCAACTATCCCTCTATACAAACTTTCATTTACAGGTTTCCCTGCATCATCTTTGCTTAGAGATATGCTTGACACCATAGGAGTTTTCATGGTAGTGGATGATTCCATACCATACTTCCTTATCAATTCTAGGGTGAACTTAGACTGGCATATGGATAAACCATCCTCAGTTTGTCTAACTTGGAGACCCAAGAAAAACTTAAGTTCCCTCATACTGCTCATTTCAAATTGTCCTTGCATTAGTTTTGCAAACTTTCTGCAAAGACTACTTTCTGTAGACCCAAATATTATATCATCTACATATATTTGGACTAAGATAATCTTGCCTCTGGATTCCCTAAGGAATAGAGTCTTGTCTATTTTCCCCTTGTGAATTTATTCTCAATGAGGAAACTAGACATGGTTTCATACTAAGCCCTAGGGGCTTGTTTTAACCCATACAATGCCTTCCTAAGTCTATATACATAATCAGGTTTAAGAGAATCTACAAAACCCGATGGCTGCTCTACATAGACTTCTTCCTTCAAGTTTCCATTCAGAAAAGCTGACTTAACATCCATTTGATATACCTTAAATCCTTGATATGTTGCATAGGCAAGGAACATCCTTATTGCATCCAGTCTTGCTACTGGAGCAAAGGTTTGATCAAAATCAATACCTTCTTACTGCCTATATCCTTTTGCAAGTAGTCTAGCTTTATGCTTTATAATAATTCCATCTTCATCCAATTTGTTCCTAAAGATCCACTTAGTTCCAATAATGTTATGGCCCTTTGGTTTAGGAACAAGCTCCCAGACCTTGCATCTTTTGAACTGGTTCAGCTCCTCTTGCATGACCTCAATCCAATGAGGGTCTAAGATTGCTTCTTCAAATTTCTTTGGCTCTACCTGGGATAGAAAACTGGAGTAGAGAACTGAACTTAGATTCCTACTCCTCGTTTGTATCGCTTGTCTGAGATCTCCAATAATTTGATTGGCTGGATGATCTTTTAAATGCCTATTTGCTGGAGGCAGCCTGTCCTCTGGCTGTACACCTTCAGCTTCTTCATTCAGCTGCTCCTCTTGGTCTTCTTCAGCAACAAGAGTATCTTGTACTCCGCCTGGACAGCAGCTACCATCCTCTACTTGATGACTTGTAGAAGGACCTTCTGCAATAGTAAGCTTGTCCATCTTCTCAGTTACACCTGTGGAGCTGCAAACACTACTAGGCAATTCATTATTAATGAGTCTAGCTTCATCAAAAACTACATGAACTGACTCTTCTACAACTTGAGTAATCAAGTTGTAGACCCTATAAGCCTTACTGTTGTTGCTGTACCCAACAAAGATCCCCTCTTGGGATTTGGCAGCAAACTTGGTTAGATAAGACTTACCATTGTTAAGGATATAACACTTGTAACCAAAGATCCTGAAATAGGATAGATTTGGTTTTCTGCCCTTCACAATTTCATAGGGGGTCTTCTTGTGGCTCTTGGTGATAGTAGCCCTATTGATCACATAACATGCAGTATTAACTGCCTCTGCCTAGAAATATTCTGGGAGAGATGTGTCACTCAATAGGGTTATAGCAGCCTCTATCAAGGTTCTATTTTTCCTTTGAGCAATACCATTTTGCTGAGGTGTTCTTGGTGAGGAAAATTCCTGAAAAATACCAAACTCTTCACACAGTTTTGTCATACTTTTAGACTGAAATTCAGTACCATGGTCACTTCTGATTTTGACCACTATACTGTTCAATTCATTATGAATTTGTTTAACAAAACTATACAAGATACTTGGTGTTTTAGATTTTTGCCTTAGGAAGAACACCCAGGAATACCTTGAGTAGTCATCAACTACCACAAATGTGTATACCTTCTTACTTAGGCTGTGAACTGGCATAGGACCAAAAAGATCCATATGCAAGAGGTATAAACACCTCACAACATCTTTGTTCTCAAGGCTATGAAAGGTGGATTTGGTCTGCTTGCCCTTTTGACAAGCTGAGCATATCCCAACCTTTATACACTTAATTAATCTGAGGACCATTCCTCACTAACTCTTTGCTAAAGAGTTGGCCAATTGTCTTATAGTTAAGATGAGCCAGCCTCTTGTGCCATTTAACACAATGTGAGACTTTCTCATCAGCTACAAGACAAATTGGAGAAACAATATTCTCACACATAATGTCTAGACAATAGACATTTCTCTTCCTATATCTTGTCAGAATGATCTTTTGATCACTTGACCTACTGATATGACAGCCATCCTTGACAAATGAGATGTCATATCCTAAATCACTCAGCTGACTTATGCTAATGAGATTATGTTTCAAACCCTTTACATAAGCCACTTGAGTAATTGTAATAAGGTTGCTAGAAATGTTATCAAAGCCTTTGATGATTCCTTTTTCTGAACCACCAAAGGTAACTTTAGGACCATCCTTGATTGGTGTATAGTCCTTCAGCAATCCCCTAGTTCCAGTCATGTGCCTGGAACATCCACTGTCCAAGTACCATATAGGGGCATGGCCACTTGGACTCACTTGCAAAACAGATTACTTAACCTTAGAAGCCAAATAATTCTTGGGTCCTTGGTGCAGGTTAGTCTGACTTTTAACAAAACTACCTGTAGCTTTTCTAGCAGGCAGTTTGCTACTCTCCTTGACACTTGAATTGTGCCAACAATCTATGGCAAAGTGGCCTACCTTGCCACAACACCAGCACTCAAATCTGTTGTACCTTTGTTTAGGTACAACCCTGGCTGTCTTATCTACAGCAGGCTTCTTGTTGAGTACTGGGGCTTTGCCCTTAGACTTGGACCTAACTGTCCTGGCAGGTTTTTGTAAACCCCAATCCAGTCTTACCCTTTTGAGGGATAAACTCATATATCAAAGGTAAAACTGATTTTGGTTTAGAAAAAATTGCAAGAATCTCTCTCTCCTTCTGAAGTCTAACCTCCAGATTCCTAATTTGATCATTCTTAAATGTAATAGTTCCCATCTGAATAACTGTAATATTCTTCAGCCTGGCTATTTCATTTAGTTTTTGATCTAACACTTTATCTGAATCAGCAGCTGCCAACTTAAGATTAGCAATTTCCTTAGTCAGTATTTTGACCAGATTTTTGCTCTTCTTAAGTGCCTGCAATACATCTCTATATTCATCCATCAACTGATGAATATCTCCCTTAGATTCAGACCCACCCACATCACTTGATGCAGATGTATCTGATTCTGAATCAGTACTATAATCTGAAAAACAATGTACCTTACTTGGCCCAGGTTGATCCTGGATCTTGTCTCCTTTTGTTAAGGCCATCAGTCCATTGCACTGATTGTCCTCATGCTCATAAATTAAGTTCATTAGCTGCATGAACTCATCTTCCTTCTCTTCAGCAAACAGTCCAATATAGGCTTCAGCTTCTGAATCTATTTCTGAAGATGACTGATCAGTCAAACTCTTATCCTTCTTGGCAACAAAGGACCTTTCCTTTTTGCCCATAAACTGAGTCTTCTTCTTGTCAGTTGACTCTTTCCTCTTTTCTGGACAGTCAGCTACTATATGTTCTTGTTTATTGCAATAATAGCATACTATTCTTGAGGATGTATTTTTACTTGACTTGGACTTTCTTTTCTCATTCCTTGAGGACTTCCTGTTCTGATAATAGTCATCTTTAGACTGTGAAGTGGAAGGCTTAGACCTCCACTGCTTCTTTTTTAGAAACTTTTGAAACTGTCTTGTAAAGGCAGAAAAATCCTCATCACTTTCACTGCTGTCTTAGTTTTTACTATCTGAATTTTCTGATACTGTCTCAACAACTATTTGTGGTGGTGATGGAGACTTGCTTCTATATTTCTTAGTGGCTTCAGTCTTGAAGGCCACAGCTCTTTCCTTGTGCTCCATTCTTGTAGTCTTCTCTTCCTCCTTCCTAACCATTAGTTGCATCTCATATGATAACAGTTTTCCAAACAATATTGGAGGAGGTATGTCAGCTAGTTTGGCCATTTCCCTTATGACACAAATCTTAGTATCCCAGTCCTTAGTTAGGGATCTCAAGAACTTATCATTTAGCTCATAATTGCTGAATTCTCTTCCATAGGATATCAATTCATTGACTATCCTATAGAATTTCTTATAACACTCAGTAATGCTATCAGACCTTCCTTATCTGAAGCTTTCATACTCCTGATTTAACAAAGACTTCCTGTCTTGTCTTACCTCTTCAGATCCCTCCATGTAAACTATTAGAGTGTCCCACATTTCTTTTGAGGATTTACAATGTATTAGGTTCTGAAATGTGGCATCATCAATTGCACTTACAATAATATTCTGGGCCCTCTTGTCCATAGTGGCCAGAATTATTTCATCTTTAGTCATTTCTGAATAGTCTTTGGGAGTTCTCTGATTTGCATCTAGAACAGATACTTTCATTGGCACATATGACCCTTCTTTGACTGTGATGTATATTCTTGGGTCAGATGCTTCCATAAAGAGTCTAACCCTCTCTTTCCATATGCCGAAAATTTCTTTTCTGCAGATTGGAAATTTCATGGATCCTAGCTCTTTGTGATTCTCAGTTGAATCCATTTTCTTGATTCTTGATTCTGCCTACAGGATCTTTACTCAAACTGTTATGTCCTTTGTGAGGAACCTGGCTCTGATACCACTTGAAATAAATAGTGCTTAATCACCTAGAGGGGGGTGAATAGGTGACCTATAACTTTTTAAACTTTAAAGGCAGAAATACAGTACAGTAATTGCAATTCTACAAGTATCACAACACAACAACCATACAAGCATACAATCACAGAGAGCACACAGGATTTATAGTGGTTCCCCAAGGTCTGGGTACATCCACTTTCCCCCTTCGCCTATCTAGTAGTGTACTAGATTCGGCCTAACTTCTCCACTTCTCCTCAGATCCACAGATCTTACAACTCAGAACCCCAAACAGGTTCCTACAACTCAGAGTGATCCCACTCCTACAACTCAGGCACCAAGCCCTACCAATCAGTCTTCAACATGTCCTACACTCAGGCACAATAGCCCTACCTCAGCCTTCAATAAGGCCTACACTCAGAGAAATGATTCTCCTACACTCAGGCTCACAGGCCCTACCTCAGCCTTTATAGATTTAGGCTTACAAATCAGATCTATACAAGATCCTACAGAAATTAGAAAATATAAAGTATATGACCACAACTCTGATAGAGAGAGATGAGTTGATTGGCTTCTTGATGAGTTCTTGGAAAAACTTGGCTGAGATCAACCTCCCTTAGATTTCTTCAAAGCTTCTTGAATTAGAACACAGTAGGGTTGTATCTCTATGCAGATGATCTTCAATCAACTGCTGACTTGAGATTCTGATTTCAATCTGAATCTTCCTTATCAGCCTGGTTCAACAGCTGGTCTTCTTAGAAGGAGCTCTCTCTCTCTCCAAATTCTTAGATCTTCACTTGAAGGTCTTCTTCTTGTTGTGTTATTTTTCACTTCATTGATTGCTTCATTGACTCCCTTTCTGTTGAAGGAATAAGCCTTTATATAAGCTTTCTTCATGGTGACCGGCTGATTCGGTTTCTAACAACTTTCTGACGGCTCTGACAGTAGCAGTTGACCGGTTGAAATGGCAGCTGTCAAGTCATCTAGTCACTTCTTGAAATCTCTGTCACTGTCTGAAAGTGTCGAGACAGATAGTCTTTATGTGTCAACACAAATAGACTAAGTGTCAACAGAAGTAGACTAAGTGTCGACACTAGCCTTCATGGTGTCGACACAACTCCTTGTGTTGTTGTAACAGCTTCTCGACACTGCTTCTTCAAAATGTGTCGACACTGATCTTGTGTGTCGACACAAGTCCTTCTTCTTCAATACTTAGTTGATTTCTGCTAAGTGTCGACACAACTCCTTTGTGTCGACACATCTTCTTGTGTTGAAACTTGCTAAGTGTCGACACATCTTCTTTGTGTCGACACATGCCTTATTTGTTGAAACTTTTGCTGAGTGTTGACACTTCTACTTAAACTTTGTTGAAGTTTACTGAGTGTCGACACAGCCTCCTAGTGTCGACACTTGTACTTGAACTTTGTTGAAGTTTGCTGAGTGTCGACACAGCCTCCTAGTGTCGACACTTGTACTTGAACTTTATTGAAGTTTGCTGAGTGTCGACACAGCCTCCTAGTGTCGACACTTTTGCTGTCGACAAAGTTACTCTGGGTGTCGACACTGCTTCTAAGTGTCGACACTAATTATGTAGACAATTCTTCATTGTGTGTCGACACTGCCTGTATGTGTCGACACTTTCCTTCTGGTGTCGACTCTGCCTTCCTGGTGTCGACACAGTTACTCCAAGTGTCGACACAGCTTCTCTGGGTGTCGACACAAGCCTTCTTAATTGTCGACACTTTTCTTTTAGGTGTCGACACATGAACTTAGAAACTTTTCCTGCAAACCTGCAGTTACTTAACCTGCACAAATAAACTCAAAGCACATCAAATACACCTTGATGTATATCATTGAGTAGGGTGAGGCTTCTTCAAATCAGGTACATATATTTCAATGTACCCAACAATACACACCTTCATATAACGGAATCTGCACATATCTGAAAAGTAAAGGGGTCCTCCCAAAAGTAATATTTCAAATCAGAGAAAAATTTCTTTTTCTGCTGGTATGAAAATTCTTTTGGAAGAACCTTAGCTATAAGATAGTTTGCATAATCCGCAAACCATGGATAATCAAGATGTATATTTGTAGATATGGAAAATAGTGATTCCTCAGGAAATGTATCAGAAATTTCAGATTCATCTAACATCGATCGTAGTGGATTTTCTAAACGTAAAAGATGGTCTGCCGCTAAGTTTTCTGCTCCTCGTTTATCCCTAATTTCTAAATCAAATTCTTGTAATAAGAGAACCCAACAGATTAAACGAGGCTTGGCTTCCGCCTTGGCTAATAAATATCTTAGGGAAGAGTGATCGGTATATACTACCACTTTAGATAATGTTAAATAAGATCTAAATTTATCAAAGGCGAATACCACTGCTAGGAGTTTTTTTTCTATAGTTGTATAATTCTCCTGTGCATTATTAAGTGTTTTGCTAGCGTAGTATATAAGATGAAAGTGTTTGTTTCGGCGTTGTCCTAAAATAGCCCCTACCGGAAAACTACTAGCGTCACATATGATCTCAAATGGTTGATTAAAATCTGGCGCGATCATAATAGGAGAATTAATTAATCTCTCTTTTAAAAACTCAAAGGCATGTAGACACTCTTGTTCAAAAATGAAAGGTATATCTTTTTCTAACAGCCTGGTAAGTGGTTTAGCTATTTTAGAGAAGTCCTTAATAAACCGGCGGTAAAATCCCGCATGTCCTAAGAAACTTCTCACTGCCTTGATGGAGGTTGGCGGTGGTAACTTTTCGATGGTCTCAATTTTCGCTCTATCTACTTGGATTCCTTGGCTTGAGATTTTATGGCCAAGCACTAACCTTTCCTTGACCATGAAATGGCACTTCTCCCAACTAAGCGCTAGGTTAGTCTCCTCACACCTCCTAAGAACTTTCTCTAAATTATCCAAACATAGATTAAACGAGTCGCCAAAAACAGAAAAATCATCCATAAATACTTCCATGATATCCTCAACATATTCGTTAAAGATGGCTAGCATGCACCTTTGAAAAGTGGCGGGTGCATTACATAACCCGAAAGGCATACGTCTATAGGCAAATGTACCGAATGGGCAAGTAAATGTTGTTTTCTCCTGGTCTTCTAGTGCTATAGGAATTTGGAAGTATCCAGAAAGTCCATCTAGAAAACAATAATAGGAATGTCCTGACAAACTTTCTAATATTTTTTCAATGAAAGGCAAAGGGAAATGGTCTTTCCTAGTGGCATCATTTAATTTCCTATAGTCAATACAGACACGCCAACCTGTTACCGCTCGCGTAGGAATTAACTCATTCTTATTGTTAGCTACCACTGTTAGACCACCCTTCTTAGGAACGACTTGGACAGGACTAACCCATGAACTATCTGAAATAGGGTATATAATACCAGCATCTAACAAATTAACAATCTCCTCCTTGACTACCTCTTTCATATTCGGGTTTAGCCTACGTTGCGGTTGAATAGAAGATTTATAGTTTTCTTCTAAAAAGCTTTTGTGAGTGCAAAAACTAGGATTAATACCCTTTATATCAGATATTTGTCGTGTTATTGTACCTTTACATTTCTTCAAGACAGTTATTAATTTATCTTTTTCAGTATTAGACAGATTAGAGGATATAATAACTGGATAAGAAGAATTAGTTCCTAAGAATGCATACTCAAGATGATCCAGTAATTTTTTAAGTTCTACTATTGGTGGATTCTTAGTATTATTCTTAAGAGCTTCATGATCTTCTTGGGTAATCAAACTATATTCAGTCGTTCTATTTATCGCCACACTATTATCTAGAAAAAATAAATGTTCAACAATATCTTTATTTTTTCTTCTTCTAGATAGCAGTTTGTAATACAAATTTCTAAAGGATCTTTACAATAAAAATTGGAATTTATAGAAGGCATAACATTATCAATACCATGAGAAAAATAGCAATAATCATCATTATCTAAAGATTGTTTCATAGTATTGCCAATTTGAAATGTGATTTCATCTTCTCCTTCTCGCAAAACTAATTTACCATCAAAAACATCAATAAGTGCTCTAGAAGTGGCTAAAAATGGACGACCTAATATAAGTGGTACTTCAATATTTTCATCCATATCTAGAATAACAAAATCATCGGGAAATATAAACTTATCTACCGTAACCAATACATCCTCCACTATTCCTCTAGGATACTTAACTGATCGATCTGCTAGTTGAATACTCATTCTAGTTGGGCTAAGTTCTCCTAGACCTAGTTTCAAATATAGTTTATAAGGCATTAAATTTATACTTGTTCCTAAATCCGTAAAGCTTTACTTACTTGCAAATCTCCAATTAAACGTGGAATTGAAAATGAACCGGGATCCTTAATTTTTTGTGGTAATTTATTTTGTAAAATAGCAGAACATTCTTCACTAAGTGTTACTAAAGATAATTCCTCTATTTTCCTTTTATTAGAAATTAAATCCTTAAGAAATTTCGCATACTTAGGCATTTGAATAATTTCAGAAAAAGGTAAATTGACATGTAATTGTTTAAACATAGATAGAAATTTACCATACTGCGCATCCATGCGCTCCTTGTTAAGCTTTGCTGGGTATGGTACTGCTGGTTGATACTCCATCGGTTGTACGTTCATCTCGCTTGGTCCTTCGCCGCTAGACTCCACTTGGGGTGCTTCCTTCGTAATCCTTGGGTCTTGTAACTCCTTTCTGCTCCTCAATTGAATGGCTTTTGCATGCTCCCTAGGATTTGTCTCAGTATTTCCCGGAAGTGTCCCTTGTTGTCTTTCAGAAACCATCCTTGCAAGCTGTCCAATCTGATTCTCCAAATTCCGAATTGAGCCCTCTTGATTCTGGAAGGTTACATCTGTAGTTTGCATGAACTTGGTGAGCACATCTTCCAATGTAGGCTTCCTTGGTTCCGGTTGTTGTTGTTGTCCAAACATGGGTTGCTTCCCTTGATTGCCTTGTCCTCCCCAAGAGAAATTGGGGTGGTTCCTCCATCCAAGATTGTATGTAGCTCTATATGGGTTGTTCGCTTGATTGAAAGGAGGTCTCATATTGTTACCCATATAGTCAACATGCTCTTGTACTGAAGGTTCACAACTAGGCATTCCACTATGTGAAGGGTCCCATTATTGAGGTGCCATGGAGGTTGATGCTAAGGCAAGGTTGTCCATCTTTTGGTGAAGTTTCTCCACTTGAATGTCTAAGGTGGTGACAGCATCCACTTCATAAATTCCTGCGGGCTTGCTAGGTTTTTGTCTCACGGTAGTCCATTGATAGTTGTTTATCACCATGTCTTCTGTCAACTGCTGATCCGCTTCAAGTGTCTTGTTGTTCAAGGTGCCTCCACTAGCTGCATCAATCATCTGTTTAGTGGCCGGATTTATACCATTATAGAAGGTCTGAATCTGAAGCCATGAAGGTGGAGCATGGTGGGGACATCTCCTCAAAAGGTCCTTGAATCGTTCCCATGTGTCGTACAACGATTCAAATTCCAATTCCACGAACGTAGAGATGTCATTCCTTAGCTTTGCAGTCTTCGCCGGTGGGAAATACTTCATCAAAAACTTCTCAACCATCATATCCCAAGTAGTAATCGACCCTTTAGGTAATGAGCTCAACCACTGCTCCGCCTTATGCCTTAACGAGAATGGAAACAATCGTAATCGAATGGCATCATTGGAAACACCATTGATCTTGAATGTATCACATATCTCCAGGAATCCGGCCAAGTGGGTGTTAGGATCTTCATCTTGTAGGCCATCATACTGGACATACTGTTGGACCATCTGTATGACACTAGGCTTCAATTCGAATTTATTGGTGACTATTGGCGGTCTAACGATACTTAACCCATTTCCTTGGAGGTTAGGTCTAGCAAAGCCAGACATAGTTTGCTCATTATGGTTGGCCATGGTATCCAAATTTTCCTGATGATTCTCTCCTTGATTAACTGTTTCTTCTTCTACTAGTTCATTTGAAATATCTGTGGTATTAACTCCCACGTCCCTTTGGTTGGTGTTATGGATAATTTGCTCTGGGTCAGGATGAAATGGTGCTAGCGCAGAATTTCTGCCCCTGGTCATAGACTAACAGACTACAAAACAGATATTAAGTGAAATAATTATTCCGTAAATAATTTATAATTATACATTAATAAACAAAAATTGGTAGATTAATAAAGTTTAGGCTTTCAAAATAATGAAATCGAGTCCCCGACAACGGCGCCAAAAACTTGATGATTTCCTTTGCTAACAAGTAATAACTCGATGCGGATTCATTCTACAATCTAGTAAAACTATGTAGATGGGCATAAGCTAGATTGAATTAACTTTCATGCAAGTGCGCCTATCAATCATAGTATAGGAGAAATCTACATCTCGTGTCGTATTCCACAGGACCATTTCAAATACTCTTACTCACCCTCACTCTATTATCGTACCAACAATTAAAATTGATTTTTAATCAAAAATTAACCTAACTATGACTATTTGGATTATTAAACTTTGGGGAATTCAAGATGATAAAAAGCCGAAAGTTATGAGCAATTACATGAAATACTCATTCATTAACTCAATTTTACGTAATCATGAAATAATAAGGTTATCAAATTTGTTGTAATGTAAAGGGTAAACATCTATCAAATTCTCTCTCGACCAATTCAAGATCTAGACCTAAATTAGTAAACTTTCTCTCGAACAATTTACAATACTCAAGTCTGCATTAGTGGAAACACCCTATCTACTACATACATTCCTGAAATCTTATCTCTACAATACCATGAATCCATTTATTCGTATTCCATGTATCCAAACAACATATCTCTCGGTCATTAAATTTGAATTATAAAAAGATTTAACAACAAAATATGAACATGTAACTATCATTACAAACTTCCAATTTCTCAATCTAGAGATTTGCAATTCATGTAAAACAAAACTAAGCAATTCATAATTAGGAGAAATCTCTTTGGTTGCAAGCCTACATACGAAGAAATTACCACAAATTCAGTGAAAATAAGGCGATACTTGATTAACCAATTGTTCCAAATTAAAGTCATGCAAAATAAAAGATAACTAAAGTTGAATCACCAAGAGATAGGGAAGATTAAAAGGGATTAATGAAAGATTAAATGCATACAAAAATACCCTTCAAATCCTCCTTCTCTTGGATACTCCACTCCGTGCTCCAGAAGTTTTCCCCAATGAAAACTGATCCAAAAGTTCCCTCTCATTTTTCTGCAGGATTTTTATAGTCTCCTAGCAAACATAGTCGAACATAGGTATCAACACGGCCGTGTTGACGGTTCTAGAGGAGTTCCTCACGAACATGCGTGTCTCATAGTGGGCCGTGTCAGATGATACGGGTACTGACACGTTCGTGTTGTTCTTCATATTCTCCAGACATGGGTTGGTCGGGAGTCGTGTTCCAATTTGACACGGGTGGGCACATGGGTGTGTGCCTACACGTGTGAGTCTTTGTCTCCAGCGTCCAATTTCTTCAGCTCCAGGGAACATAGTACACGGGTATTGACATGGTCGTGTGTCAACGCTTGTGCGCCAAATTTTTGTCCTGTCATCAACCATGTTGACTCCGTGAACTCCTTTGTTTGCTCCAAGACTTTTAGTTCCATTGGTTGGCACTACCTGCATTAGAAAAATTAAAGGATAAATATATAGCTTAATACAAGGAGTAACCAAAAATCCTAATTGTGATCTCCTATTCATGTTAAGACAATTTCTCAACTAATCTTGCGAAATTACTCCAAAAAGAGGCAGAAAATAGTGGACATGATTACAATTATGATAGTAAAAAGCCTATCATAATCATACTCATCAGTCACCTTGAGTGGAGAGGTCGGGGGCACCATTCGACGGAGGAAGTTGGCCCAAGGAGAGATCTGGGGGAGACAGGCGAGTAGGGGCTTTGAGCGTTATAACACCCAGTCCCGTGGTCCCAAAGTTAGGAGATGCAAAGAACGAGAATAAGTAAGCAGATGAAGAGCGAATGGATAGAAAAGGATAATTACCATTAGCCCACGGGATATCTTCTGATTTGTGAGGAGAGGTGGTCTCGGGGGCCACTTCATCATTACTAGTCTCAAGCGAGTGTGGAGTAGCACTTGCCTCCCTAACCACCCCCTTTTGTTGGGACCTACGGGCGAGCATGTTATGTTTTATGCACCGGTAAGTAATATAAAGCGAGTGAAGATACATGAGGGATCCCAGAGTTGGATGGTGTTTGCGAGATGGACTCATCCTCGGTCAGGTCACACCTGACCATTTTGGCCTTCTTCATTTTTGGGGGATGAGTCGGAGCCTTTCGAGCAAGCCAAGGGGCTAATGAGTCCATCAGAGTCATGCCCTTTGTATGGGCAGTAATGAGGCAATCTTGGGCTTTCTTCGAAAGCGACATCAGGATTGGAGGCGAGATCACCAGCAAAAGAGGTATGACAGCGTCTGTTTACCCATGGTTGGATATTTACAGAGCCATGACGGTGCCCACAAAAGATTCCCTTATAGGTCAGCAAGCACTCATCAATTACCTGTGGTTGGATGATTCTTTTCGACCTTCGTGGAAGCTCGCAAAGAACGAGGAATGTGTATAACTCCGTATTCGATGAGTGAGTTCCCTCCCCCCCAGGACCATTGCTTCGTGGGATCTCCAGGAGCAAGAACCTTCCGGTGTTTGTCGGGCACGCCGCGCGAGCCAGCTCCTTGGGGATGAGTGGAGTCGAGTGCACTCAGCGCTCTTTGTTCCTTGGTGTTGAGTAAGGCGAGTGCACTTAGCACCTTCGGCTCCTTAGCATCGAGTGGAGCTTAGCCTCTCAATGCCTTCTATTTCTTGGCGTTGAGTGAGGCGAGTGAACTCAATGTCTTCTGCTCCTTAGCGTCCAGTAGGGTCTAGCCTCTCAATGCCTACAGTTCCTTGGCATTGAGTGATGCGAGTGCACTCAGCGCCTTTAGTTCCTTGGCGTCGAGTGGAGCATAGCCTCTTAACGCTTTCTGTTCCTTAACATTGAGTGAGTCGAGTGCACTCAGCTCCTTCAGCTCCTTGGCATTTAGTGGAGCTTAGCCTCTCAATGCCTTCAGTTTCTTGGCGTTGAGTGGGACGTGTGTACTCAGCGCCTTCAGCTCCTTGGCATCGAGTGGAGCTTAGCATCTCAATGCCTTCAGTTCTTTGGCGTTGAGTGAGTCCAGTGTACTCAACCCCTTCAGTTTCTTAGCATCCAGTGGAGTTTAGCCTCTCAATGCCTTCTGTTCCTTGGCATTGAGTGAGGTGAGTGCACTCAGTGCCTTTTGTTCCTTGGCATTGAGTGGAGCTTATCCTCTCAGCATCTTCTATTCCTTACATTGAATTGTATGAGACCCCTCCAGAACCATCAAAAGAGGTGTTTCGCGGAGGCGAGTGCCTGGCTTCCCCCAACACTCACCCCTTTAGGCGAGTGGTGCTCCCAGAGACTACTCGCCCAGTGGGGTGCAGAAGAGAAATTACCTGGGTGCCCTTGCAGGGCTGCATATAGCCGTTTAGAATAGCGGAGTTACGCTATTTGCAGGCCAAACTCAGAAATCTATAAATAAACCCAAGGGGGTACCTCAGAAGGCAATCTTTCAAGCATTCCAACTCTCTTTCACTTTGATCTTCGAGTGCTTTCTGAGGTGCCCTTAGCTCAGCACATGCTAAGGAGGGGAAGCGCTCTAAGATCTTCTGGGTGTGTGGTGGGACCTTCATTCTAGAGCCTTGGGTCAGTTTTCGTTTCTAAGTCTTTGGTCGTTCCAGCTTGCTAGGGAGAAGTAAGTGAGCGGTCACACTTCCCCAGGGATACGAACTCCATAAAAGCCGACTTTCGGTTTTAACACCTGCTGTGTGAGACAGGATTCCTAACAATAGAGATTGTACTAGTAGAATGACAGTACATCGGAGTGTTACTTAGCTTTAAGTTGTAGACCTAGAGCTCGTGCTGGATCAACAGCAGTTGAGCACATCAACTCCCTGTTGATATATATTCTGACTCAGCTGTTGATATTGCAACACTAGCCTGCTTCTTGCTGCTCCATGATATAAGTATTCCACCCAAGATCTGACAGGAGCCAGATGTGCTTTTCCCGTCTTCTCTACAGCCTACAAAATATGCATTTGAATACCCATTTAGCTCAAAATCACTATTCCTAGGGTACCATAGGCCAAGATCTGGTGTGCCCTTAAGATATCTCATAATTCTTTTAGCTGCAGAATAGTAAGACTCCTTAGGGCTAGCCTGGAATATAGCACAGAAACATGTATCATATATGATGTCTGGCCTACTAGCAGTAAGATATAGGAGGGAGCCAACTATGCCTCTATACATGGTTTCATCAACAAGTTTCCCTATCTCATCCTTATCTATTAACATACTTGACCCCATGAGAGTTTTCATTATGGAGGCACTCTCTATAACAAATTTTCTAATTAACCCCCTAGTGAACTTAGACTGAGAAATGGACAATCCATCCTGAGACTATCTTACTTGGTGGCCCAAGAAGTACTTGAGCTCACTCATACTGCTCATCTCAAATTTTCCTTGCATAAGTTTGGCAAACTTCTTGCAGAGGTTATCATTAGTAGACCCACAGATTATGTCATCTGCATAAATCTGGACTAGGATGATCTTGCCCTTTGATTCCCTTAGGAATAGAGTCATGTCTATCTTTTCCCTTGAGAATTTATTCTCAAGGAGAAAGCTAGATAGGGTTTCATACCATGCTCTAGGGGCTTGCTTCAACCCATACAATGCTTTCTTAAGCCTATAAACATATTCAGGAGAGTTTGGATTAACAAAACCTGATGGCCGCTTAACATAGACCTCCTCTCTTAGGTCACCATTTAGGTGAAAGATATAGTGTTTTGAAAGTTGTGATTTCCTTCATTTTTTTCTTTTGTTCATGATCAAGAATGTTTTTGCCTTTTGTTCGTTGATTATGTGTTGTATCTCATGTTAGGTTCAGGAAGATGCTCTTGGTCCTGAACAGTAGAACCCTGAGTTTTATTCATATCACATAATCTTATGTTTTTTCTCGCAATTATGGTAATCAAAGAGGAATATTGATCACTGAGTTAGATTGTTATATTGATTAAAGTACATTGTAGTTCTATAAATGTTGATAAATGATTATCGTTTAATAATATGGATATGTATGTGTGTGTATCTTATACATATTGAGTTCAACCTATACTATGTTGTAACATTATTTGGATTGTATTTAGTGTCATTAATGTTCTCAACGTGTCTTATTATTCTAAGATATGAGATGTGAAGATTTATCATATCGGTGTTGGCTTTGTGATTACATTTGCAAAGCTATCTCTTGATAGTAATAAATATTGTGATTCATTGTTCATGCTTGTGTGTAAGAAATCTTCATATCGAGATATCGTTTTTTTTCCATCATTTGGGCTATGATAATCGCATTTTTGATAGTGAGACAACATAATTTCTTATCTCGATCAACCAAAATTACCTTTTTGATTTGAGGCTATGTCATGAGCAAAATGAATGGTAGATCTTTACCCAAGATCAAAGCCCTAATTTATTGGGTATAAATAATGCCTTTGCTCAAGGATTGGGAGAGTGACAAAACAAAAAAAAGGAATAGGGTTTCAAGGGTTGGAATCAGGTGATTCCTGCGCTTGCCCGACGGTGGCAGCAAGGTGCGATTCCTGGGCTTGCCCAACGGCGGTAGCAAGCGATGATTCCCTGGAGCCACCCCTACATCGACTCAGTGTGCCTCTAGGGTTCTGGTTCCAGGTATGCTCTGGCATAATGCTCGTGTTGGTGAAGCCCTTAGCTGATTTCGAGCCCTTGGCTACCTTGACTGGAGTTTTTTTTGTTCTTGTTTGTACTTCCGACGACATGGTGTGGTTAGCCACTTGGACTCACTAGCCGTTTGAAGAAGAAGGTCTAAGATTCTTCCCTCAAATCCAATCAACGGAGTAGATCGGTTGACTGTTCACGTTCAAGGTGAACCGAGAGGTGAGGCGGTCGGCCGCATCAGTGGCGTGGGATCATCATCAACCTCATCACCGCGACTCTTCTCCACCTAGAGATTTTTCTCTAGAGGTATAATTTTCCTACTATTTGTGATGGTTGTTTGAGAAATTTTTTACCTCTCTCTGGGAGCATCACCTCGGACACGAGTAAAGCATGATCTCCAATAGTGGTATCAAAGGGAAGGTTGCGGATTTACTCATGGCAATGGTGCAATTTTGTTTTAGTGCTCCTTTAGTTTTGGTTTAGTCATGTCTAAAGATCCAATCGTTTTATGATCCATTCCTTTTGGAACATATGGAGATCATCCCTTATATATATATATATATATATATATATATATATATATATATATATATATATATATATATATATATATATATATATATATATATATATATATATGAGAATATAAAAAGGTGGATGATCTAAGTGATTCTTGGAGCTTGGGTGACATGGACCGTCCCAAACTAGTTTTCTTTTGGAGGAGGAGTTCGTAGTTTTTTTTATTATGTCATTTTAGATCTCTGGAATTTATTCTTTGAGATGTATGTAATAATTAGAATGCCCGTGTGTTAGGTTTTTGGTTCCTTATCTCTTTAAAGGAATTTGCAAAATAAAAAGTTAAGATTGATTTTCCTTCTCATTTTGTCCACTTAAGCTAGTAACGTTGAAAGATCATGAGTTTGATTTCAATAACTAGACATAGTGGAGCTTGTGTAAACTTGATATTGGGCCGCAGATGAGTGAATATTGTGTGAGGCACAGTTTGCTCATCTTGTGGGAACATCTTGATTACACTAGTTGCCCAATAAAATGAATTTTCTTAAACAAAATTTTCAAGATCTAGGCTTGAATCTTTTGGGAAAGGTTTTTTTTCTTCAACAAGTTTGTTAACTACAAGAGTCATAAGGGTCAAGTCTTGCTTAAAAGATTATGATTGGTGTCTTGTACCTACCTGGACAAACAAAAGGGATGAGTCCACTTGTTTGGAAAGGATCTTGCGTCGTAGCTATTTTTCGATATAGTTTATCTTTTCATGAAATCTTATTCTCTTCTTTTTTTAGAGAAACATGTCTACCCTTACAAAATTTTTTTGTTCCATTATCGATAAAATTCCTCTTGCTAATGATGGGTCAAACTATTCTGATTGGATCCTCAAGTTAAATATCGTGTTGCGTTTGAAAAATCTCCAACAAATTTTGGATGGCCATTGCCCAGAAGAGAAAGAGAAAGGCAAAACAACTGATATTGAAAAAGAGGAACAAAAGAAATGGAATGACCAATAGCGTGTTGTATAGACACTGATCTTAGCCAGCATTGGAGATTAGTTGTAGAGGAAATTTCTTGATACTCCTGCCAAGGAAATCGTGGCACAATTGGAGATTATGTTCACTGATAGTGCTCGAAAAGAGCACTATAAGACCACCATAACACTTACAAGGTGCAAGATTATGGAGGGTGAATCTGTCTCAGTGCACTTCCTTAAGGTGCAGGGCTATCTGGAGAAATTGGAGAAATTGAATTCTCAAATTCCTAAAGACATTGCCCAGGATTTCATTTTGGGGTCTCTTCCATACCCGTTCAAGGATTTAATAATGCATTATCATATGCGTGAGAGGAATATGACTATTAAGAAGGAAGGTCTATTTTATGCAAATATTTTCATTTCAAATGGTTTGTATTTGCATAATATAGTTGAAGATAAAACTGTTCTAAATATCAATAACAAGAGACTCATGATATCTCATACTAATGAGACACTCTTATGTCACCATCGTCTTGGTCACATAAACAAAAAACACATAAAGAAATTGCACCGAGCTAATCTTTTAGATTCCTTTTCCCTTGATGCAATTGGTACATGCGAATCATATTTAACAGGTAAGATGATCAAGACACCTTTCAACAAGAAAGATACAAGAGCGAACAACCTATTGGAATTGATACACTCTTATGTATGTCGTACAATGAGCTCTAGTGCAAGAGATGGTTATAGGTACTTCATCACTTTCACAGATGATCATAGTCGCTATGGCTATGTTTATTTCATGAGACATAAAAGTGAAGCCCTTAAGAAATTCAAGGAATACAAGCATGAAGTAGAGAAACAGCTTGAAAAAAAAATTAAAATCTTGAGAACAGATCGTGGAGGTGAGTACTTGAGCAAGATGTTCACTACTTACCTAAAGGAGTGTGGTATTGTACCACAACTTACTCCACCTGGCACCCCTCAGTGGAACGGTATCTCCGAAAGGAGAAACAGAACCCTACTAGACATGGTTCGCTCCATGTTGTGTCAGACCGATCTATCTTTATATTTTTCGGTTCATGCACTCCTCACTGCGGCACACACATTAAATCTTGTTCCAACAAAATTTGTTGTTAAAACTCCTCATGATTCATGGGTGGGCAAGCCTCCCGTTATATCTTTTCTAAAAATTTAGGGATGCGAGGCATATGTCAAACGCATGTTGTCATCCAAATTAGAACCCAAGGAGGATAAATGCTTCTTCATAGGATACCCAAGAGAAATGAAAGGGTATACCTTTTGGCACAAGCCGACAAATACCATATTCATAAAGAAGGGTGCTACATTCTTAGATAAAGAATTTCTTGAAAGAATGAAAGTTCGTGAAAGTCGGGTGATACTTGAAGAGATTCAAGAGAACCTACTAGGGCGTGATCATGAAATAAATCTTGACATTCAAGAGGATCACGACATGTCACATGAAGTTCCTTTGCTCAGTGGGAGTACCATACACCTACACAAATGTTTGTAGAAGAGGTCCATACTACACCTCCGGGTTATCCCTTGACTCGTGTTGAGCTTAAATCAATTCCATAAGGAATTGTAGGAGAAATTCGAGAAACTCAAGGGGAGTTCAATGAGCAAAATGAACTAAGAAGGTCATCAAGGGTGAAGAGAAAAACAGACCTTTACATGGGTTTTCATGAAGTCTTGATTATTGACTCTGAAGACCCTTTAACTTATGAAGAAGCAATTATTGGGATAGATTCCTGTGCCTGGCAAGAAGCCATGACATCCGAAATATAATCCATTTATGACAACCAAGTGTGGGACTTGGTTGACCTTCCCGATGGAAAGAAGTCCATTCCCAACAAGTGGATTTTCAAAAGGAAGATGGACATGAATGGAAACATGACAACCTATATGGCAATACTTGCGGCGAAAGGTTTCATTCAAGTCCAAGGGATTGACTACGATGAAACATTTTTGTCGGTTGTAATGTTCAAAATGATTCCGATCATGTTGGCTGTTGCTGCCTTTTATGATTATGAAATATGACAATTGGATGTCAAAACAACGTTTTTGATTGGAAAACTTGATGAGGATGTGTTCATGAAGCAGCCTCAAGGTTTTCAAGATCCGGATAATAACGAGAAAGTATGCAAACTTCGGAGGGCCATTTATGGCTTGAAATAAGCATCAAGGAGTCGGAACAAAGGCTTTGATGAAAAGGTTAAAACTCTTGGGTTTAGTCAAAGCAAGAAAGAACCTTGTGTACACAAGAAGATCAGTGGGAGTCACATTATATTTTGGTTTTATATGTCAATGTTATTTTGTTAATGGGGAATGAATTGTTGTAACGCCCCCACTCGTCACGTGGCATATAACGGTGGGTCCGGCGGGGGCCCCATGCCATATGTCACAGACAAGCGACGAAATTACTTGTGGAAATCAAAATCTACTCGCACCATAACTCAATACATTCTAGCGCAGCATTTTACGTTAACATGAACTCAACTCAAAGAATGTCCACTACTATATAAACTCCAAATTTATATATCCAAACCAGGAATGTATACAACACACACACCCATGGCCTTATGGCCTTACAAGTTTCTCTTTACACAAATACATTTTCGTACATCGGCATGCAGGCCGGCCACACATGAAATCCAACCACGCTTCCCACGGCCTTCAAGGGCCTTTAGCAAAAAGCTTCCAGTCCGATCATTTCATATCAAGCCACAGCACCTGCAAACACATTTCCACCAAGGAGCGGCAAACAAAGTAACGGTCAGCTTTAGCTGACCACTTATAACGACCCTACCCCTTACCCGGGGCAGTGGTTTCTTCCCTGTATGCATTGCCATCATTATATAGATCAATCTACCAAGCACAATCACATCACAAATGCTGGTTTCCACCAGACGCTCTGTGCACTCAGGGCACCTTATTGGTGTACCGGATATCGCAGTTGTACACCGCCGATCAGAGGTTCTTCACTTTTTGGTTGGGTGGTTCGATCCTAGTCCACCAATCCCATGCTGGCGACATCCCATCCATACCACTCAGAGGTACTACCTCACAGCATCCACAAATATAACCAGAGCAGATCGCCCCACCCATGTGGTGTAGCAAGCCGGGCTTATCGCTGCGCCCCAGGCATTACCACCAATCGACCCCTAACCTATTTCCTAATCGACCCACCCTTGTGGTGCAGTAAGCCGGGTGCTCGCTTCCTGGGCATTACCACCAATCGATCCCTCACATATTTCCTAATCGACCCACCCTTGTGGGGCAGTAAGTCGGCTGCTCGCTTCCCGATCATTACCACCAATCGATCCCTTCTCTATTTAGATCAACCTACCCTAGTGGTGTAACAGGCCGAGTTTATCTTACTCTTCCCAGGCGTGCTACCAATTGATCTCTCATCACAAGCAGGAGCTTAATCAAAGCCTCCATTCATCCATACGCAACATCACATCCCATTCATCCATCTAATAACCAAAACATATATTTCATTTCATCAAGTCCACGAAATCCACGGAGTCTTCTCCGGTTTACTCATGATCATCACCAATCCAGACTACCCGTCCAGATGGGCTTCACATAGCATGCCTATGCCGTACTCCAGACTTCCGGCTCTAGATGCAGACTCAACCAAGGAATCACTTTCGCGATCCACCTCTTGGTGGAGGATTCCACGCACATGCATAAAGAAAGGACTTCGATGTCCAAGAAGGAGATCGTTACCCTTGAAGATCGCTTCAGAGCCATGAATCAGCCGGATTGAAATCACCGTCTCAGCGTTGCCTCCATGAATCCGAACTCAAATCTTCAATCCACACTACGCAGCTCCTCTAGCAGCTGATTTCCTCCTTCCTCCTTTCCTTCCCTTGCCCTCTCTCTTTTTCTCTCTTGGAAAGTGAGAAGAAGAAGAAGATGATGAAATGAAGAGCTAATTCTTCATTTTCAGCCATATATCAGCAAGGAGAAATCTTTGCCATCATATCCCATAGGAAGAAAAGGAACGACCAGAAAAATTCCCTGAAAACAGCTCTCTCGGATCAGACACGCCTTGTGGCACGCCCATGTCACAGGCCGTGTCCCCTAAGAGGTGCACGAACCGCCTTATCCAAATAAGCCACATCATGTGACACAGCTGTGCCACATGGCTGACATGCCCGTGTCACATGGCTGACACGCCCGTGTCAGGCTCTCGAGACCCTCTCGAGACCTACTCGAGACAACTACTCGAGTAGTTGGGCAGGACACGCCCGTGTCCAAAGGATGACACGCCCATGTCACCTCCCCTACTCGAGATAAAAGAGGCCCACTGGAGATCATTTCTCGAGACATACTCGAGTGAAGTACATGCCTGGTGACACGCCCGTGTCATATGTGACATGCCCGTGTCATGGCCGTGACTTCACTCGACGATCGCCGACCAAATCACTCGAGTGGAAAATCGTCGAACCTGAGGAGGACACACCCCCTGCCACGCCCGTGTCAATAGGCATGTTCCCTCCCGAAAACTTCATCAACCGAACTTCGTCGACCACGCGCTCGACCACTCAACCCAAGCAGGACACGCCCTGGGATACGCCCGTATCCCAGGCCGTATCAACCAATCCTAAAACCCAAAGTTGAATTGGGACTATTACAATCTTCCCCTCCTTCAAAAAAATTTTGTCCCCAAAATTTGGCTCATGATAGCCACTTAACCATGCACAATTTCACTATTTGTAATCGATCACTCAAATCAACCACTCTACCGCGAGCCGGGTTGAAGCTCAGAGGCCGCGGCTTGTCTCAACCCTAAGGCGTCACACCACCCAACTTACACATGCAGTACATACCCACATACACATAACTTCACACGTGCGCATTCATCCACAAATTCATCGAGTGATCTATAACTAAACACCTCATAACATGAATTGATCACTTCATGTCACAAGTGTGCACCAACATATGGCCATTCCACATTCCATAACACAGATATATATATCATAGTATCATCACTATTCACATCATTAGCGCGTTATTATACATAGCCAGGAGTCACATCATCCAAGTGACATAGATTCCTATTCTACGTTTCCTTCCGCTCAGCCGCCTGATTTTGCATATATCACTTGATAGGCTCTTGGAGTCCCAAGTTAAATGAAAGAAATAGTGCCTAACCACCTAGAGGGGGGTGAATAGGTGTTCTTTTTCTTTTTAATTTTAAGACAGAAAATACTGTACAGTAAATGCAATTCTACAGATATCACAAAACAGCATCCACAGAAACTAACATTCACAAAGTGCACATAGATTTTTATAGTGGTTCCCCAAGGTCTGGGTACATCCACTTTCCCCCTTCGCCTATCTAGTAGTTTACTAGATTCCGCCTAACTTCTCCACTTCTTCTCAGATCCTCAGATCTTACAACTCAGAACCCCAAACAGGTTCCTACAACTCAGAGTGACCCCACTCCTACAACTTAGGCTCAAAGCCCTACCACTCAGTCTTCAACAAGACCTACACTCAGAAAACAAAGTCTCCTACAACTCAGGCACAAGGCCCTACCTCAGTCTTCAACAAGACTTACACTCAGAGCACACAGTCTCCTACACTCAGCCTTTATAAAATAGGCTTACAACTCAGATCTATACAAGATCCTACAGAAATTTGATAATACAAAGTAATTAACCACAACTTTGAAAGAGAGAGATGAGTTGACTGGCTTCTTGATGAATTCTTGAAAGAACTTGGCAGAGATCAACCTCCCTTGGCTTTCTTCAAAGCTTCTTGAATTAGAACACAGTAGGGTTGAATCTCCTGTGCAGATGATCTTCAATCAACTGCTATCTTGAGATTCAGATCTCAATCTGAATCTTACTTTGCAGCCCGGTTCAACAGCTGCGCTTCTTAGAAGGAGCTCTCTCTCTTACTTCTTAGATCTTCTGTTGAAGGTCTTCTTTGTGTTGTTAGATCTCTTGATTACTTGTAATCAATCTGTGTTGATCTATTAATCTCATTTCTGTTGAAGGATAAAGATCTTTAAATAGTCTTCCTCCAAGGTAACCGGCTGATCCGGTTTCTAACAACTTTCTGTTGGCTCTGACAGTTGCAGTTGACCGGTTGAAATGGCAGCTGTCAAGTCATCCAGTCACTTCTTGAAATCTCTGTCACTGTCTGAAAGTGTCGAGACAGATAGTCTTTATGTGTCGACACAAATAGACTAAGTGTCGACACAAGTGGACTAAGTATCGACACTAGCCTTGATGGTGTCGACACAACTCCTTGTGTTGTTGTAACAGCTTCTCGACACTGCTTCTTCAGAATGTGTCGACACTGATTCTGTGTGTCGACACAAGCCTTCTGTTGAATGTGTCGACACTGGTTGAGTGTGTCGACACAAATACTTCTTCTTCAATACTTAGTTAATTTCTGCTGTGTGTCGACACAACTTCTTTGTGTCGACACATCTTATTGTGTTGAAACTTGCTAAGTGTCGACACATCTCCTTTGTGTCGACACATGCCTTCATGTGTTGTAACTTTGCTGAGTGTCGACACTTCTCCTTTGTGTCGACACATGTCTTCATGTGTTGAAACTTTGCTGAGTGTCGACACATCTCCTTTGTGTCGACACAAGTACTTTAACTTTGTTGAAGTTTGCTGAGTGTCGACACAGCCTCCTGGTGTCGACACTTTTGTTGTCGACAAAGTTTCTCTGGGTGTCGACACTGCCTCTAAGTGTCGACACTGATTCTGTAGACAATTCTTCACTCTGTATCGACACTGATTGTATGTGTCGACACTTTTCTTCTGGTGTCGACTCTGCCTTCCTAGTGTCGACACAATTACTCCAAGTGTCGACACAGTTTATCTAGGTGTCGACACAAGCCTTCTTAAGTGTCAACACTTTTCTTCTAGGTGTCGACACATGGACTTAGAAACTTTTCCTGCAATCTTGCAGTTACTTAACCTGCACAAATAAACTCAAAGCACATCAAATACACCTTAATGTATATCATTGAGTAGGGTGAGGCTTCTTTAAATCTGGTACATATATTACAATGTACCCAACAATCTCCCCCTATTTGGAGAAGTCATAACCCTTAGTCAATGATATACACTATACATAACAAATACTCAATATGATGTATAACAATATTAAATGACAAGGTAAATACTAAATATGTATAAACAAAACATGTATAATCAATTATCTCATAATAACAATGTAATAGATTGAATCATGAAACATTATTTTTACAGCTTCCAACATTTTCATTAATCAAAAGTTTACATAGAGTTTAATGCAAATGATTACAAATTGTAAACTTAAGAAACTTCTATCCTATGGCTGCTCTGGTTCCTTGATAACAATACCCTTTCCAGATTGAATCTTTGCTTGAACAGGAGCTTCATTGTCATCAGCAGGCTACTTTCCCTTAAGATCGTTCTTTTTCTGTTCTTCAGCTCTAATCTTCTGTCTCTCAAAATAGTGATAAGGCTTAGGGAAGTACTTGCTAGGCTCCCGTGCATTAGGAGGTAGCTTCCCTAATTTAGCCTTCCTTATGTATTGAACTATGACCTCTTGCCTAGCTTCATGCTTTTTTCATTCCTGGTCAGAATACCATTTGCCCCTCTCTAGGAAATTATCCTTAGCAGCCTTCCAAGCAGTCAATATGATATTCCTAGAGGTTGGACTCCATTGCTCAAAGTCTGGCCTTAATTCAGCCTGTTCTCTGAACCTTTTCTTAGATAATTGGGCCTCTTGTTCTTTTAGTACTGCCTCTGGCACAGGCAGTACATAGATTGTACCTCCTGATGTATCATGTCAAAATCTGTAGGAGGATATATCACTTGAGCTACTTCAGCTTGCTCTCTTCTAAAATAAGCAGGATTTATTCCAGACTCTGCTACATTATCATCATCACATAAAGGTGGATATCCAAGAGTGGCTCTGATGCTGTTTGAATTCCATTTTGCATGGTCAGAGCCTGTTTTGACTAACACCCTCTCCCCCTTTATGACTTCTCTTTCTATATGATCTCTAAGATCATCCTTCTGAAATCTGATTTGAGTATTCAAATAGTTAACTCCATCTTTATAAAAATGTTTTAACCTTTGTAGCTTGTGAGTAATAGCCTTCTGAGAATCTTCAATGGCAGTTTTAACAGCATTTAGGATCTCTTGTAGTTGCTTATCAAACTCAGCTTTGGCAGTAGTCCTTGCTGCAGTCTGAGCAGCAGCTAGTTTCTGCATTTCAGTGACTATCACATTATGTGATTCAGTTAAATTATCATTCATTCTAATTTGGTTTTCCAGGACATATCCTTGTTTCACTGCCAGGTCATCAACCTGTTTCTTTAAGTTCTCTTGATGAGTAGCAAGATAGACCACTGCATTGCCTCCTTTATGAAAACAATCAGTCATTTCCTTCTTGTTTTGATTCACTTCAAATCCGATAGATTTTATGTCTTGAGCCAGATCAAATTGCAGTGCTTTATGGCCTTCATCCATATACTTTTCTAGAGCTTTCCTTTGCTCATCCATCTTAATTTGCAAAGCCACCAACAAAGGACTATAATCAGTAGTTGGTGCTTGTTGTGGAACTATGGTTTGAAGTGTCTTCTTGTAGGTCTGGCTTCTTCTCCTGAAAACTTGTAGTTTTCTTTTCTTGGCTCTAGTAGCCTCTTCATCGTCAGAATCAGATGTACTGGCAATGTCTACCCTGTCCTTAGGACTTGGAGGTAACTCCATCTCAGTCCTTGGTAGCTCCTCATCATTTCTTTGTTCCTCATTTTCATTTCTTGTTGTCTCCTCCTAAGACCTAACATGCTCCCCCTGAAGATCTACCTTCTCCCCCTCAAAGGCTGTTTTCTCTCCCTCAAAATCTGTCTGTAACAGATCAGAGAACAGCTATTGTAGTGTATACTCCTGTTGAGGATGGACAGGAGAATCTCTTATCTCTAGAGCAACTGATTCTACTTTATCAGCAACTAATGTGTCTTCCATGACAACATCTTGTGGTTGGCTATGTGACTGTGTATGCTGGTCAACATCAAGTAATGATTCAGTCAGAACTTCATCCTCAATATTAAAATTTAATTAATTAACTTCAGTGATTACCTCTAGAATGGTTTGGGTAGCCCTTTCACTCTCTAATTGGGTTGGCTCATCCACATGTAGAGGCTCCCCCTGGAGTGGATCCAGGTGAATAGGGCTAGCTGATGGTAGCTCCCCCTGCCTCTGAGTATCTTCTTGTCTTGCTGGTGACTGTACAGCATTGTCATCTTCTCCATCATCAGAACTAAACACCACTTGCTCCTCTGAGCTACTTGAGGATTCTTGCTCCACAGTGGCTGACTTCTTCTTCTTCTGAGGTGTTTCCTTTTCTGGAGTTGGTAGTTCCTTTGTCAACACTCTATCCCATCTTGAGAAAATTCTTACATCCATTCTCCTGATGTGCCCGCGAACAGACTCTTACTGTGGTTGGTTCGGTGAGTCGATCGCCGCGGGCTTGCTCGGGTAGGCAAGTGCACCTATCGCAAGTAGTACTCGATATTCGGGGGAATACCGAGGTCGTATTGTTCTCGGGGTCGCGTTGACTATTCTTACTCCTCCGGGAGGACTATTATTTTACTGAAAGAAAGATGGATTTTGTTTTTTACTTAATAAAAGACGGAAAAGCAAAAGAGCGAAAAAACGATTTAGACAATATTCGATGAAGGGTTAACGCTCGACATCGAATCGGATTAAGACTAAAACAATTTTTAATAATAAAAAGACTTAGTTTTTAAATTAATAATAAGGCAACTTGGCCGTGGAGGTTCCACAAATGTGAGCTCACCTAGCTATAGGGATATCGCTCACCTAAACGTTAAGACTATTCGACCGAACGTTAGTCCGATGAAGGATTCCTCTTAACGCCCGCTTTACGCTAAGAACCCCGCTATTGGGTGGGGAACCCAATCCGGTAGAATTACGCTTGTCCTCTCTCGAGGGTATGCACGCAACTCTATTTACCCAGGGGTGATCGGTCCATATGCACGGCCTCTCGGCTAGCTAGCATATGGACTACGGAAATAGGGCCTACACATCGATATGTGGTCCTACGCGTCGTAAACCCGGGGTAAACCCTAAGTGCTTAAATTAAAATGAAAATAAAGAACTTTAATTATTATAAATCATTTTAAATGTCCCAATGCTCTTCGATGCCGAGGCTAATAGAGATTAGCCACACATCGGTATGGGGACGGCTTATAATTTAGTGAGGCGCGAGTTTGAAATTAAACACTAAACGTTTATAAGAAAGGGACAAAAGAAAAAATAATAATATTTATAAAGCTAAAAAGTTAGCTAAAACAAGAACTCACGCACACTCCAAATTATAAATTAGAAAGGAACTAAGTTACACATAAAAAGAAATTTGCATAATTCAAATTTGCGAGTCCCACTCAAACGAGTGGGGGCGGTAAATAAAGGCTGAAAATTGCAAGTCCTACTCAAACGAGTAGGACTGAAATGAAAGCGAGTCCTACTCAAATGAGTAGGAGAAAATAAATGCGATTACAGGGATAAAAAGTGCGGCCATTTAACTCAAGTGAGTAGGCGGAAAAAAATAAAGAAAGAAAAATTACAAGTCCTACTCGAACGAGTAGGACTGAAAATGAAAACGATGCGTCATTTAACTCTTAACGAGTAGGCGGAAATAAATACACACAGACACACACACTCCATAAGAAATTCAAGAAAGCAATAAAATTTAACACCTACACTCACACACTCTACATAAATTGAACAAAGCATGAAAATTATACACCTACACTCACACACTCTACATAATTTGAACAAAGCATAAAAATTATACACCTACACTCACACACTCTACATGAAAATTTAAGAAGAACAAAAGAAAGTTTATTCTCATACACTCACGCACACTAATAACAAAGAAAAATTAAAGTTACGTAAAAATGAAAATAACAAGATTTCTACTCCTAAAACTTACCCAAAACACATGAAAGAACAAACAAAAAGAGAATGAGCAAAACGTTTTACAAAATAAAGTCAAAATCAAAGGTGCTCAAAAATTAAAACTTTAACTTTTTCATGCTTAGGTTTTGCCAAAAACAAATAAAAAGGGAAAATTACAATTTTTAGAAGACTAAAGTTTTTTCAAAGCAAATTAAAAAATAAAGTTTTTGGAAAATTAAAATACCAACATTTTCATTCTTATGATGTTATGAAAGTGATAAAAAAGTGAAAAAGAAGATGAAAAGAACAAAAGAGGTTTTACAATCCTAAAAGAAAACTAAGTAAAAAAGGAACAAATTCACTTTTTTTAAAAATCTCTTTTATAGAATCATAAGGATGAAATCAAAATCTAAGCATGAAAACTAGTTAAAGGAAAAAGACAAGGTGAGAAAAAGAAAGAAAACTATCATGCTTAAGCATGAAGACAAGTAAAAGACATGTAAAGTAAGCAAATTACACTCATACACACACACACACTTTTCATAAATGAAGAACAAAGATGAAACTAAGAATAAAAAGGAGAAGGAAAGTGGGGCACAAGTGTTCATTCCAAAGCCATATATGAAGAGAAAATTTAACATTTTATTGATTAAAATGAAACTATTACAAGCTATTACAAGGGCTAAAGCTAAGACAAAACAAGAAATGAAATAAAAAAGGGAGAAATCTCCTTACATAGCCTTGAAAATCACGGATGCAGCCCACAAAAAGACACTAAATTGGCCCAAAAATCTGAACCCTTGGACCTTACAGAACTGGGCTATTTATAGGAAAAAATTTCTAAGTACACGCCCTCGGTCACGGGCGTGTAGGGGGGGGGGTGACAGTACTATTCATGAAGGCGGCTGGCGATTGGACAGCAAAGTTGACTTCGGGCTGAGTTCGTAGCAGTCACGCCCCAGGTCACGGGCGTGACTCTGGGCGTGTCGGGGAGGTAGAACCGGGTGCGGGTTGCATCAAATGTCCTCGGCAGCATCTTGTCGGGCCAGCTGGAAAGGTCACACCCCATGTCACGGGCGTGACTATGGGCGTGACAGTTGGGGTCGACACTCGACGAATGTCGAGCGGAAAGTGTCGAGTCGAAATCGTTGAGCTGAAATTGGGTCACGCCCTTGGTCACGGGCGTGACACTGGGCGTGACCGTTGGTGTCGACACTCGACGATCGTCGAGCGGAATTCGTCGAGAGGAGAGGACACGGGCTTGGGTCACGCCCCGTGTCGGGTGACACGGGCGTGTCGCCAGGCGTGTCAAGCTTTAACTTCAGAAATTTTGTAATTTCACGGGAAATGCACAGTCACGGCTCAGTCACGGGCGTGACCAATGTGTCACGGGCGTGTACTTCCCAAATTTTGGCAGATTTTGGAATTTTTCTGCAAAATCAAATAAAACAAGTTAGAAGAAAATTTACAAGAATAGGAGCATTTTATTGAACAAAAATAAGTAAAAACGACGAAAATAAATGAAAATGACTAAATTAATGTTCATAAAAATACGCATATTTACAGTTCATCAAATACCCCCATACTTAGGCTTTTGCTATTCCAGAGCAAAAGTTTGAGGTGAATCTATAAGGAATAAAAAAAACTCTAAGTTTTGGCTATCGCTTAATCAATTATATGAGAGATCGAAATAAATATACGGGGTGTAAGAGTTAAGTACTAAAATTATGTAGATGATTTAAATAGCGCAAAAGTTTTGGCCAAAAGACTTCTTGATGTAATCAAATAGAAGGCAACATTTGTAATGGTTAGATTAACGAAAATAGTTTGGAATTATAAGAACTCTAGCTTATACGAGTGCTACCGGAAATAATACAATTTACTAATTATGCTCTCAAAAAGATTTTTGAATTAATTCTAGAATTGTGTAATTGGCTAAGGGGGTAGTGTGGTTTATGAAGAGGGTTTTGATATTTGAGGTGAGGTAATTTTTTCTCGAACCTCCATGTTTTTTTTCTTTTGGATTATTAGGAAAACGAAATCTTATTTTCCTAATATGATTTTTGTTTTTCAACTTCATAAGAAAAATTAACCCAATGTATATTTGTAGGAGTAATGAATTTTATCCTCTTACTCCCTATATAATCTTTAAAAATTATTGGGTGCCTATGTTTACGAAACGAAATCTTGTTCCCATTGACATAAGATCTTTTAAGGATAAAATTTTTCATGCCAAGTAGGTCATGAAAAGTAAGGGGAGAAAGGAAAACTAGATTGTAATCCTAAAAAATTTTTGAGAGCAACCTTAATAATTTGTATGTTCCAATTTTTTTCAGAAAGCTAAAAGTAAGTATAATTGAATTCTATAGTCGTTATTTCCTAACATAATATACGTGCTCCTATTAATGAAAAATTAGAAGTAGTGCCTAAAACGAGTTCGCTAGTTTTAACAAAGCATAAAGAATTCTTTAAAACTTAACCCCGGCTATTTAAATGTTTCAATCAATAATTAACAAACGGGTAGCAAACAGAGAATTAATAGTATTCACATATAAATAAACTCAAAACAGAATTTTTGGATAGCGGAAAAGTAAAATATGGAATATTTGATTTATTCGTTGCAAAACATTTTTTTGATTTTTATAGTTTTTGTTATCATTCATTTTTTTTTTGTTTTTTTTTTTCATTTATTATTATTTTTTTTTTGTATTTTCTTTTTTCTCAATTTTTTTTTGAAAATTTTTTTTTTGAACTATTATCTTTTTTTGTATTTTTTTAAGAGAATTTTCATAATATGTACAAAAATAAGGGAGAAAAAGAAAAGGTTTGTACAAGAATGAGGAAGGGGGAGAGAGAAAAAATACAAAAAATATATACAAAGTGAAACTAAATAAAAAAAATTTTGTTTTGTTTTGAGTTTTTGGAAAAGAGAAAGAGAACAAAACAAGAAACAAATTTTTTTGGATTTTTGTTTTTTCATTTTAAATTTTTTTTTTTCATTTAAAAAATTTTTTTTTGTTTCATTTTAAGATGTTTTTTTATTTTTTTGTTTTCGTTTTGTTGTTATATGTATTTTTTGTATTTTTCTTTTTTGAAATGCAGAAAAATTGAAGTGCAGAAAGTAAAGCACGAAAATACCCCCATACTTAAGTCCAATATTGTCCCCAATGTTGTATCGTAAGTATGCAGAACAGAATGGAAAAACAATATGTACAAAGAAAAGAAAGGGAAGGGGGTAGAAGCTTCCCTGAAATGCAGAGGGGGAGGCCGATCAGAAACCCTGCGTTTATTAGAAAAAGCAGCAAAGGTAATGAGGAAAGGGCGAAAAAGATAAGCGAGGGGTGCCTCCCAGGAGCGCTTTGTTTATAGTCGTGTAGCTTGACTATTTTGGCGGGTTTATAATGTGGAGGAAAGTTATGGTTTCGCTAAAACCGATCACTGGGTCGCCCGCGATGTAAGACTTTAACCGATGACCGTTTACTTTAAAAGAGCCTTTTTCCGGGTGGGAGATGAGCACGGTTGCATAAGGAAAAACTTCTTCAACTAGGAAGGGACCGGACCATCTAGATTTTAATTTACCTGGAAAAAGCCTAAGACGTGAATTGTAAAGAAGGACAAGATCGCCCGGAGAAAATAATTTTTGGGACTTGATTTTTCGATCGTGATATAACTTAGAGCGCTCCTTATAGAATTTATTGCTCTCGTAAGCGTTCGCACGCCATTCATCGAGCTCGTTTAGTTGCAGTTTTCTATTCTGAGCGGCTAAGTTGGAGTCGAGGTTTAAGAGTTTTAAAGCCCAAAGTGCGCGATGTTCTAATTCTACGGGTAAATGGCATGCTTTGCCGTAGACTAACCGGAACGGCGTACATCCAATAGCGGTTTTGTATGCCGTCCGATACGCCCACAACGCATCGTCGAGTTTAACGGACCAATCTTTCCTATTTAGCGAAACAGTTTTTTCTAAAATTCGCTTAATCTCTCGATTTACTACCTCGACTTGGCCACTTGTTTGCGGGTGGTAGGGGGTGGCAAGCTTGTGCGTGACTCCGTATTTAGCTAACGTCTTAGCCATAAGAGCGTTACAGAAATGCGTTCCCCTATCACTAACAATTGCGCGAGGCGTGCCGAAGCGAGAAAATAATTTTTTAAGAAATGTAACGACGACTCGCGCATCGTTGGTGGGGAGAGCTTGCGCTTCCGCCCACCTCGATACGTAGTCGACCGCCACTAAAATATACATATTTTTGAAAGACGGAGGTAGGGGCCAACAAAATCTATGCCCCACAAATCGAAGACTTCGCACTCTAAAAACATGTTTTGGGGCATCTCGTCGCGACGAGAGATGTTACCCGACCGCTGACAGCTATCGCATGCGCGCACAAAATTATGCGCGTCTTTGAAGAGAGTGGGCCAAAAGTAGCCCGCCTCTAGCGCCTTCCGAGCGGTCCGGTTGGCTTGATAATGCCCACCGGCTGGACCCTCGTGGCAGTGCTTAAGAATTTGTAAGCACTCCACACCCGCAACGCATCGTCGAACCGCTTGGTCCGCGCAGATACGAAAAAGAAATGGGTCCTCCCAAAAGAAATTTTTCAAGTCAGAAAAGAATTTCTTCTTTTGATGACTGGAAAATTCTTTTGGAAGGACCCGCGCTACTAAAAAATTTGCAAAATCTGCGAACCAAGGCGAAGATGATGAAGATTTATTAATGGCAAGAAGGCGTTCCTCGGGGAATCTGTCATTTATTTCAGATTCGACGAGCGCTTCCGCACCCGGATTTTCTAAACAGGAGAGGTGGTCCGCCGCTAGATTTTCCGCTCCCCGCTTATCTCGGATCTCCAAATCAAATTCTTGTAGGAGGAGAATCCATCGAAGAAGGCGGGGCTTCGCATCATTTTTAGCTAATAAATATTTAAGCGCAGAGTGATCGGTAAAAACGATAACTTTAGAAAGCGTTATATACGAGCGAAACTTATCGAAAGCGAAAACGACGGCTAAGAGTTCCTTTTCCGTTGTTGTGTAATTTACTTGTGCGGAAGTGAGCGTCTTGCTAGCGTAATAAATAGGATGAAAATGTTTTTCTACGCGTTGGCCAAGAACGGCACCTAAGGCAATATCACTAGCGTCGCACATTATTTCGAACGGAAGGGACCAATTAGGGGCCACTAAAATTGGTGAAGAGATAAGTTTTTGTTTTATCAAATTAAAGGCGGACTCGCATTCGCTACTAAAGATGAAACGTGATTCCTTTTCCAAGAGGTGAGTTAGCGACTTTGTTATTTTTGAAAAGTCTTGAATGAAGCGTCGATAAAAGCCCGCATGGCCTAAGAAACTCCTAATAGATTTTACATTCGTTGGATGCGGAAGTTTTTCTATAATTTCTATCTTGGCCTTATCCACCTCTATCCCCTTAGACGAAATCATATGGCCGAGGACCAAAGCTCCTCGAACCATAAAGTTGCATTTTTCCCATTTTAAAACAAGGCTTGTGTCCTCGCACCGTTGAAGGACACGATCTAAATTGTGAAGGCAATCGGGAAAAGATCGTCCGAAAACAGAGAAGTCATCCATAAAGACTTCCATAATGTCTTCTACTAGCTCGCCAAAGATCGCTAGCATACATCTTTGGAATGTAGCTGGCGCGTTGCAGAGTCCAAATGGCATTCTTCGATAGGCGAAGGTGCCAAACGGGCAAGTAAAAGTTGTTTTCCCTTGATCATCGGGGGAAATGGGGATTTGGAAAAACCCCGATAAACCATCAAGAAAACAATAATACGGATGACCGGATAAACGCTCTAAAATCTGGTCTAGAAATGGCAGAGGGAAATGGTCCTTGCGGGTGGCGTCGTTAAGTTTCCTATAGTCGATGCACACTCGCCAACCCGTAACAGTACGAGTTGGGACAAGCTCGTTATGCTCATTCGCCACTACGGTAAGACCGCCTTTCTTGGGCACGACATGCACGGGACTAACCCATGCACTGTCCGAAATAGGGTAGATAATCCCCGCATCTAATAACTTAATGATTTCGGCTTTAACGATGTCTTTCATGTTTGGGTTAAGACGACGCTGCGGCTGAATCGTTTTGCGGCAATTATCGTTTAGGAAAATCTTATGGGTGCAAAAGGAGGGGCTAATCCCCTTTAGGTCAGAGATTTGCCACGCAATTGCGTGGCGATGTTTAAATAAAACTTCCAATAGATCGGAAGTCTCCGAATCACTCAAGTCCGAAGAAATGATAACGGGGAGCGTATCACCTTTTCCCAAAAAAGCGTACTTGAGCGAGGCGGGTAAGGGTTTGAGGTCTAGGATGGGCGGTTCTTCTAGGGAGGTTTTAATTCCTATGTCTTTCTTACCAATTGGTTCGAAAGGCAAGTCTATAAATGTATCCTCATCGCAGTTAAAATTTTCGAGCGCATAAATATCGTCGTTTAAAAATACGGACTCGAAAATGGGAGAAGAACGATCTCCGAAAAAGGTATCTAAAGAATAGCAGAAATCGTCGCTCGATGACAAATTGTCCATCGAGGGATTAATAGAGAAAGTAACTTGGTCATCGCCTACTCGGAGGAGAAGGCTACCATTACTAACATCTATTAGTGCGCGGGAGGTGGCGAGAAAAGGGCAACCGAGTATTATTGGTACCTCGGCGTCCTCCTCGATATCTAAGTTGACGAAGTCTACCGGGAAGGTAAACTTGTCGACTCGGACAAAGACGTCCTCCACTACCCCGATAGGGAACTTAACCGAGCGATCTGCTAATTGGATGCGCATATTCGTAGGACTAGGAGTACCCAAACCTAAACGCGAAAAGAGCGAGAACGGCATCAGATTAATGCTAGCCCCTAAATCAGCTAAGGCGTACTTTACTAATATATCGCCAAAAAGGCACGGGATGGAAAACCGTCCCGAGTCGTTTTGTTTTGCGGGTAATTTATTAGTAAGGGCCGCCGAGCAGACAGCGTTGAGAGATACATGCGAAATATCCTCTAATTTACGTTTATTAGAAAGTAGTTCTTTTAAAAATTTCGCATATTTGGGCATTTGCGAGATAGCCTCGCAAAAAGGAACATTAATGTGAATTTGTTTTAGTAATAAAATAAATTTTTCATATTGCGCGTCCTTACGCTCGTTTTCTAGCTTATGCGGATACGGAAGAGTCTTGTTTAAAATAATTTTTTCTTTTATAATAGGTAAAGACGGCGTAAGCGAAGAAAGGGGAAGAGGGGTCGGAGGTGAAATATGTACCTGAGGGTCGGTCCGTTTTGGATCGACCACCTCCTTTCCGCTACGGAGGGTTATAGCGTTGGCGTTCTCCCGCGGATTGGGCTCCGTGTTTCCCGGCAGTGCCCCGAGCGCGCGCTCGGACATCATCCTCGCCAGCTGTCCAACCTGTTGTTCGAGTGTTTTTAGCGATCCGGTGATGTTCCGGATATTTGACTCGTTGGACGCAATATACTTCGAAAAAGTTTCCTCCATCGGGGAGGGTTTCGGAAGAGGAGGGGGAGGAAGAAATCCGGGCGCAAAAGAAATAGGGGGACGCTGAGCATTATTCGGGTTGCTCCACGAGAAGTTGGGGTGATTCATCCAACCCGGATTATAGTTATTACTATAAGGGTTGTTGTTGGGGTTGAAGGGAGGACGACCCGAATTTCCCATGAAGTCCACGAACTCTTCAGCTACGCAGACGTTAGGGGGAATAAAACAAGGCGGAGTGGAGGAGGCAGCAGACATCTCCGCCACCTGCTTTGTTAACCTTTCAACTTGAAGGGTCAAGCGAGCAGTGGCATCCACTTCAAAAAGACCAGCCGCTGGCTTTGGCCGTCCCCGCGGGACGTTCCATTGATAGGCATTCATAGCCATCTCTTCGAATAAAGCCTGGGCGGCCTCGGGGGTTTTGTTGTTAAGCGTACCCCCGGCAACCGCGTCAATCATTTGACGCGTCTGAAAATTCAGCCCATTATAAAAAATTTGAACTTGCAACCACGTTGGCAGCGCGTGGTGCGGGCAACGGCGGAGGAATTCCTTAAACCGTTCCAAAGTCTCGTATAGAGACTCAGGATCATTCTGCACAAACAAAGAAATGTCCGCCCGCAACTTTGCAGTTTTGGCGGGCGGAAAGTACTTCGTTAGGAACCGTTCCGTCAACTCAGCCCACGTGGTGATACATCCTCGGGGGAGGGCATTCAACCACGCCTTGTCTTTGGACTTAAGGGAAAAAGGAAATAAGCGCAAACGAATGGCGTCATCAGTGACGCCATTGATCTTGAAGGTGTCGCATATCTCTAAGAAATTGGACAAGTGGACATTCGGGTCCTCATCCGGCAGTCCATCGAACTGCACGGCGTTTTGGACCATTTGAATGACACTTGACTTTATTTCAAAATTATTATTGGCCACCGCAGGTCGAACAATACTCGACCCAGAATCATCCAGGTTAGGTCGGGCATAATAAGACATAGTACGCTCGGCCGCCATGGGAAGGTTAGGCGCGGCCATAACTACAACAGTGGGTTCTCCGATAGATTCCTCGGGATCTAAAGAAGGATTTCGGCGATGAGATCGGATACGCGCAAGAGAGCGTTCGATCTCAGGGTCGAAGTCTAAATCTTCAGACTCTGAGGGTTGTCCTCGGGTCATACACCCAAACAAAAATAAAACAAAAATAAACTTTTTTTTTTGTTTTTAAAATAGAGGTTTTAGTTTTTTTTTTTTAGAGAAAATAAGTAAAATTAATAGACTCCGGAATTCGAAATAGCAACTCGAAAAGAGATTCCCCGGCAACGGCGCCAAAAACTTGATGTGCCCGCGAACAGACTCTTACTGTGGTTGGTTCGGTGAGTCGATCGCCGCGGGCTTGCTCGGGTAGGCAAGTGCACCTATCGCAAGTAGTACTCGATATTCGGGGGAATACCGAGGTCGTATTGTTCTCGGGGTCGCGTTGACTATTCTTACTCCTCCGGGAGGACTATTATTTTACTGAAAGAAAGATGGATTTTGTTTTTTACTTAATAAAAGACGGAAAAGCAAATGAGCGAAAAAACGATTTAGACAATATTCGATGAAGGGTTAACGCTCGGCATCGAATCGGATTAAGACTAAAACAATTTTTAATAATAAAAAGACTTAGTTTTCAAATTAATAATAAAGCAACTTGGCCGTGGAGGTTCCACAAATGTGAGCTCACCTAGCTATAGGGATATCGCTCACCTAAACGTTAAGACTATTCGACCGAACGTTAGTCCGACGAAGGATTCCTCTTAACGCCCGCTTTACGCTAAGAACCCCGCTATTGGGTGGGGAACCCAATCCGGTAGAATTACGCTTGTCCTCTCTCGAGGGTATGCACGCAACTCTATTTACCCAGGGGTGATCGGTCCATATGCACGGCCTCTCGGCTAGCTAGCATATGGACTACGGAAATAGGGCCCACACATCGATATGTGGTCCTACGCGTCGTAAACCCGGGGTAAACCCTAAGTGCTTAAATTAAAATGAAAATAAAGAACTTTAATTATTATAAATCATTTTAAATGTCCCAATGCTCTTCGATGCCGAGGCTAATAGAGATTAGCCACACATCGGTATGGGGACGGCTTATAATTTAGTGAGGCGCGAGTTCGAAATTAAACACTAAACGTTTATAAGAAAGGGACAAAAGAAAAAATAACAACATTTAGAAAGCTAAAAAGTTAGCTAAAACAAGAACTCACGCACACTCCAAATTATAAATTAGAAAGGAACTAAGTTACACATAAAAAGAAATTTGCATAATTCAAATTTGCGAGTCCCACTCAAACGAGTGGGGGCGGTAAATAAAGGCTGAAAATTGCAAGTCCTACTCAAACGAGTAGGACTGAAATGAAAGCGAGTCCTACTCAAATGAGTAGGAGAAAATAAATGCGATTACAGGGCTAAAAAGTCCGGCCATTTAACTCAAGTGAGTAGGCGGAAAAAAATAAAGAAAGAAAAATTACAAGTCCTACTCGAACGAGTAGGACTGAAAATGAAAACAATGCGCCATTTAACTCTTAACGATTAGGCGGAAATAAATACACACAGACACACACACTCCATAAGAAATTCAAGAAAGCAATAAAATTTAACACCTACACTCACACACTCTACATAAATTGAACAAAGCATGAAAATTATACACCTACACTCACACACTCTACATAATTTGAACAAAGCATAAAAATTATACACCTACACTCACACACTCTACATGAAAATTTAAGAAGAACAAAAGAAAGTTTATTCTCATACACTCACGCACACTAATAACAAAGAAAAATTAAAGTTACCTAAAAATGAAAATAACAAGATTTCTACTCCTAAAACTTACCCAAAACACATGAAAGAACAAACAAAAAGAGAATGAGCAAAAAGTTTTACAAAATAAAGTCAAAATCAAAGGTGCTCAAAAATTAAAACTTTAACTTTTTCATGCTTAGGTTTTGCCAAAAACAAATAAAAAGGGAAAATTACAATTTTTAGAAGACTAAAGTTTTTTCAAAGCAAATTAAAAATTAAAGTTTTTGGAAAATTAAAATACCAACATTTTCATTCTTATGATGTTATGAAAGTGATAAAAAAGTGAAAAAGAAGATGAAAAGAACAATAGAGGTTTTACAATCCTAAAAGAAAACTAAGTAAAAAAGGAACAAATTCACTTTTTTTAAAATCTCTTTTATAGAATCATAAGGATGAAATCAAAATCTAAGCATGAAAACTAGTTAAAGGAAAAAGACAAGGTGAGAAAAAGAAAGAAAACTATCATGCTTAAGCATGAAGACAAGTAAAAGACATGTAAAGTAAGCAAATTACACTCATACACACACACACACTTTTCATAAATGAAGAACAAAGATGAAACTAAGAATAAAAAGGAGAAGGAAAGTGGGGCACAAGTGTTCATTCCAAAGTCATATATGAAGAGAAAATTTAACATTTTATTGATTAAAATGAAACTATTACAAGCTATTACAAGGGCTAAAGCTAAGACAAAACAAGAAATGAAATAAAAAAGTGAGAAATCTCCTTACATAGCCTTGAAAATCACGGATGCAGCCCACAAAAAGACACTAAATTGGCCCAAAAATCTGAACCCTTGGACCTTACAGAACTGGGCTATTTATAGGAAAAAATTTCTAAGTACACGCCCTCGGTCACGGGCGTGTAGGGGGGGCGTGACAGTACTATTCATGAAGGCGGCTGGCGATTGGACAGCAAAGTTGACTTCGGGCTGAGTTCGCAGCAGTCACGCCCCAGGTCACGGGCGTGACTCTGGGCGTGTCGGGGAGGTAGAACCGGGCGCGGGTTGTGTCAAATGTCCTCGGCATCATCTTGTCGGGCCAGCTGGAAAGGTCACGCCCCATGTCACGCCCGTGACCAAGGGGGCGTGTCGGGGAGGTAGAACCGGGCGCCAAAAACTTGATGTGCCCGCGAACAGACTCTTACTGTGGTTGGTTCGGTGAGTCGATCGCCGCGGGCTTGCTCGGGTAGGCAAGTGCACCTATCGCAAGTAGTACTCGATATTCGGGGGAATACCGAGGTCGTATTGTTCTCGGGGTCGCGTTGACTATTCTTACTCCTCCGGGAGGACTATTATTTTACTGAAAGAAAGATGGATTTTGTTTTTTACTTAATAAAAGACGGAAAAGCAAAGGAGCGAAAAAACGATTTAGACAATATTCGATGAAGGGTTAACGCTCGGCATCGAATCGGATTAAGACTAAAACAATTTTTAATAATAAAAAGACTTAGTTTTCAAATTAATAATAAGGCAACTTGGCCGTGGAGGTTCCACAAATGTGAGCTCACCTAGCTATAGGGATATCGCTCACCTAAACGTTAAGACTATTCGACCGAACGTTAGTCCGACGAAGGATTCCTCTTAACGCCCGTTTTACGCTAAGAACCCCGCTATTGGGTGGGGAACCCAATCCGGTAGAATTACGCTTGTCCTCTCTCGAGGGTATGCACGCAACTCTATTTACCCAGGGGTGATCGGTCCATATGCACGGCCTCTCGGCTAGCTAGCATATGGACAACGGAAATAGGGCCCACACATCGATATGTGATCCTACGCGTCGTAAACCCGGGGTAAACCCTAAGTGCTTAAATTAAAATGAAAATAAAGAACTTTAATTATTATAAATCATTTTAAATGTCCCAATGCTCTTCAATGCCGAGGCTAATAGAGATTAGCCACACATCGGTATGGGGACGGCTTATAATTTAGTGAGGCGTGAGTTTGAAATTAAACACTAAACATTTATAAGAAAGGGACAAAAGAAAAAATAACAACATTTAGAAAGCTAAAAAGTTAGCTAAAACAAGAACTCACGCACACTCCAAATTATAAATTAGAAAGGAACTAAGTTACACATAAAAAGAAATTTGCATAATTCAAATTTGCGAGTCCCACTCAAACGAGTGGGGGCGGTAAATAAAGGCTGAAAATTGCAAGTCCTACTCAAACGAGTAGGACTGAAATGAAAGCGAGTCCTACTCAAATGAGTAGGAGAAAATAAATGCGATTACAGGGCTAAAAAGTCCGGCCATTTAACTCAAGTAAGTAGGCGGGAAAAAATAAAGAAAGAAAAATTACAAGTCCTACTCGAACGAGTAGGACTGAAAATGAAAACGATGCGCCATTTAACTCTTAACGAGTAGGCGGAAATAAATACACACAGACACACACACTCCATAAGAAATTCAAGAAAGCAATAAAATTTAACACCTACACTCACACACTCTACATAAATTGAACAAAGCATGAAAATTATACACCTACACTCACACACTCTACATAATTTGAACAAAGCATAAAAATTATACACCTACACTCACACACTCTACATGAAAATTTAAGAAGAACAAAAGAAAGTTTATTCTCATACACTCACACACACTAATAACAAAGAAAAATTAAAGTTACCTAAAAATGAAAATAACAAGATTTCTACTCCTAAAACTTACCCAAAACACATGAAAGAACAAACAAAAAGAGAATGAGCAAAAAGTTTTACAAAATAAAGTCAAAATCAAAGGTGCTCAAAAATTAAAACTTTAACTTTTTCATGCTTAGGTTTTGCCAAAAACAAATAAAAAGGGAAAATTACAATTTTTAGAAGACTAAAGTTTTTTCAAAGCAAATTAAAAATTAAAGTTTTTGGAAAATTAAAATACCAACATTTTCATTCTTATGATGTTATGAAAGTGATAAAAAAGTGAAAAAGAAGATGAAAAGAATAAAAGAGGTTTTACAATCCTAATAGAAAACTAAGTAAAAAAGGAACAAATTCACTTTTTTTTAAAATCTCTTTTATAGAATCATAAGGATGAAATCAAAATCTAAGCATGAAAACTAGTTAAAGGAAAAAGACAAGGTGAGAAAAAGAAAGAAAACTATCATGCTTAAGCATGAAGACAAGTAAAAGACATGTAAAGTAAGCAAATTACACTCATACACACACACACACACACTTTTCATAAATGAAGAACAAAGATGAAACTAAGAATAAAAAGGAGAAGGAAAGTGGGGCACAAGTGTTCATTCCAAAGCCATATATGAAGAGAAAATTTAACATTTTATTGATTAAAATGAAACTATTACAAGCTATTACAAGGGCTAAAGCTAAGACAAAACAAGAAATGAAATAAAAAAGGGAGAAATCTCCTTACATAGACTTGAAAATCACGGATGCAGCCCACAAAAAGACACTAAATTGGCCCAAAAATCTGAACCCTTGGACCTTACAGAACTGGGCTATTTATAGGAAAAAATTTCTAAGTACACGCCCTCGGTCACGGGCGTGTAGGCGGGGTAGAACCGGGCGCGGGTTGCGTCAAATGTCCTCGGCAGCATCTTGTCGGGCCAGCTGGAAAGGTCACGCCCCATGTCACGGGCGTGACTATGGGCGTGACAGTTGGGGTCGACACTCGACGAATGTCGAGCGGAAAGTGTCGAGTCGAAATCGTTGAGCTGAAATTGGGTCACGCCCTTGGTCACGGGCGTGACACTGGGCGTGACCGTTGGTGTCGACACTCGACGATCGTCGAGCGGAATTCGTCGAGAGGAGAGGACACGGGCTTGGGTCACGCCCCGTGTCGGGTGATACGGGCGTGTCGCCAGGCGTGTCAAGCTTTAACTTCAGAAATTTTGTAATTTCACGGGAAATGCATAGTCACGGCTCAGTCACGGGCATGACCAATGTGTCACGGGCGTGTACTTCCCAAATTTTGGCAGATTTTGGAATTTTTCTGCAAAATCAAATAAAACAAGTTAGAAGAAAATTTACAAGAATAGGAGCATTTTATTGAACAAAAATAAGTAAAAACGACGAAAATAAATGAAAATGACTAAATTAATGTTCATAAAAATACGCATATTTACAGTTCATCATCTCCTCATATGATTTATCTTAGAACCAGCAGCTTGGTTCATTACTTCAGGGATACTTCCAGCTAAGTATAAACTCAGAATCCTACCCAGATTTGGCTTCTTCAGACTTTCGTTTATCTTATCAAACAGTACTACTGACCAATCAGTTTTAAGCTGGAAAGTTTTCCTTATCATCAGACTGAACATGTGAGCTGATATTCTATCATGCCCACCAGGCTTGCTGTAAGACCCCCTTTTTTTTTTCTTTTTCGACACCGGGGTCTTAGGCCCAGATCCGCCGTTTTGCGGTGACTCCTTCACGCCCTGAAGGGTCATCACCACAAAGCGCCGAATCTGCCGGCCAATTCGATCACATAAAAGTAGCATAATGAAGTAAAATGAAGTCCATCTGTCCACAGAGAATCACATGACATATATAAATATAACTCCACGAAGGGAGTGTCCACAGAAGACAACATCAGAGTAGCAAAAATACGGGCTTATGCCCGGTACAACATATCCTCACTACAAGTCACTCATGCGGAAGCAAAAGCTGAAAAAGCTACTCAGGGTCGAGACTCACAGTCCCGGCTGTATGAACTCCGGAGCTAGACTGCCCCACCTCCAAGCGCACCGGTCTCTGGGGCTGCTCCTCCATGCTGGTCTCCGCGATCCCCTAAATGATGCGGTTCGAAAACCGTTAGTCTAAAAGACTAAGTCCTATCATCCCCCACCCCTTCCCCCACGGCTCCTAGGCACCGAGCGGAGAGGAAGAAAGGGAAGGACATGAAGGTGGAGAATATCAAAGCAGATGGCAGCGGTCCTATTCTAGCAAGTTCTATAGCATATAAAGACAATAAAATGTAAGCTGAAATGTAACCTTCACTTATGTGGAAAAACACATAAGCCAAGGGGTCTTTTGCAAGGCTCCCATCGTATAAAAAGTCCCATACCGATTTATACGTTGGGGTGTCGGTGGTCAAACAGCAGTAACTAAATATATCAAAATTAACCTTAATTTATAAACTTGCCCACACAAGCTTATAGACTAAGGGGTCGTTTTGCAGGTCCTAAAGTATAAGCGTCCCATTCCACTTATACTCTAGGTGTCAAGGTTAAAGGTAACGATTATGCCATGACATGCAAGTGGGTATGATGGACATGCAAGTGCAACACACACACCCGACTCTGTGCACACAGACCTTTAGTTCCCCCTTTCTGGAGCCGTAACCTCCCAGGATACCTCCGTAGTGGCAGACGGAAGCGGTGGGTTGGGCCTCGCCCACCTCTAAACCAGTAAGGCACTACCGGTCAGACCTATCGTACGCCTCAACGCTTGGTGCACGAAGCGGACTCCTGCGTACTCTTGCCGGCTGGCGCACCGGACTTCTGTTGGCGAAGTGCTAACCACACTTGCCGAGTCAACGTATTGGCGTCGGTGCATCGACCCTCCAATACCGAAAACCCACCACCTTAATTTATTTTCCTTTTATGCACATGCAGATTTAGCGTAAACAAAACCCGAGCCGAAGCTCCCCGGACCAAGAGTCCGTCTTTTAACCATCCGAGCCGAAGCTCCCAGCTGACTTTTGGTGCTAACAGTGCCTGTGAAATGTGCAACCCTAATTACTAAGTTACTCTTTTCAGCTTGTTAAACAGTTTACGTTAACCCAGGACTGCCCCCGGTATTCCCTGTGAAGGGCTCTCAAGGGGCACTAGGAACTGTGTTGGGATTACGCCCAGCGTTCCCTTTCGCAAGGTACTTATTTTATTATTGGTTGATCCCCTTACCCATTATTTTCTCATGTTTCGATACGCTAATCCTAGGGTGATTTGACTCCAACTCTCCTTGGGTAGGACGATCTTTCGTCGGGCCCGAACGCCTTTAAACCCTAGACAAATCCACACCCTACTCACTCATCTTCCAAAGATGCAGCCCTTTCCACTTGTCCTTACATCAAACCATCAAGACCCATCATACGTGCCCTAATTCAATCCAAATGAAATCCTGCAGTTTTGCTATATGCAGACCACTTAAGCTACGTGACCCGTAAAAGGGGAAGTACATGAAATACTCATCCAGTACCCTTATGATAATTATCAGAGGTCTATTATGATAAGTATAGACTAAATTAAGAAAATCATATTTTTCCCAATTAATCTACTATTTATTGAATTTTCCTCAAAAACTAGGCCATAGTCAATTTGAACATGAACCATAAGATTTTCTCAGGTAATGGCCTCCTAAAATTTGAATTCACTAAATAACAGAGAAATATCATTGGATGCTAATTTTCATAATTTTCCAGATAATTCTTGACCTCTAAAGGATTTATTAAAATAATTCCAAAAATCAAAAATAATGAAGGAAGTGCCACATATATGTCTCCAATAATTATGTAAAAATTACTAGGGCTTCATAGGGAACTAAAAACATCATGAAGAAGAAATTAGAATTTTTTCAGACAATCTAAAAGTCATTATTAAATTTTCCAAGGTTCCATGGAATTAAATAATTAAAGAAGCAACAACTAAATATCATTCTTCAAAAATTCCATAAAAATTTACAGAGATGGGTAACATGATTATAAGCCCCTTGGCTAAGTTTTATCAAGTTTAAGCAAGTATAGTGCTCTGCAAAAACTCTTAAGTGGAAATTATAAAATATAACTCTGTGAATTAAGTACCAAAAATATTCATCCAAAATTTATTATAAAATTTCCAGAGACATGTATGCCCTAAGCAACTACCCATTCAAAATCTCAGCCCTTTTCAGATAGTTTTGGTATTAGTTCTTATGGTTTCAAAGCTAGTGCCCTAAACTAGGGTTATGGATTTAAGGGGTCTTTAATCTGCCAAATGCCCTAAAATTTTAACCATAGGACCATAGTGACCCTATGGTCATCATTCCTAAGTTTCAAGCCCATCCAAGGTCTTTTGACCCCAATTTCTTCAAACCCTAGAAAATTACCCTAAAGGGCCTACCCTAACATTCTAGGGCTACCCTAGTCCAATCCACTCCAAACTCCATAAGTGAGTGTAAAAAGTCAAATTATACCTGTGGCCAAAATTTCAGCCTCTGTTGAGGTGATTTGGTCACTCAAAACCAAAAGTGCAACTTTTGACCAAAATGCCCTTCATAGGGTATAAATAGGGTTGGGTCAAAACCTATTCAAAACTCATCCAATCTAATGAAATTTTATACAGATACCTAATTTGAACCCAGGGACCACTCACCAAAATTTAGGAGGGTTTGGAGGTGTTTAGGGCACCTATTTAATTTATCTAATAATTATTAAATATTTACAAAAACTATAGAAATATTTTCTCCAAAAATTCCCATTTTTGGACAGGCCATAGTTATAGCTAGGATAGACTCCCTGCCAAAATCTCAGGTCATTTGGACATGGGATGAAGGGTGGGCATCCATTTGAATCTCAGGTTAGCCCTAGGTATAGGGCCCACCAAAATGGGTGCTGTGGTCTAACTACTTACCCAAATGGGTTGAAATCAATTTTAAAATAATCTAGACTCGAAGGGCTACGACTTTTGTGACTGGCCATTTTTCCTAAAACAGCCTCTAAGTGCCTCGTTTAATGACATCAAAATGTGCAAGTTAAAGGGGTAATAAATAACAATATTATACATATAATTATAATAATTAAATAGGCAAAGTACTGTTCATCTTCTCAAAAAGAACGAACCAGCACCCTAAAAAATGCCTAACACCTGTAGCTTTGCATGAGCCACCGCCGGCCATTTGGCCACCTCCCTGGCCAGCCACCACCACCACCACCTCCGTTGAGGTGAGGGCTACCGTCAGGGGGCGGCACGACCGCCGGAGAGGCGGTTTCCGGCGAACCCGACCACCATTGTTTTTTGGAAAAACCATGGAAACAAAAATTTGGATCGGCTCAATTGAGTCCGATTCTTGTCCTAAACGATTCCTACGATCTACCCACGGAAGAAGGAGTAGAGGAGGACCTTATTTGTGGTTCGATGACGGCGGCGGCGGTGGTCGGCCATGGCGTTTTTCCTCTCCGGCGAGCTTGCCCGAATCCTCGATCCTCCACCAAAACCTTTGATCCAATATGTTATTTTGACTGCCAAGGACGTTCTGAAGGTGATGGGAAGATCAGAAATTCAAATGGGGGGCTGCATAGGGGGATTTATATTTTTTTTTTCATGGGAGGGGAGGTGAAGGGTTGGTTGGCCATGGTGGTTGGGCTCCCCCCATTAGTGTTGGCTGGCTGGAATTGATAGCATTATCATCCCAAGAGGCAAGGGAGATGAATGGGGACAATGGAGAGATGAATGGAGTGGCCCATGGCCTCCCTCCATAACTCCTCTCTCTTTTTTCCTTTTTCTCTCTCCTCCATTAAGGAGAAAACTCTCATTTTCTCTCTCCTAGTCACCCCTACGAAATTTAGGTGGCATCCCTCATAAATATCAGCCTCCTAAAGTTAATGGGCCACTCAAGTTGGGCTTAGCCCAAGTGGCTTGGGCTTGGTTAGGTCATTTAGGCTAGTTTGACCTATTTTAGGGTTGACTTGACTTTGGTCAATTTGGCCATTTTGGTCGACCCCAATGGGTCCTTGGTGACCCATTGGCCTCCCCTAAGGTATATGTAGGGTTGGGTGGGGTTGACTTGGCACCTTGGAGGTCACTTGACCCTTGGTAAGGTCACTTTGACCAGATTAGGAGCTCGAGTTGACTTGGGTCAACTTGGCCTCTAGGGCTGACCCCAATGTGTCCTTAGTGACCCATTGACCTCACTTTAGGGTTAGGAGGGCATAGGTGGGGTCCACTTATCTAGGGGAAGGTCAATTGACCCTAAGTAGGCTAGTTTGACCCATTTAGGGTTAGAGTTGACTTTGGTCAACTGAGTCCCTTTCATTGACCCCAATGGGTCCTTATGACTCTAATGGGTCTCCCAAAATGTTTGGGAGTGTTGTGGTAGGGTCTTTGGGCCATGGTGAAGCCCCATGGTCATCCTAAACTATTGTTCAGAATTCTACTATTTGCAGACCATGGTGATCCTCACCTTGGCCTCCTATCTCTTGGCCCATTTCTGGCTTCCTAGGGTTTTGTCATGACCTAGTCATGGCCAAAACCACTCTTAGGGGTCTAGTTGGAAATGGGATGTTACAAATCCCAATAAACAAAACAAAGATTTCGTCCCCGAAATCAAGGTTGGACCTACGGGTCTTATTACCGAAGGAAAGAGTCTTGTAACATCCCATTATGACGTCTTGTTTGTTAAATTTGATTTAAGGGAAAACTTAGATCTAAGACCCCTTTCGCCCAAACGGTGAACCAAAATCCCAATAAACAAAGTTAAGCCCCCAATAAACAAAGATAAGCCCCTATCTACCTAGAGCAGCCCTTAGTATACTTAAAGCAGAAAAATAAATTAACATCTTGAGGGGTCTGAGAGGTATACCTGACTGAATAGCTCGGGGTATCTTTGTCGCATCAGGTCCTGTGGCTCCCAGGTATGCTCCTCCTGGCCGTGGTTCCTCCACAGGACCTTGACTAGAGGGACCCTCTTGCGTCGTAAGACCCGCACTCCTCGGTCGTCGATCCTCACAGGCTCCAAATGAACAGACCGGTCTGAAGCTACCGGCCCTTCGGTGGTCAGAATCTGCTGCTCCGGGCGTAGTAGAGCCCTCCTCAAAGAAGAAATGTGGAAGACGTCGTGCAGCGCTTCTAGCTCTGGTGGTAACTCCAGCCGGTAGGCTAGGGGTCCGATCCGCTCCAGGATCCTGTAAGGGCCCATGTACCTAGGGCTGAGCTTCTTCCTCCGACCACGCACCCGTGAAACTCCATGCATGGGCCGGATTTTCAGAAACACCCGGTCCCCCACCTGGAACTCCACCTGCCGATGTCGGGCGTCATAGTACTTGGCCTGTCTACTCTGCGCCTCGAGCATCCTGTCTCTGATCAGCCTCACTTGTGCCTCGGTGTCTTCAACGAACTCTGACCCCAATATCTTCGGATCTTCGTTCTGCACCCATGAGAGCGGGGTCCGGCATCTCCTCCCGTACAAGGCTTCGTAAGGCGCCATCCTGATGCTGGACTGGTGGCTGTTGTTATAGGAGAACTCGACAAGGGGTAAGAGTTTCTCCCACGGTTCCCCGCGATCTAAGATGCATAGCCTCAAAAGGTCCTCCAGCGTCCGGTTGGTGCGTTCTGTCTGCCCGTCTGTCTGGGGGTGGAATGCAGTGCTGAAAGTCAATCGCGTGCCTAAGTAAGCTTGCACGGACCTCCACTCCCTGGAGGTGAACCTGCCATCCCGATCCGACACTATCGTCCTGGGCACTCCATGATAACGAATGAACTGCTCCACAAACTTCCGCACCAGTACTCCTACTGAATCATCCTTCCTGATCGGTATAAATCGAGCCACCTTGGTCAACCGATCGACGATTACCCAGATCGAGTCATTCCCTGTCCGAGACCGGGGAAGCCCATGTATGAAGTCCATGGCTATGTCATCAAACTTCCACTCCGGCACCGGGAGTGGCTGCAATAATCCTGCGGGGTTCCTGCACTCCGCCTTCACTAGCTGACATGCCTCACAATGGATCACGAAGTGTGAGACATCCTTCTTCATGCCCGGCCAGTACATCGTCCTCTTCAAATCAGCCGTCATCTTTGTGATCCACGGGTGTACAGAATACCGGCTGCAGTGCGCCTCCATCATAATATCCTCCCGGATCTGGCCTCCCTCCGGTATATACACCCGTCCTCTGAAGCACACCAGATCGTCCCTCAGTGTGTAATCTCCTGCAGTGCCCGCCTTCAGAGCTTGGAAGATGGGTTCCAACTTGGCATCCTGCCTCTGTCCCTCTCTGACCCGGTCTCTGATGTCATCGGTAACGCCTATCGCGGCCAAGTACTCCTCATAGAGCTCAGGATCATCAGACGACACCAGAGTAATGTGCATGTCCTCTAGTCTCTGCAGCAGCTCCATAGACATCAACTGAGGCTCTGCTCCTGCTGTGGCAGCTCTCCTACTCAGTGCATCCGCTACCACGTTCGCCTTCCCCGGGTGGTAATGCATCTCATACTGATAGTCAGAAAGGAACTCCACCCACCGCCTCTGCCTGATGTTTAGTTCCTTCTGCGTGTCCACGTACTTAAGGTTCTTATGATCGGAGTATATGTCACAGTGGACTCCATAAAGGTAGTGCCGCCATATTTTTAGTGCGAATACAACTGCCCCCATCTCCAGGTCGTGCACTGGGTAGTTCTTCTCATGGGTCTTCAGCTGGCGGGAAGCATAAGCTATGACGTGTCCGTTCTGCATCAGTACTGCTCCCATCCCCTGATATGATGCGTCGGTGTAGACCTGGAATCCCTCCCTCCCCGAGGGGAGAGTAAGAATGGGAGCCGAGGTCAGCCGATCCTTCAGCTCCTGGAAAGCTGTCTGGCACTGCGGGGTCCACACGAACGGTACCTCCTTCTTTGTCAAGGATGTGAGCGGGAGGGCGATTCAGAGAATCCTTCTACGAATTTCCGGTAATAACCGGCAAGTCCCAGGAAACTTCGCACGTCTGTGGCCGTCTTCAGCGGCGGCCAATCCCTGACTGCCTGAATCTTTGCCGGGTCCACCGCCAGCCCGGCTCCGCTGATAATGTGGCCTAAGAAAGCCACCTCCTTCAACCAGAACTGACACTTGCTGAACTTCGCATAAAGGCGATGCTCCCGCAGTCTCTCCAAGGTCAGTGCCAGATGTCGCGTGTGCTCCTCCTCCGTCTTAGAATAGATAAGGATGTCGTCTATGAACACTATGACGAACACATCCAAATAAGCCTCGAAGACCCGGTTCATGAGGCTCATAAACGCCGACGGAGCATTCGTGAGCCCGAAGGGCATCACGATGAACTCATACAATCCATATCGGCTACTAAAGGCCGTCTTCGGAATATCCTCCTCCTGGATCCGCAGCTGGTAGTAGCCTGATCTCAAGTCCAGCTTCGAAAAGTAATGGGCTCCCTCCAGCTGATCGAACAACTCGTCTATCCTGGGGAGCGGATAGGTATTTCGGACGGTCAGCCTGTTTAGTGCTCGATAGTCGATGCACAGGCGTAAGGTGCCGTCCTTCTTCTTTACGAATAGGACAGGAGCTCCCCATGATGAGGAACTCGGCCTAACAAATCCTGCTTCCACCAGCTCCTGCAACTGTGTCCGAAACTCCGCCAACTCCTTCGGAGCCATCCGATAAGGGGCCTTGGATACCGGCTTAGCCCCTGGTACCAACTGAATCTGGAAGTCCTTTTCCCTATGCGGAGGTAGTCCTGGCAGCTTATCCGGAAAAATGTCGGCGTAGTCACGAACCACCGGAATGTTAGCAATCAGGTCCTTCTCCTCAGTCATCTCGAACAATACTTGATATACCTCGTCCCCTTGCATATGAGCCTTAATGGCCTGAATAGATGAAAGCAGGCGTCGGGAGACCGGTGTAGTACCTTCGAATGTCGCATAAGTATCGCCGTGGCTGAGCACGACCCTCCTTGCCGGGCAATCAATCTGGGCATGGTTCCAGACAAGCCATGTCATGCCCAAGATGAGGTCGAAGTCCGGCATCCTCAGGATCGTCGCCGGGGCCTCGAGTGTCAACCCGTCTATGGTAACCTCCAGGAGGCACTTTTCTGTGGACTGAATCTCCATCCCATTGGGGAGGCGCACCCTCCTGGGTAGTCCTGTATAGCAACGAATCTGATCCAGGTCCTTGACGAAATCCTCCGATACAAAGTTATGTGATGCCCCCGTGTCGAACAGGGTGTGGGCAGGCTTGCCGCACACCATCACCATTCCTAAATCAGTTTGAAAGAAATTCTAGCGTAAGGTTTTCTAACCTAGGTTGTATAGTAGTTCTATCAATGCTTAATACGAGCAAAGAATAATTCTAACATTAAGATTACTCTCATACCTGCAATAACCCTGTCCGGGTTCCGGGGCTGTGCTAAGTCCAGAGCGTAAATCTGCTCCCCATTCTGCCTGCGGTCGCCTCCCTGGTAACCACGTCCTCGGCCGCGTCCTCGGCCTCCGAAATGCTGGGCCGGTGGGCCACCTCGTGGTGCTGGAGGTGGTGCCCCCCTCATAGGGCAATCTCTCCGGAGGTGTCCCACCTGGTGACAGTGGAAGCACTCCGGCGGGGGATACGCCATACCCCGGGGTCTCTGCATCTCCTGGATCCGGAGAGGTTGAGGGGCCAAGACCACCTGCTCTCTCGGCTCCTGCCTCAACTCCTGACGAGGCTGCTCCTCTGCCCTTCTTCCATCTGGTACGATGCCTCGCCGCTGATCATTTCGGGCCCTCCGGCCCTGGTCCTCCGTTTGCCGTTTCCGGCCCCGAGTGGTGTGCCAGTCGGCCTCAATCCTCTTCGCCATCTCTAAAATCCGGGAGATGGGCCCGTCAGAGACAAAAAGCAAAGCCTCTCTCAACTCCTCTTTTAGGCCCTTATAAAACCTCTTGACGTACCCCGCTTCATCCAGCTGATAAGAGCCCGCATATCGGGCCAAATGATCGAACTCTCGGTGGTACTCCACCACTGTCCTGGTGCCCTGCCTCAGCTGCAAGAAACGCTCCTCCAACTCGTCCCTGGCCGACTGAGGAACAAAGTGCTCCAGCAGCGTGGCCCTGAATTCTTCCCATGTGATTTCTGCAATCTCTCTATCCGCAAAAGTCGTGTCCAACAGCGTCTTCCACCATCGCTTGGCATGTGACTCCAAGCATGATACCACTAGGGCCACCCTCTCCTCCCAGGGGCATCGTATCCCCGTCAACATCTCGTACATCACATCCAGCCACTCCTCTGTCCGTACTGCCGACTCCGTCCCCAAGTAAGATGGGGGAGAGAGTCCTCGGAAGGTGCTCATCCAGTTGGCCCCTGGGTTTGGCTGCTGGGCTGGGGCTTGCTGAGCCCGGAAGGCCTCAAGGATGGCTGTAAGGGTCTGCCCCATGTCTGACTGGAGGAAAGGTGTGGGGACCATGGGAGGTGGTGCAATGTCTGGAATCTGCTGAGCTCCACCTTGTGGGGTGGGCTGAGCTGAGGGCTGCAAAATGAACTTCATCAGTAGGTAATCGACTCAATGCCTAATGATAGTGGACAATTTATATGTGATTCCCCCCATATGGGCACACCACCGCTTCCGCTGCTTAGTTTGTCCCCAAACTAAACCCGCGCGGGGGTTACCCAGGGTTGTGGACGGCTACTTTTCGATCGAGGTTTCCTCTGATACCACTTGTAAGACCCCCTTTTTTTTTTCTTTTTCGACACCGGGGTCTTAGGCCCAGATCCGCCGTTTTACGGTGACTCCTTCACGCCCTGAAGGGTCATCACCACAAAGCGCCGAATCTGCCGGCCAATTCGATCACATAAAAGTAGCATAATGAAGTAAAATGAAGTCCATCTGTCCACAGAGAATCACATGACATATATAAATATAACTCCACGAAGGGAGTGTCCACAGAAGACAACATCAGAGTAGCAAAAATACGGGCTTATGCCCGGTACAACATATCCTCACTACAAGTCACTCATGCGGAAGCAAAAGCTGAAAAAGCTACTCAGGGTCGAGACTCACAGTCCCGGCTGTATGAACTCCGGAGCTAGACTGCCCCACCTCCAAGCGCACCGGTCTCTGGGGCTGCTCCTCCATGCTGGTCTCCGCGATCCCCTAAATGATGCGGTTCGAAAACCGTTAGTCTAAAAGACTAAGTCCTATCATCCCCCACCCCTTCCCCCACGGCTCCTAGGCACCGAGCGGAGAGGAAGAAAGGGAAGGACATGAAGGTGGAGAATATCAAAAGCAGATGGCAGCGGTCCTATTCTAGCAAGTTCTATAGCATATAAAGACAATAAAATGTAAGCTGAAATGTAACCTTCACTTATGTGGAAAAACACATAAGCCAAGGGGTCTTTTGCAAGGCTCCCATCGTATAAAAAGTCCCATACCGATTTATACGTTGGGGTGTCGGTGGTCAAACAGCAGTAACTAAATATATCAAAATTAACCTTAATTTATAAACTTGCCCACACAAGCTTATAGACTAAGGGGTCGTTTTGCAGGTCCTAAAGTATAAGCGTCCCATTCCACTTATACTCTAGGTGTCAAGGTTAAAGGTAACGATTATGCCATGACATGCAAGTGGGTATGATGGACATGCAAGTGCAACACACACACCCGACTCTGTGCACACAGACCTTTAGTTCCCCCTTTCTGGAGCCGTAACCTCCCAGGATACCTCCGTAGTGGCAGACGGAAGCGGTGGGTTGGGCCTCGCCCACCTCTAAACCAGTAAGGCACTACCGGTCAGACCTATCGTACGCCTCAACGCTTGGTGCACGAAGCGGACTCCTGCGTACTCTTGCCGGCTGGCGCACCGGACTTCTGTTGGCGAAGTGCTAACCACACTTGCCGAGTCAACGTATTGGCGTCGGTGCATCGACCCTCCAATACCGAAAACCCACCACCTTAATTTATTTTCCTTTTATGCACATGCAGATTTAGCGTAAACAAAACCCGAGCCGAAGCTCCCCGGACCAAGAGTCCGTCTTTTAACCATCCGAGCCGAAGCTCCCAGCTGACTTTTGGTGCTAACAGTGCCTGTGAAATGTGCAACCCTAATTACTAAGTTACTCTTTTCAGCTTGTTAAACAGTTTACGTTAACCCAGGACTGCCCCCGGTATTCCCTGTGAAGGGCTCTCAAGGGGCACTAGGAACTGTGTTGGGATTACGCCCAGCGTTCCCTTTCGCAAGGTACTTATTTTATTATTGGTTGATCCCCTTACCCATTATTTTCTCATGTTTCGATACGCTAATCCTAGGGTGATTTGACTCCAACTCTCCTTGGGTAGGACGATCTTTCGTCGGGCCCGAACGCCTTTAAACCCTAGACAAATCCACACCCTACTCACTCATCTTCCAAAGATGCAGCCCTTTCCACTTGTCCTTACATCAAACCATCAAGACCCATCATACGTGCCCTAATTCAATCCAAATGAAATCCTGCAGTTTTGCTATATGCAGACCACTTAAGCTACGTGACCCGTAAAAGGGGAAGTACATGAAATACTCATCCAGTACCCTTATGATAATTATCAGAGGTCTATTATGATAAGTATAGACTAAATTAAGAAAATCATATTTTTCCCAATTAATCTACTATTTATTGAATTTTCCTCAAAAACTAGGCCATAGTCAATTTGAACATGAACCATAAGATTTTCTCAGGTAATGGCCTCCTAAAATTTGAATTCACTAAATAACAGAGAAATATCATTGGATGCTAATTTTCATAATTTTCCAGATAATTCTTGACCTCTAAAGGATTTATTAAAATAATTCCAAAAATCAAAAATAATGAAGGAAGTGCCACATATATGTCTCCAATAATTATGTAAAAATTACTAGGGCTTCATAGGGAACTAAAAACATCATGAAGAAGAAATTAGAATTTTTTCAGACAATCTAAAAGTCATTATTAAATTTTCCAAGGTTCCATGGAATTAAATAATTAAAGAAGCAACAACTAAATATCATTCTTCAAAAATTCCATAAAAATTTACAGAGATGGGTAACATGATTATAAGCCCCTTGGCTAAGTTTTATCAAGTTTAAGCAAGTATAGTGCTCTGCAAAAACTCTTAAGTGGAAATTATAAAATATAACTCTGTGAATTAAGTACCAAAAATATTCATCCAAAATTTATTATAAAATTTCCAGAGACATGTATGCCCTAAGCAACTACCCATTCAAAATCTCAGCCCTTTTCAGATAGTTTTGGTATTAGTTCTTATGGTTTCAAAGCTAGTGCCCTAAACTAGGGTTATGGATTTAAGGGGTCTTTAATCTGCCAAATGCCCTAAAATTTTAACCATAGGACCATAGTGACCCTATGGTCATCATTCCTAAGTTTCAAGCCCATCCAAGGTCTTTTGACCCCAATTTCTTCAAACCCTAGAAAATTACCCTAAAGGGCCTACCCTAACATTCTAGGGCTACCCTAGTCCAATCCACTCCAAACTCCATAAGTGAGTGTAAAAAGTCAAATTATACCTGTGGCCAAAATTTCAGCCTCTGTTGAGGTGATTTGGTCACTCAAAACCAAAAGTGCAACTTTTGACCAAAATGCCCTTCATAGGGTATAAATAGGGTTGGGTCAAAACCTATTCAAAACTCATCCAATCTAATGAAATTTTATACAGATACCTAATTTGAACCCAGGGACCACTCACCAAAATTTAGGAGGGTTTGGAGGTGTTTAGGGCACCTATTTAATTTATCTAATAATTATTAAATATTTACAAAAACTATAGAAATATTTTCTCCAAAAATTCCCATTTTTGGACAGGCCATAGTTATAGCTAGGATAGACTCCCTGCCAAAATCTCAGGTCATTTGGACATGGGATGAAGGGTGGGCATCCATTTGAATCTCAGGTTAGCCCTAGGTATAGGGCCCACCAAAATGGGTGCTGTGGTCTAACTACTTACCCAAATGGGTTGAAATCAATTTTAAAATAATCTAGACTCGAAGGGCTACGACTTTTGTGACTGGCCATTTTTCCTAAAACAGCCTCTAAGTGCCTCGTTTAATGACATCAAAATGTGCAAGTTAAAGGGGTAATAAATAACAATATTATACATATAATTATAATAATTAAATAGGCAAAGTACTGTTCATCTTCTCAAAAAGAACGAACCAGCACCCTAAAAAAACGCCTAACACCTGTAGCTTTGCATGAGCCACCACCGGCCATTTGGCCACCTCCCTGGCCAGCCACCACCACCACCACCTCCGTTGAGGTGAGGGCTACCGTCAGGGGGCGGCACGACCGCCGGAGAGGCGGTTTCCGGCGAACCCGACCACCATTGTTTTTTGGAAAAACCATGGAAACAAAAATTTGGATCGGCTCAATTGAGTCCGATTCTTGTCCTAAACGATTCCTACGATCTACCCACGGAAGAAGGAGTAGAGGAGGACCTTATTTGTGGTTCGATGACGGCGGCGGCGGTGGTCGGCCATGGCGTTTTTCCTCTCCGGCGAGCTTGCCCGAATCCTCGATCCTCCACCAAAACCTTTGATCCAATATGTTATTTTGACTGCCAAGGACGTTCTGAAGGTGATGGGAAGATCAGAAATTCAAATGGGGGGCTGCATAGGGGGATTTATATTTTTTTTTTCATGGGAGGGGAGGTGAAGGGTTGGTTGGCCATGGTGGTTGGGCTCCCCCCATTAGTGTTGGCTGGCTGGAATTGATAGCATTATCATCCCAAGAGGCAAGGGAGATGAATGGGGACAATGGAGAGATGAATGGAGTGGCCCATGGCCTCCCTCCATAACTCCTCTCTCTTTTTTCCTTTTTCTCTCTCCTCCATTAAGGAGAAAACTCTCATTTTCTCTCTCCTAGTCACCCCTACGAAATTTAGGTGGCATCCCTCATAAATATCAGCCTCCTAAAGTTAATGGGCCACTCAAGTTGGGCTTAGCCCAAGTGGCTTGGGCTTGGTTAGGTCATTTAGGCTAGTTTGACCTATTTTAGGGTTGACTTGACTTTGGTCAATTTGGCCATTTTGGTCGACCCCAATGGGTCCTTGGTGACCCATTGGCCTCCCCTAAGGTATATGTAGGGTTGGGTGGGGTTGACTTGGCACCTTGGAGGTCACTTGACCCTTGGTAAGGTCACTTTGACCAGATTAGGAGCTCGAGTTGACTTGGGTCAACTTGGCCTCTAGGGCTGACCCCAATGTGTCCTTAGTGACCCATTGACCTCACTTTAGGGTTAGGAGGGCATAGGTGGGGTCCACTTGTCTAGGGGAAGGTCAATTGACCCTAAGTAGGCTAGTTTGACCCATTTAGGGTTAGAGTTGACTTTGGTCAACTGAGTCCCTTTCATTGACCCCAATGGGTCCTTATGACTCTAATGGGTCTCCCAAAATGTTTGGGAGTGTTGTGGTAGGGTCTTTGGGCCATGGTGAAGCCCCATGGTCATCCTAAACTATTGTTCAGAATTCTACTATTTGCAGACCATGGTGATCCTCACCTTGGCCTCCTATCTCTTGGCCCATTTCTGGCTTCCTAGGGTTTTGTCATGACCTAGTCATGGCCAAAACCACTCTTAGGGGTCTAGTTGGAAATGGGATGTTACACTTGCTCAGTATTACCTTGCCTACTATTTCAGATAAGAATTTTCCTTGTATGTTCATTCCTTTCCTATTAAAGACTGATCCAATCTTCAAGCTTGAATCAAGTCCAAACCATGTCAGTGCCTCCCTTGTCTTTGAAGCATAAACATCTTCCTCTTCTTTAGTTCTCGGGAGATGTAGAATCTTTCATAGACTTTTCAGGGTAATCTTGACTTTTGCCCCATGAACTTTGGACTTAATCTTGAGTCCAGATGCATCAAGTGTAGCTCCAGTAAAGAATTCGAGGACTTCCTTCTTCCATATCTTGATTGGTTCAGAAACAAGATATTCTAACCCAGTCTCTGCAACTAGGGTTACCACACCTTGGATTTCTGGTTCCGTGTCATCAAAGGCGTGTCGCACGAGCTCATATCCTTCATTAATGTTCTCTTCTAGCTTGGGATCCATTAGGGTTTGAAGAAATTTTGAATTTAGAGAAGAGATATGTCGACACACAAGTTTGGTCTCGAAACTTTAGTGAGCGTGTCGACAAACAATGGTGAAGACCTATTTATACCTTTCTAAAATTGAAGGTGAAAAGGCGCGTCAAAATACTCTAAATGTGTCAACACTGTTGAAAAGTGTCGACACTTACTTCTAATGTCTCGACAACTATGTGTCGACACAAATATAGTCGACAGAATATATGTGTCGACACTTATATATTTCAGCTCGACACTTATTCGAGACTCTACTCGACGAATTCTGTGTAAATCCTAAGTGTCGACACCACCCTGGATGTGTCGACACCTACACTGCATGTGTCGACACTAATTCTCTGAAGTATCGACACAGACTTTCTAGATGTGTCGACACCATTTCTCTGAATTGTCGACACCACTTCTATGTGTCGACACAGACAATTCTGTGTGTCGACACTATTTTACTTAGCCAATTTTTGTAAACTATTCTAAGTTTATCATTCCTAATTCAATTTTAAACTTATTGAATTTGGTTTCATCTAAGGGCTTAGTAAACATATCAGTTAACTGATTATCTGTCTTAACATACTCTAGTGAAATGACTCCTTTTTCTACATGATCTCTTAGAAAATGGTATTTTATCTCTATGTGCTTAGTCCTACTGTGTGAGACAAGATTATTTGCAATAGAAATGACACTAGTAGAATCACAAAATAAAGGTGTTCTACTTACTTGAATACCATAATCTTCTAGCTGATGTTGAATCCATAGAAGCTGAGCACAGCAACTTCCTGCAGCCACATACTTTGACTCAGCTGTGGAGATAGCCACACTGGTCTGCTTCTTGCTACTCCATGACACCAGCCTTTCACCTAGAAATTGACAGGTTCCTGTAGTACTCTTCCTATCTTCCTTGCATCCTGCAAAATCTGCATCTGAATAACCTATCAGTACAAAATCTCCATTACTAGGATACCAAAGGCCTAGATAAGGTATGCCCTTAAGATATCTCAAAATTCTTTTGACTGCAGTCAGATGAGATTCTTTAGGGCAAGCTTGGTACCTAGCACAGACACATGTAACATACATGATATCTGGTCTACTAGCAGTCAAATACATTAGGGAGCCAACTATCCCTCTATACAAAGTCTCATCTACAGGTTTCCATGCATCATCTTTGCTTAGAGACATGCTTGACCCCATAGGAGTTTTCATGGTACTGGATGATTCCATACCATACTTCTTTATTAACTCTAGGGTGAACTTAGACTGGCATATGGATAATCCATCTTCAGTCTGTCTAACTTGGAGACCCAAGAAGAACTTAAGTTCCCCCATACTGCTCATTTCAAATTGTCCTTGCATAAGTTTTGCAAACTTTCTGCAAAGACTACTTTCTGTAGACCCAAATATTATGTCATCTACATATATTTGGACTAAGATAATCTTACCTCTAGATTCCCTAAGAAATAGAGTCTTGTCTATTTTCCCCCTTGAGAATTTGTTCTCAATGAGGAAACTAGACAGGGTTTCATACCAAGCCCTAGGGGCTTATTTTAACCCATACAAAGCCTTCCTAAGTCTATAAACATAATCAGGTTTAATAGAATCAACAAAACCTGATAGTTGCTCTACATAGACTTCTTCCTTCAGATTTTCATTCAGAAAAGCTGACTTAACATCCATTTGATATACCTTAAACCATTGATGTATTGCATAGGCTAGGAACATCCTTATTGCTTCCAGTCTTGCTACTGGAGCAAAGGTTTGATCAAAATCAATACCTTCTTCCTACTTATATCCTTTTGCTACCAGCCTAGCTTTATTCTTTATGATTATTCCATTTTCATCCAACTTGTTCCTAAAGATCCACTTAGTTCCAATAATGTTGTGGTCCTTGGGTTTAGGAACTAGCTCCCAGACCTTGCATCTTTTGAATTGATTAAGCTCCTCTTGCATGGCCTCAATCAGATGAGGGTCTTGGATTGCTTCTTCAAATTTCTTTGGCTCAACTTGGGATAGGAAACTGGAGTAAAGAACTGTACTTAGATTCCTGCTCCTTGTTTGCACTCCTTGTCTATGATCTCCAATTATTTGATTTGCTGGATGATCCCTTAAATGCCTATTTGTTGGAGGCAGCCTGTCTTCAGGTTGCACACCTTCAGTGTCTTCATTTAGCTGCATCTCTTGGTCTTCTTCAGCATCAGGAGTATCTTGTACTCCCCTTGGACAACAGTCATTATCTTCCACTTGCTGACTTGCAGAAGAACCTTCTGTTAAGGTAAGCTTGTCCATTCTTTCAGTTATACCTGTAGAGCTGCAAACACTTCTTGGCAATTCATTGTTAATGAGTCTAGCTTCATCAAAAACTACATGAATAAACTCTTCTACAACTTGAGAAATCAAATTGTAGACCCTATAAGCCTTACTATTATTGTTGTACCCTACAAAGATCCCCTCTTGGTATTTGGCAGCAAACTTGGTTAGATAAGACTTACCATTATTAAGTATATAACACTTGCAACCAAAGATCCTGAAATAGGATAAATTTGGTTTTCTGCACTTCACAATCTCATAGGGGGTCTTCTTGTGGCTCTTGGTGAAAGTAGCCCTATTGATCGCATGACAAGCAGTGTTTACTGCCTTAGCCCAGAAATATTCTGGGAGAGATGTGTCACTCAATAAGGTTCTACCAGCCTCTATCAAGGTTCTATTTTTCCTTTCAGCAATACCATTTTGCTGAGGTGTTCTAGGTGAAGAAAATTCCTGAAAAATCCCAAATTCTTCACACAGTTTTGTCATACTGTCAGACTGAAATTCAGTACCATGGTCACTTCTGATTTTGACCACTGTACTGTCCAATTCATTCTGAATTTGTTTAACAAAACTATATAAGATACTTGGGGTTTCAGATTTTTGTCTCAGGAAGAACACCCAGGAAAACCTTGAATAGTCATCTACAACCACAAATGTGTAGACCTTCCTACCTAGGCAATGAACTGGCATAGGACCAAAAAGATCCATATGCAAGAGGTATAGACACCTCACAAAATCCTTGTTCTCAAGGCTATGAAAGGTGGATTTGGTCTGCTTGACTTTTTGACAAGCTGAGCATATCCCATCCTTTATACACTTAACCTGAGGACCATTCCTCACTAACTATTTGCTAAAGAGTTGGTCAATTGTCTTATAGTTAAGATGAGCCAGCCTCTTGTTCCATTTAACACAATGTGAGACTTTCTCATCAGCTACAAGACAAATAGGAGAAACATTGTTCTCATATATAAAATCTAGACAATAAACATTTCTCTTCCTATATCCTGTCAGAATGATCTTTTGATCACTTGACCTTTTGATATGACAACCATCCTTAACAAATGAGATGTCATATCCAAAATCACTCAGCTGACTTATGCTAATGAGGTTATGTTTCAAAACCTTTACATAAGCCACTTGAGTAATTGTAATTTGGTTACTAGAAATGTTACCAAAGCCTTTGATGATTCCTTTTTCTGAACCACCAAAGGTAACTTTAGGACCATCCTTGATAGGTGTATAGTCCTTCAGCAACCCCCTTGTTCCAGTTATGTGCCTGGAACATCCACTGTCCAAGTACCATATAGGGGCATGGCCACTTGGACTCACCTGCAAAACAGATTACTTAACCTTAGAACCCAAATAATTCTTGGGTCCTTGGTGTAGGTTAGTTTGACTTTTAACAAAACTACCTGTAGCACTTCTAGCAGGTAGTTTGCTACTCTCCTTGACACTTGAATTGTGCCAATAATCTATGGCAAAGTGGTCTATCTTGCCACAACACCAGCACTCAAACCTGTTGTACCTTTGTTTGGGTACAACCCTGGCTGGATTATCTACTGCAGCCTTCTTGTTTAGTGCTGGGGCTTTGCCCATAGACTTGGACCTAGCTGTCCTGGCAGGTTTTGTAAACCCCAATCCAGTTTTACCCTTATGAGGTACAAACTCATCTATCAAAGGTAAAATAGATTTTGGTTTAGAAAAACTTGCTACAATCTCTCTCTCCTTCCGAAGTCTAGCCTCCAGATTTCTAATTTGATCATTCTTAAATATAATAGTACCCATCTGAATAACAGTAATGTTCTTCAGCCTGGCTATTTCATTCAGTTTCAGATCAAACAACTTGTCTGATTCAACAGCAGCCAATTTAAGACTAGCAATCTCCTTTGCCTGGATTTTGGCTAAGGTTTTGCTTTTCTTCAAGGCCTGCAACAAGTCCCTATATTTATCAATTAACTGATGAATATCTCCTTCAGATTCAGACCCACCCACATCACTTGATGCAGATATATCTGATTCTGACTCAGTACAAGAAATTGAACTAGAAGAACAACTTTGTACCTTACTTGGTCCAGGCTGATCCTGGATTTTGTCTCCTTCAGATAATGCCATCAACCCTTTGCACTGATTGTACTCATGCTCATAAATTGAATTCATTAACTGCATGAACTCATCTTCCTCCTCTTCAGCAAACAATCCAATATAGGCTTCAGTGTCTGAGTCTGTTTCTGAAGATGACTGATCAGTCAAACTTTTATCTTTCTTAGCAACAAAGTACTTTTCCTTTTTGCCCTTAAACTGAGTCTTCTTTTTGTAAGCTGAATCCTTCCCCTTTTCAGGACAGTCAGCCACTACATGTCCCTGTCTATTGCAACAATAGCATACAATCTTTGAGGATTTAGTTTTACTTGGCTTGGACTTTCTTCTGTCATTCCTTGATGACTTCCTTTTCTGATGGTAGTCATCTTTTGTCTGTGAAGTGGATGGCTTAGACCTCCACTGCTTCTTCTTCAGAAACTTTTGAAAATGTCTTGTAAAAGCAGCAAAGTCTTCATCACTTTCACTGCTATCTGAATTCTTGCTTTCTGAATTATATGTCTCAGCCTCAGCAACTATTTGAGGTGGAAATGAAGACTTGCTTCTATATTTCCTAGAGGCTTTAGTTTTGAAAGCCACTGATCTTTCCTTGTGCTCCACTCTTGTAGTCTTCTCTTTCTCCTTCCTAACCATTAACTACATCTCATAAGACAAAAGTTTTTCAAACAAAGTTGGAGGAGGTATATCAGCTAATTTGGCCATTTCCATAATGGCACATATCTTGGTATCCCAGTCCTTAGTCAGGGATCTTAAGAACTTGTCATTCAGCTCATAGTTGCTGAATTCTCTTCCATAAGACATCAATTCATTGACTATCCTATAAAACTTTTTGTAGCATTCAGTAATGCTATCAAACTTTCCTTGTCTGAAGCTTTCATATTCCTGATTTAACAAGGACTTCCTGTCTTGTCTTACTTCTTCAGATCCCTCCATATAGACTATTAATGTGTCCCACATTTCTTTAGAAGTTTTACAATGAATTAAGTTCTGAAATGTTGCATCATCTATTGTACTAATAATAATATTCTGGGCCCTCTTGTCCATAGTGGCCAGAATGATTCCATCTTTGGTCATTTCTGAATAGTCCTTAGGAGTTTTCTGATTTGCATCCAGAATGGATATCTTCATTGACACATATGGTCCTTTGACTGTGATGTATATTCTTGGGTCAGATGCTTCCATAAAGAGTCTAACCCTCTCTTTCCATATGCCAAAAATCTCTTTTCTACAGATTGGCAATTTTATGGACCCCAGCTCTTTGTGATTCTCACTAGAACCCATTTTCTTGACTCTTGTTTATTCTGATTCTGCCTACAGGATCTTACTCAGACTGTTATGTCCTTTTTGAGTAACCTCCCTCTGATACCACTTGAAAGAAATAGTGCTTAACCACCTAGAGGGGGGGGGGGGGGGTGAATGGGTGTTCTTTTTTTAAATTTTAAGGCAGAAAATACTGTACAGTAAATGCAATTCTATAGCTATCACAACACAGCACTCACAGAAACTAACATTCACAGAGTGCACACAAATGTTTATAGTGGTTCCCCAAGGTCTGGGTACATCCACTTTACCCCTTCGCCTATCTAGTAGTGTACTAGATTCGGCCTAACTTCTCCACTTCTTCTCAGATCCTCAGATCTTACAACTCAGAACCCCAAACAGGTTCCTACAACTCAGAGTGACCCCACTCCTACAACTCAGGCTTAAAGCCCTACCACTCAGTCTTCAACAAGACCTACACTTAGAGAACAAAGTCTCCTACAACTCAGGCACAAGGCCCTACATCAGTCTTCAACAAGACTTACACTCAGAGCACACAATATCCTATACTCAGCCTTTATAAAATAGGCTTACAACTCAGATCTATACAAGATCCTACAGAAATTTGATAATACAAAGTAATTAACCACAACTCTGAAAGAGAGAGATGAGTTGACTGGCTTCTTGATGAATTCTTGAAAGAACTTGGCAGAGATCAACCTCCCTTGGCTTTCTTCGAAGCTTCTTGAATTAGAACACAGTAGGGTTGAATCTCCTGTGCAGATGATCTTAAATCAACTGCTATATTGAGATTCATATCTCAATCTGAATTTTACTTTGCAGCCCGGTTCAATATCTGCTCTTCTTAGAAGGAGCTCTCTCTCTCCTACTTCTTAGATCTTCTATTGAAGGTCTTCTTTGTGTTGTTAGATCTCTTGAATAGTTGTAATCAATCTGTGTTGATCTATTAATCTCATTTTTGTTGAAGGAGAAAGGTCTTTAAATAGTCTTCCTCCAAGGTAACCGGCTGATCCGGTTTCTAACAACTTTCTATTGGCTCTGACAGTTGCAGTTGACCGGTTGAAATGGCAGCTGTCAAGTCATCCAGTCACTTCTTGAAATCTCTGTCACTGTCTGAAAGTGTCGAGACAGATAGTCTTTATGTGTCGACACAAATAGACTAAGTGTCGACACAAGTGGACTAAGTGTCGACACTAGCCTTGATGGTGTCGACACAACTCCTTGTGTTGTTGTAATAGCTTCTCGACACTGCTTCTTCAGAATGTGTCGACACTGATTCTGTGTGTCGACGCAAGCCTTCTGTTGAATGTGTCGACACTGGTTGAGTGTGTCGACACAAATACTTCTTCTTCAATACATAGTTAATTTCTGCTGTGTGTCGACACAACTCCTTTGTGTGGACACATCTTCTTGTGTTGAAACTTGCTAAGTGTCGACACATCTCCTTTGTGTCGACACATGCCTTCATGTGTTGTAACTTTGCTGAGTGTCGACACATCTCCTTTGTGTCGACACATGCCTTCATGTGTTGAAACTTTGATGAGTGTCGACACATCTCCTTTGTGTCGACACAAGTACTTTAACTTTGTTGAAGTTTGCTGAGTGTCGACACAGCCTACTGGTGTCGACACTTTTGCTGTCGACAAAGTTTCTCTGGGTATCGACACTGCCTCTAAGTGTCGACACTGATTCTGTAGACAATTCTTCACTGTGTGTCGACACTGATTGTATGTGTCGACACTTTTCTTCTAGTGTCGACTCTGCCTTCCTAGTGTCGACACAATTACTCCAAGTGTCGACACAGTTTCTCTAGGTGTCGACACAAGCCTTCTTAAGTGTCGACACTTTTATTCTAGGTGTCGACACATGGACTTAGAAACTTTTCCTGCAATCCTGTAGTTACTTAACCTGCACAAATAAACTCAAAGCACATCAAATACACCTTGATGTATATCATTGAGTAGTGTGAGGCTTCTTCAAATCTGGTTTATATATTCCAATGTACCCAACATTAAACACTCGCGTCTGTATTTCACCAACTGAGCTTTATGGTTCTTGCACTTCCAAGTTATGCAATCAAGATTGCGTCCGGGATGCAGATGACTCGGCCACTACTTTACCCTTTTCTTCATAAGATGCACCTGTCTTTTTCTTACTTCCTGCATGGGCATTCCAACAAAATTTTGCTATGTGTCCTTGTGTAACACCCCCATCAGTCGCATGGCATATAACAGAAAGTCCAGCTGGAACCCGAAGCCATATACCACAGACAGTCGGAAGGGTTACATAAGAATATTCAAACTATCCAATTAAGACTACTTGTCCTACACAGAGCATTCTAACGGAAGCTTTTAAAGTTGAAAGAACCCAAATCTTAAATCCAATAAGCATGAATTTCCACAACACACTACAGGAATGAAACCCAAATACACTAAAAAGGTACATGGCCTTATGGCCTTATAATAATTCACTTAATAAAAACATGTCTTACATACATCGGCTCACAGGCAGGCCACACATGATAAAAATAGAAACAACTATTCTTTACGGCATTCTAGGGCCAGCACAGCAACATGGGCTCCAGCTCGCTATTTGGTACTCGGCTCCGCAGCACCTGCAAGCACAATTCCACCGCACGGTGGCAAACAAAGCAACGGTCAGCCAAAAGCCAACCAAATTATAACGACCCCGCCCCTTACTCGGGATGGCGGTGCTCTTTCCCTGCATAACATTAGCATATTAAAACAATAGAGCGCAATTATACTACGCCACAGGTGTAGGCTCGCACGGCCAAACACCCCGTGCACTCAGGGCACCTTAACGGTGAGTACTGACATATCAGTGTCTTCACCACCATCCCAAAGATGGCAACCAAGTGAGCATTTTAGCCTTTCTGACCCTGTCTAGTCTAATGCTCCTGACTATGCCAACGGCCAGTGCCCGTCTTCGGGTCTCTTGCACCGAACCACATAGCCTAGGTCCAATTCCACTTGCCCGTTGCTCAACCGCGTAATTCACATTAAGACGTACGCATGAGCCAAGCTTCTCTCGGATCCCAACATTTTCCAAACAATCTCATAACCCAGTTATGATCAAGGCCGGTTCCCAGACCGCCAAGTTAGCAGAACACGTTTCCGCTCAGTTTTCCGGGTGCGCCTTGAAGATAACCACCAAGGATCCCTGCTGCAATCTACCACGTAGAAACCCGAAAAACCCAAAGCACGGAGTCTTCTCCGGCAAATCATATCAAATGCAACATCACCGATCCAGACAATACACGTCCGGGTAGGCTTCACACACAATACATATGCCCGTACTTACGATTCCGGACTCTATATGCAACACAAGGGGGACTATTCACATCAACCCCCAGGAACACCACACACTCACCGCACACTCGCGGGAGAGGGATTCCCTATGCATAAAGAAAGAGCTTAACATACTCAAGTAGAAAATCGTTACCCTTGTAGTCCGCTTTGGCGCCATGGAAAAACTACACGGATGGAACTCTTCGCAATGAACTTTCCTCCACAGATCCGCTCACAGATTTCGAAACGGTGCTCCGGTGCTCCGCCGGCGGCCGGAATCCCTTCCTCCTTCCTCCTCTTTCCAACTCCTTGAGAGAGAGAATGGTTGGAGAGAAATGAAGGATTAACTCCCCTATTCCCGGCCTTAACAGAGCAGGAAACCATCTGGGCCATTGGATCTCAATTAAAGAAAACGAACGGCTCAGATCCGTTCAAAAATCTCCAGACCTGGGCCGAACACGGCTTGGCACACGGCCGTATCCCAGGCCGTGTGCCTCAATCCAGGCACGATCGTCGAACGAAGGAAAGACATACGGGCAAAGACATGCCCGTGTCTCACCTGACACGCCCGTGTCGGGTTCCTCGATACGCCCGTGTTCGGGGGCGTGTCACGCATAACCGCCACGTCAACGAACACGACCCAAAAGAATACGGGTAGGGACACGGGTAGGCACACGCCTGTGTCCAATGACACGCCCGTGTCGCTTAGCTGTGTTTCTAGTCGTGTCCTTCTCGGGATGAAAACGGCCAAAAACACCAGCCAGACACGGCCTTGGACACGCCCGTGTCCTAGGCCGTGTACCCAGATACCGGCACCAAAATCCCCTTTTTCGCGACCGACTCAAATACAATTTTCGGGGCATTACAAATCTCCCCAACTTAAGGAATTTCGTCCCGAAATTAAATAAAGGTACACAAATCTAAATAATACCTGAGTGGAATAACTCGGGGCATTTCTCCAACATAGCTTGCTCTCGCTCCCAAGAAAGATCCTCACGTCTGCAATTATCCCATCAGACTTTAACCATTCGAACTTCCTTATTGCGGAGTCATTTGACTGCAATATCTTCAATACGTACTGGCTTGACCCTTGTTGTCAACTCATAATCAATCGGTACTTGATTATCCGCAATGATCTGCGAAGGCTCTTGCACCGCCTTACACAACACCGACACGTGGAACACATCATGTAGCCCACTCAACTCCACCGACAGCTTTAATCTATACGCCGCCTCGCCAACAACGCTCCAGGATTTCAAATGGTCCAAGGTATCTCGGACTCAGCTTCTTCAAGCGTCGAACCCGCGATACACCCTTGAACGGCTTGATTTTTAGATACACCATGTCGCCAACACTGAACTCCACGTTCCTATGCTTGGCGTTATGGTACTTTGACTGTCTATCCTGAGCGATCTTCAACCTTTCTTGAATTGTCTGTATCACTAAAGTGGCGTCTTCCACCGCTTGACGTTTATATAACTTCGATTCGCCTGCCTCCAACCAAGACAACGACGTACGACACTTTCTCCCGTACAAGGCTTCGAAAGGCGCCATTCCAATACTCGCCTGAAAGTTGTTGTTGTATGCAAACTCCACCATGTACAGGTGATCTTCCCACTGCTTTCCGAAATCTAGGACGCACATGCGAAGCATGTCCTCCATCGTCCGATTGACCCTCTCGGTTTGGCCATCTGTCTGCGGATGAAAGGATGTACTGAACTTTAACTTAGTACCCAACAGACTATGCACCAACCTCCAGTCATTCGACGTGAAGCGTCCATCTCGATCACTAACAATACTGCGGGACACACCATGCAATCGTACAATATTCTCCACATAGAGTTTGGCTAACTTTTCCACCGGATCTTCCTTCCTGACCGGAATAAAGTGCGACACATTTGTCAACCTATCTACGACCACCCAAATGGCGTCGTTTCCCTTCTGTGACTTCGGCAAACCATGCACAAAATCCAAAGATATGTCATCAAATTTCCATTCTGGGATAGGTAGGGATTTCAAGAAACCTCCGGGTTTCTGGCATTCCGCCTTCACTAATGCACATGTACGGCACTTGGCCACATAAAGTGCTACATTCTTCTTCAATCCTAGCCACCAGAATAATTTCTTCATGTCTCTATACATCTTCGTGCTTCCCGGGTGGATTGAGTACTTGGTATGATGAGCCTCATACATCAACTCCTCCCGAAGATTATCCGCACTAGGAACGCATAGTCGACCGTCCTTCCTTAGCAAACCATCTTCAACAACAAACTGGGAATTTGACCCATCCAAAGATTCATCCAAGATCTGCTCCATGCTGTTATCCTGAACCAAAGCCCGCCGAACTCTATCCGCTAGGTCACACTGCACCTCTATCCAAAATAGTTTTGCCTCGGCACTAGACTGCTTGTCGACGCAAGATATCTCCAAGGCCTCCAACTCATGTACCAATCTCTCATCATGTACCGATAACCAGTTGGCCTGCGCTGGAGTCCCGCGACTCAACGCATCCGCCACTACATTACCCTTCTCAGGCACATAATGTATCTTGAAGGTGTAGTCCCCTAAGAACTCCATCCACCTCTGTTGCCTCATATTCAGATCCTTTTGGTCCAACAGGTACTTCAAACTCTTATGATCGGTGTAAATATCGACCTTCACACCGTACAGGTAGTGCCTCCAAAGCTTTAGAGCAAATATCACGGCCGCTAACTCTATGTCGTGGACCGGATAATTTCTCTCGTGAGCCTTCAATTGTCGTGAACCATAGGCTATCACTCTCCCATGATGTAGCAGAACACAACCCAAACCATTGCCCGAAGCATCACTATAGATCTCGAATCCTTCGGTTCCACTAGGCGAACATAAAATAGGCATTGTGGTCAACCGCCTCTTCAACTCTTCTAAAGTATGTTCGCACTCCGGAGACCACACAAACTTCTGATCCTTCCTAGTCAACGTCGTGAGTGGAAGTGCTATCCGCGAAAAGTTCTCTACGAAGCACCTAAAGTAGCCGGCAAGCCCCAGAAAGCTCCGGACTTTCGCCACCGTAGTCAAAGTAGGCCACTCCCGTATTGCACTATCTTCGCCGGATCCACAGTTATCCCTTCCCCACTAACAACATGACCAAGGAACTCTATCGAGGATAACCAGAATTCACACTTGGAGAAAATGGCATACAACTGATTCCTTCTCAACGTCTCCAACACCATGTGTAGATGATTGTAATGGTCCTCTTCACACTGCGAGTACACCAGGATATCATCGATAAATACTATCACGAAACGATCCAGGTACTCTCTGAATGTCCTGTTCATCAGTTCCATAAATACGGATGGCGCATTCATCAACCCAAACGGCATGACCGTGAACTCGTAATGCCCAAACCGCGTACTGAATGCTGTCTTTGGGATGTCCCTCTCCCTTATCCTCAACTGGTAGTATCCGGACTTCAGATCTAACTTTGAATATACCGTTGACCCAACCAACTGATCAAATAGATCGTCAATCCTGGGATTCGGATATTTGTTCTTCTCTCCGTAAGCTTGTTCAATTCCCGATAGTCAATGCAGAGTCGCAACTCCCATCGTCCTTCTTAACGAAAAGAACCGGTGCGCTCCAAGGCGACGAACTTGGACGCACAAAACCTTTCTCCAACAACTCTTGAAGTTGCACCTTTAACTCTGCCATCTCTTTTGGCGCTATACGATACAGAGAGCGTAACACCGGTTTTGTACTACACCGAACCACCTTAACCATATGAGTGGAAGACATCAACGTCTAACTCGACCCCTTTCACGCCCGCAAATGTTGTCTCATAACTAGCTCTCAACTAACCCACTATCAACTTCGATCAACGTATGCCTGCTGCTATGAGAACCTGACCATACTAAAGATCACGTCGAACTCTCCTAGCGGTAGCAACAACGCTTGCAAATCAAACTATGGACTCACAATCCAGACCTAAACGCAACAGATTCTATCTGCACGCATAGGGAACCATAGGACAACAACACCTCTGAAAAGTCTTTTGCCATCGAAAGTGGTATTCCGACGCGCAATACAATTCTTTTGGGCAAACAGAGACTCAAAGCCCCCCTTAAACGAACGGGGCTCTCGCCAAATAAACGAAAGTCAGGACAAATCTCAACACAAATAGTTTTATACTGACATGCATAAGGACGACATGTATTTATAGTTAACTGTTATAACTTTAAACCATACCTGTCACCACGACAACGAGCTTCCTGGCCTCCTGTTGGCCCCGGCTGTACACTTCATACTTCCTCTCGGACTTTGCACGTCCGCTCCAACACTGACGAGCAAAATGTCCTGTCTTCCGGCAGTTATAACAAGCACCCGAGGTTCGGCCCGTAGTTTCTCCTGAAGCACCAAAAGGGGGGGCTAGACCCGAAGTCCTAGCCTTCTTATACCACCTACGATATCCAGACTTTGAGGTAGCCGACATTTTTAACTCTATTTTCTTGGCACTAGAGTCCTCAACTGCTCCTGACGTAGATTCCTTAGTCTTCTGAGCACCATCTCGACGAGCTTGGAAGAAGTGCCCTTTCTTGCCACAAGTATGACAGTTGTAAGTAACCTTACTAGTCGATGATCTAACCTTCTTCTTCAGCATTTTGTGAGATGCACCCATCATAGGACTTGCAGAGTTCGATACCCTACTCACTGGTATCTGGTGAATTTTTCCCATATCCACTTCCAAAGATCTAGCCGACTCCACCAAGGCTCGAAATCCCATTAGTTTTGGTCCTATAAGTAGAATTCGTAGTTTGTCACGCAGACCACTGTATTATCTATCAACTATAAACCGCTCATTCTCCAACTCAAAGCATGGGTAGCGGCTCATCAAAAGAAACGCCTGCAAATACTCATCAACTGAGTGCGTACCATGCACCAAGCACATGTTCAACGGCTGACCTGATGGCCTCCTAAATGTCATTTGATCCAACACACCACCCGACATTGAAGTCATCTTGAGGACAAAAGGTTGCACATTGCTTCCCTGCTGTGCACTAGGCATAGGGAGCACCACTTCAACGATCCTTCTTATGGTTTCAAACGAAGGAGGGGTCTCAAGCGCGCCACTGGGTGCACTATAACCCTCAGAAACCAGATGTTCTGTCGGCTCTGCGCCACTCCCGGTCACCTATAGTCGTACAAAACACCAATAAGTGACCAAACAAAATTGCAAAAAAGCAATTATAGGAATGCGCAGGTTCCTCAAACACGAGTATTTTTCATTCCTATGTGGACATTCATGGGTTCTTTTTGATGATATAATGATGACGCGCACGTGTGCTCACCACCCCTTAAAAGAATTCGCCCATGAATTCATTTAAGCCTGACCGTAACCAGAAGTCTGATACCAAATTGTAACACCCTCATCCGTCGCATGGCATATAACAGAAGGTCCAGCTGGAACCCGACGCCATATACCACATACAGTCGGAAGGGTTACATAAGAATATTCAAATTATCCAATTAAGACTACTCGTCCTACACAGAGCATTCTAGCGGAAGCTTTTAAAGTTGAAAGAACCCAAATCTTAAATCCAATAAGCATGAATGTCCACTGTTGGAACACCCTATTACTAATTTGGGTCAAGATCACTATGTTTTGACCTTCTGTATAGATTATAGGTCAATTAGTATTGAGTCTAAGGGTTAGAAGGCTAGGATTGGGAGCTGCTCTGAAGACCCAAGTTTTTCTGGAGACTAAGTCCAAATCGTCGAGCTCAGCACGACGTTTCGTCGAACTCCGGTCGACGATCGTCTAGCTCAACTATTGACAGATCGTCGAGCTCCATTCGACGATCGCTGAGCTCAAACTTCATAATATCGTCGAGCTCTGGTCGACGATCGCTGAGCTCAACTTTTCAATATCGTCGAACTCCATTCGACGATCGCTGAGCTCAGGCCGACGATTTTGAATCTGCACTGGATCCTTATCTCTGAGCTCAGTTCGACGATCTTTGAGCTCAGATCGACGATTTCTTTGCTGCTTGCTTTTGCCAATTCGCTGAGCTCAGCTCAACGATAGCAGAGCTCAGTTCGACGATTTCAGTTATCTTTCAGAATTCAAATTCAAATCAGATAGAAGTTATTCTGCATTTAATTCAGAAGATCTGCCAGCCATTTTCATTTACTTCTGGAGCAAGTTTCAAGGGATTTTTCAAGGAACAAATCAGTGGACTTTCCTTCAGAACATATTATGCAATTAAGGCTGTAATCAATGCAGACCAATGGCTATCTTTGACAGAGTAATATTCTATTCAGACTCAGAGAATAAAAGAGAATGTTTTTGAATAAAGACAAAGAATAGACAAGAACAAAAAAATAGAGATTGACAAGAACAGGACACATCTCTCAATATACAGAGACTCTGAAAAATATTCTGTCAACAAGAATTCAGAAGAACACTCATCAAGAGATCAAGCTTTCAAACATTCTTCAGATCTCTTCAGCTCTCAAGTGTTCAAGGCCAACATCATTTCAAGACTCCAGACAATCAACATTTCAGCTTGCTGAAATCATCTTCTGCTGGAGATCTATTTTTGAAGGCCTATCACCCTCAGCAAAGCTCATCTTCCTGAAGATCAAGGACTCAGGGGGAGCTTTGAAATCAATCCACTTAGTCTTCTCAGTTGATTGAGAAAGAGAAGACTGCCATAACTCTCTCAACCCCCTCTCTGTAAAGGGTTTTTCAAACTCCCTTCAAAAGTTTGAATCTAGTTTTTGAGCACCTTGTCAAAAGCTCATTGGTGGCAAGACACCTGATCAAAAAATCTGATTTGGTTTTTGAGCACCTTATCAAAAGCTCATTGGTGCCCAGGACACCTGATCAACTCATCCTGCAGTGGATTCCTACCTAGGGTGGTAGAAGAGTGGATGTACCCAAGTTGGGGAACCACTATATTTCCTTGTGTCATCTGGTTCTGCATGTTTTCTTTTTGTTTCTGGCCTAGATTTTCTTGTGCTTAATTTCTGCATAGCTTAGTTTTATTTCTGCTTCCCTGCTTACACTCATTACAACAATTATTGTAAAGCTTTGCAAAAGTTTTTCTTTGTGTTTTAAAAAGCACCATATACTCTATTCACCCCCCTCTAGAGTATATCTGATCTAGTTTCCCCTTTCAATTGGTATCAAAGCGAGGTTGGTTAATCATACCATATCTGTTTGGTTGTACAGGCTAACACCTGAACCCCAAGATCCCAAACTAGATCCTTCTTTTTATATTTTATTATTAGATTTAGCTTGCACAAATCATGGCCCAGAACAAAGATTATGCTAGCACCAGACCTCCAGTGTGCAATCTATCAAAATTTGCACTTTGGAAAGCAAGGATTAGACTCTACATGAATTCTATTGACGAAGATATTTTTAATTCTGTCTTGACAGTGTGTCCAAGACCTCCAGAGAGCACAAGCACAAATGCTGTTCCACCTCCATTAGGAACAGATGCTGACATCAAAAAGTGGAAAGTAGCTGATGCCAAGGAAATGAATATTCTAGCTCAGACAATGTCAGATGACATTTTTCAAAAGGTAGCTGAATGCAATTCAGCCAAGGAGATTTGGGACAGGCTTTCAGAAATTGTCTCTGGCTCAGCTGATGAGAGAAAGGACAGAAGATCCCATCTCATCTCCCAATATGAGAACTTCAAGAAGGGAGAAACTGAGACAGTGGGAGACATGTACAATAGACTGAGTCTAATTGTCAGTGAACTGAGGGCATTAGACAAAGAGATCTCACTAACAGAACTTAATGACAAGATCCTAATGTGCTTCCCCAGCACTTGGGATTCAAGAATCTGGCCAATTAAAGATGCCAGAAGCCTGAATGAGATCACCACTGAAGCCTTGTTGGGTAAGCTCAAATCTTATGAGCTACTCATCAAGAACAGAGAAGAAGAACAGAAGGCTGCTTCACCAGCCACAAGAAAGGAGAAGACTATAGCATTCAAGGCAACTGAGGATCTGCCTGAAGAAAAAGGAGCAGCCAATGATGAACTTCTCAGCTTGTTGGCCAAAAGATTCTATAAGATTTCCAGAAAGGACTTCAAAAGAAGATCATACAAGGAGCAGGATAAGCCAAGGTATGACAAGTCCATTGGCAATAGCAAAGACATTATTTGCTTTGGTTGCAGGAAACCAGGGCATATGGTTCCTGACTGTCCAGAAAACAAGAACAAGGACAGAAGGGACAGAAAAGAAAGAAGAAAGGAGAAGGACTCCAAAAGGAATGGAAATAGCAAACCTTCCTCCATCAGAAATAAGCACACAAGGAAAGGATTTGTTGCTGAATCCTGGAGTGAGACTGAAGAGGAGTCAGAGGCCTCTTCCAGCTCAAGTGATGATGAGGATGACGCAGAGGAAAAGGAGTTCTGCATGATGGCAATCAATGCCTCACAACACAACTCAGAGGAAGAGGAGTCAGAGTCAGACTCAGAGACACAACCTGAAGAAGATCAGGTAATCAGCTCTTTTGATTTCACTTCAGAAGATTTCAAACTTGAATTTAAAGCACTATGTTTAGACCTCCTAAAGTCTGAGAAAGAGATCAACTCTCTCAGAAATCAATTATCTGAACAAAATGCTTTAAAATCAGAAAACCTCAAACTCTCTCAGGAGTTGGAGAACTATAGGGAACATATAGCTTCACTGAAGAGTGAGCTCTCTGAGGCCAAGAAGCTTGAAGAATCTCTCAATGGGAGAAGCATCAAGCTGATGGACATCACAAGCACAGTGAACTCAAGATTCAACAGTACACTGGGCTTGGGTGCCTCATCCAGCCAACCTATTGTTCTAACAACCCCTATCAAGTTCATTTCTGACAAGGGAACGAGAGTTGTAGAGGTTGCCAGGAAAAATTCTGATCTGCCTCAGAAAACTAAAGTCCAGTACAAATCGTCGAACGGAGATCGACGATCGCCGAATGAAGATCGACGATCGCCGAACGCAGCTCGACGATCTCAGGACAAATCGTCGAACGCTGATCGACGATCTCAGCCAAGATCGTCGAACGCTGCTCGACGATCCCATATACCTGACCTCAGCGGTAGTCGACCGTCGAATGGAGCTCGACGATCGGACCCACGATCGTCGAACGCAGCTCCAAGATCGTCGAACAGAGGTCAGAGCTCTGGAAATTTTTTCAAAGGCAAGTCAAAATTGAATCCTAAGGGTTCTTCATCCCAAACCTTTATCCCTTATACTGAATGGATTATACCTCCAAGGAGATATCATCCTGAAGGATATAAGAGTCAGCCAGGGATGTCTTTCATTTCTGAATTTAAAGGTTATCAACCTAGGCCCAAGGTAAACTGGGTCAAAAACAAGTGAATTGCTTTATGTGCAGGTGAAGACCTATCCAGCATCTAACCAGCAATGGTATTTGGATAGTGGGTGCTCCAAGCACATGACAGGGAACAAGGACTACCTAAATTCCTTTAGAGCCAAGCTTGGACCCAAAGTTATCTTTGGTGATTCTAACTTTGGACAAACTAAAGGATATGGAGCAGTCCAGATTGGTTCTGTAACCTTCAAGAAGGTAGCATATGTGGAAGGACTGAAGCACAATCTAATCAGCATCAGTCAGCTATATGATGAAGGCTACCAGGTGACCTTCAGCAAAACTTCATGCAAAATCAAGTCAGAGGACAACACAACTGTGTTGACAGGTAAAAGGAAAGGTAACATCTACTTAGTAGACTTTCTTTCAACTACTATAGATATCTGTTTATTCAATTCAGTTTGTAGACCAAATGTTTTATGGCATAAGAGATTAGGACACCTAAACCTTAGAACTATTGCTAGGCTCTTCAAGAACAACCTTGTTAGAGGACTACCTTCTGGCCCCTACAAGAAGGAAGGACTCTGCAAGGCTTGTCAATTAGGCAAGCAAACTAAGAACAGTTTTAAGTCACTTAATAAGAGTGATTCACCTAGGATATTGTATCTGTTACACATGGATCTATTTGGACCCATCACAGTACAAAGCCTGGGAGGGAAATCCTACACTTTAGTGATTGTAGATGACTTCTCTAGATTCACTTGGGTGTTCTTTCTAAGGAAGAAGTCTGATAACTTTAAGTGTCTGACAGAGTTTCTCAAATGTATAAAGATTGAGTTCAATACTCACATTGCCCTGATCAGAAGTGATCATGGGACAGAGTTTGATTCTCTTCTTATGCAAGAGTTCTGCCAGAGTGAAGGGATCAGGCATACTTTCTCAGCTCCTAGAACTCCTCAACAAAATGGGGTAGCTGAAACGAAAAATAGAACCCTTATTGAATCTGCCACTACATTGTTGTCAGATGCTCATCTACCTCTATCCTTCTGGGCAGAGGCAGTGAACACCTCCAACTATGTGCTGAACAGAAGTCTGATACATAAACTGAAGGGAAATACTCCCTACGAATTACTCAAAGGGAAGAAACCTAAAGTTGACTATTTCAAAATTTTTGGTTGCATTTGTTATATTCACAATAATGATAAGAAACATCTAGCAAAATTTCAAGCCAAAGCTGATGAAGGAGTGTTTCTGGGATACTCCATGATCAGCAAGGCCTATAGGGTTTATAATAAATCATCACTGAAAATTGAGGAATCTGTTCATGTTTCTTTTGATGAAACTAACATGTCTTTCAAGGAGAAGATTTCTTCTACCATAGAACCTTTGCAGGAACACTCTCTAGTTGAAGATATGAACAAGCTACAGGTTGCTCAAGAAGATGAAAGCAGTGAAGATGAAAGCAATGCTCAACATATTGAAGCACAACCTGAAGAGCCAGTTGTTGTACCACAAGAGGAAACAACAACACAGGTTGGTGAACAATCAACACCCCCTGTTGATTTAGTAACATCAAAAGACCATCCAATTACCCAAATAATTGGAGAAATCTCAGCTGGTGTGCAAACCAGAAATCAGATCAACCAAAACCTGTTGCACACCTGCTTCCTTTCTCAAATTGAACCTCAGTCCATTCAAGATGCAGAGCAAGATCCACACTGGATCATTGCCATGCAAGAGGAGTTGCATCAATTTGAGAGGAACAAAGTATGGGAACTAGTGCCCAAGCCTAAGGATCATTCCATTGTTGGAACAAAATGGGTATTCAGAAACAAACTGGATGATCAAGGAGTAATAATAAGGAACAAGGCAAGGCTAGTTGCCCAAGGATATTCTCAAGAAGAAGGAATTGACTACGACCAGACTTTTGCACCTGTTGCAAGATTGGAAGCCATCAGAATTTTTCTAGCTTATGCAGCTCACAAAGGCTTCAAGGTTTATCAGATGGATGTCAAGAGTGCCTTCTTAAATGGAGACATCAAAGAGGAAGTCTATGTCAGACAACCTCCAGGTTTTATCTCTCCAACTCATCCTGATTTTATTTTCAGATTAAATAAAGCATTATATGGTCTCAAGCAAGCTCCTAGAGCATGGTATGAGACCCTAGCATGCTTTCTCTTGGAAAATGGTTTTATAAGGGGTAGAGTAGACCAAACCCTTTTTATTAGAACCCATAAGTCCCATACCCTACTAGTAAAAATCTATGTAGACGATATCATTTTTGGTTCTACTGACTCAAAATTGTGTAGAAGGTTTTCTAACCTAATGCATTCTAAATTTGAGATGAGTAGCATGGGTGAGCTATCCTTCTTCCTAGGATTGCAAGTCAAACAACATGCTGAAGGCATCTTTATTTCTCAAACCAAATATGCTCATGAGCTGGTTAAAAAATTTGGCATGTCTGAGGCATCTTGTATGAAAACACCCATGCCTACCAATGCTGTATTGGATGCTGATGAACATGGGAAACCTGTTGATCAGACAACATATAGAGCAATGATTGGCTCTTTACTGTATCTTACAGCTAGCAGACCAGATATAATGTTTGCTACATGTATATGTGCTAGATTGCAAGTTAGCCCTAGAGAGTCACACCTCACATTAGTAAAGAGGATTCTTAGGTATGTTAAAAGTTGTCCAAATCTAGGTCTCTGGTATCCAAAAGATTCAGCATTTGAGTTAACTGGATTCTCTGATGCTGATTATGCTGGATGCAGAATTGACAGGAAAAGCACCAGTGGAACTTGTCAGTTCCTTGGTGATAGACTTGTCTCTTGGATTTGCAAGAAACAAACATCTGTGTCAACTTCAACTGCTGAAGCTGAATATATGGCTGCAGGCAGTTGTTGTTCACAAATATTGTGGATTCAAAATCAACTCCTAGACTATGGTTACAACCTAGAGAAGTCAAAAATCTTTTGTGACAATACAAGTGCTATCTCCATAGCTCAAAATCCAGTTCTCCATAGTAGGACAAAACACATAGAGATTAGGCATCACTTCTTAAGGGACAATGTTGAAAAGAATAAAATTGAACTGCAATATATCCCAACTGATTTATAAAGGGGAGATATTTTCACCAAGCCTTTGGATGAAAAGAAACATACTTTCTTCCTAAATCAGTTAGGAATGTTAGATGGAGGAAGTCTTAAATAATATCCAAGATTTTGAAAGCTAAAATTGACCAAGACTAGGCAAAATTTCTGATTTTCCTTAGTGACTAAATATCTCTGATCTTTGAACTGCGCTCGACGATTTTCCCAAAGATCGTCGAACGGAGTTCGACGATTTCCTGAATCGTCGAACTGAGTTCAGCGTTCTTTTGATTGTATGGACTATCTCTTCTGGTCAATGATCGTCGAATGGCGCTCGACGATTCTGCTCACTGAACAATCGTCGAACGGAGCTCGACGCCTTTCCAGATCGTCGAACGGAGATCGACGATTTTGGAGTCTCTTCAGATTCCTTTAGAAACCTCGATCGTCGAACTGAGTTCAACGATCTTTCCATTTCTGCGTCGAACCCTAATATAAAACTCATTTTTTCGCCGTCGTTCTCTCTTGCGCTTTCAATTTCTCTGCAAGAATTTTCTTCCCTCCAAACAGTTCTACCTTGGTCGTTTTGTTTGTTAAGTTTTTGCAGGTACAATGGCCGTTTCAGTTGCTGTGCTAGCCGCCATGAAATTTGATGCAGGTTTTGACATTGATCTAGACTCCTTCAACACCACCGATCAAGTCTTCCAGGACATCCTCAATTTATTCAAAGATCAGCAACTTTCTGCCCTCATGACAACCAGAATCAAACTTGCCTCTGATGAAATCAAAGAATGGGTATATACTGCACACAACCTTGACAACAACACCATTGTTGGCTCTATTGGTGGCACCCAGGTACCTCTGACCCCAACAGTCCTCACAGAGGTTTTTGGATTAAGAAATGGTGAAGACTCTGCTGAACTCTCTGGAGAAGAATTCTCTGATATTCTTGCCAGGATGGGCCATCCTGAGGGGAACCCTAGCAAGCTATTTAAGAGGAACCTGTCAGTGGAATACAGGTTTCTGGCAGATATTGTAGGCAAGGTTCTGTTGGCCAAACATTCTGCCCATGACACCATCTCCAGATATCAGCTCTGCCTCATGGGAGCTCTGGTGGATAGGAAAAACCTGAACTGGGGAGAAGTCTTTTTTGATCTGCTGAAGAAAAAGATAAACAAAACATTTGTGAATTTTGGAAGAATTCTGGGAGTCTTCCTCCAGGCTAAGTGCCCTGCTCTGCTAGTCTCCTCTGGAGTGCACATCAATGCCTCCAAGAGACTCACATGTGCCCTATTTGGGAAATAGGACAGGCAAATCATCAAGCCCAGCGGGCCCTCTTCATCAGCATCTGCCCCTTCAGGCACCAGGACTCTAAGAGTCACTCCACCCCAGGTCTCTGCCCCTGCAGAGGACCTGCCTGCTGCTAGTGCTGCTTCTCCTCCTCATCCAAGCCCAACCCTGCCCATTCCATCCACCACTCCAGCTACCTCCACCATTACAATTTCCAGCCCATCTCCAACATCAATACCATCTCCAGTAACCATCTCATCTCCACCAGCAGACCACTTCCATCCCCTATTCTCTTATCCCCCACCAGATGTCACCTCATCCCCATCCCTTCCATCCTTCACACTTCTGGATGAATCCTACATGGATGATTCCCCCTCCTCTCCTCCAGACTTACCATCCTCTTCCACATCTTTCCAAGACCTTCTCCACCACATTATTGCCCAACCCACATTCACTCCATCCATATCCATCCAATTATCCTCCATCTCCACCATCCCCTCTCCTGAGCCATTCATTCCACCCTTCAGCCCTCCTCCTCCAGCATCCTTAGCCATCCCAATTCCCTCTACCTCTGCTCCTGCCATTGAGCATGTAGATCTGCCAGCCTTGGCTGACTAGTTGTATGAGCTCCTTGCACCCAGGCTCTCTCTTCTCATGGAGGCCTCTTTAGCTCCTCTACAACAGTCAGTGGCAGCTCTCTCTGCCAGGCTTTCCTCCTTCCTTACTCCTCAAGCAGCACCCCCAGCAATGTGCCTTGATACAGCTGTCTCTGTATCCAGGCAGGGGGAGATGCCCTATGAAGCCAGCCTTCATGCTGCTGTTGCTGCTGCTTCTGCTGCTACTGATGCTGTTTCTATGTCTGCTTCTGCTACTGCTGCTGCTCCTGCAACTGTTGCCTCTGCTACTCCAGTCCTAGCAATAGACCTAAGGTCTTTGCTATCTACATTTGATACTGCATACCACTGCTGCCTCCCAGAGCCCAATGCTGTCCAGCCCTCTGAAGATCTGTCCAGGGCTCTGGTGCCCTTCTCATGCTGTGACCCCAGTATAATTTCTACTTTTATTCATTCAGTAACTGCTGCTTCTGATGATGTTACTGCTGCTGCTGCTGCTGAAGACAAGGCTGTATCTGCCTCTGAAATTATTCTTGCTGCTGAAGAAGACATTGTTCCAACTGCTGCTGATGAGCTCATTCCCCAGGATTTTCTGATGACAGAGGCTGTTGATTTTGAGCCTGCTGAAGTTGTTGTTTCTGAAGCTGCTGCTGCCCTCATTCCTGAAGTAATCACTGTTTCTGCTAGTGCTCCTGTACCTGTTGTTTTATCTGCTGCTGCTATCTCTCCTGAAGCTACTAGTGCTGTTTCTGAAGTTGTTTCTGTTGCTCCATATGCTGTTGCACCTATTATTATATCTGCTGCCCCTTCTGCTTCTGCCCCATCAGCTGCTGTTCAGCTAAAAGAAGATCTGATGAAAAAGATTGATGCTTTATATGATGCACAGAGTTCTGAATCTGAGGATTATAACACTGCTTCTGATGATTCATCTGCCACCATTGCAAAGAAAAGGAAAGCAAGAAGTAAGGCCTTGAAGAGAGTTCCTCCTGCCAAAGTCAGAGATGACAATGATGTTCCCTACTATATTCTGCACAATTGCCCAATCTCTGAGCATTGGATGCAATTCTCTAAGAACCAGTTAAAGGCTATGAAAAAGAAGAGGAAGTATGAAAAAGGTCCCACTCAGTTCAAACACCCTCATCCTCCTCCACCACCTCCACCTGATGCAGGTGCAGGTGGCAGCTCTGCAAGTTCAGGCCCTGCTAGAAGCCAGGCTCCCTACCAACCTCATGCTAGAACTTATCAAAGGGAAAGCCAGTCTAGGGGCTCTTACTCTAGAAGGGGAGGATATAGGGGAAACCAAAGAGAGACTCAGGTTTACTCCAAAGGACATTCCAGGCAGCATCCTTACTCTAGGGGAGGACATGTTCCTTCTGACACATCTTCTGGTCCTTTCCCCTATAAGCTCAAAGATACTGTGACTGCCAGGACTCCTCAAGATACTTCTTCCAACAGGTATGAGCCACCTGTTCCATTTGAGGACCCTGAGAAGAATCCTATGGCTTGGACTGCTAGAATGAAAGAGCTGGCTGCTTTAGATCAAATCAAGAAAGCCAAAGAAAAAGGCCTAGACACTTCCAACATCTCCACAATGTCAGAACAAAGACAGAAGGAATTAGAGAGATATGCTTCCAGCAAATTTTTTGATGCAGACAGGTACATGGAATTGCATCCAGCTGCAGTGGTCCCCAGGACATCAAAGCAAATTTATTTGGGTGCAGCTGATGATACCAGATCCAAACAACAAGCTTTAGATCCTAACAGAGAAATTAAAATGGTAAAAGGCAAAGAAAAGGAATAACTCTGTAAGGTAATAACTCTTGGTTTTTCTGACTGCCCTCTGGATATCATGTTTATATATATCTCTGTGATGGTTCTGTGATGTCTAGCTACTGCTGTCTTTATGTTTTTGTGACTGTATGATGTTGTTTGTTTTTCCTATGTCTGTAAATAGTTTTCCTAACCCAAATAGGGGGAGATTGTTGGAACACCCTATTACTAATTTGGGTCAGGATCACTATGTCTCTAGAAATTTATGTTTTGACCTTCTGTATAGATTATAGGTCAATTAGTATTGAGTCTAAGGGTTAGAAGGCTAGGATTGGGAGCTGCTCTGAAGACCCAAGTTTTTCTGGAGACTAAGTCCAAATCGTCGAGCTCAGCACGACGTTTCGTCGAACTCCGGTCGACGATCGTCTAGCTCAACTATTGACAGATCGTCGAGCTCCATTCGACGATCGCTGAGCTCAAACTTCATAATATCGTCGAGCTCTGGTCGACGATCGCTGAGCTCAACTTCTCAATATCGTCGAACTCCATTCGACGATCGCTGAGCTCAGGCCGACGATTTTGACTCTGCACTGGATCCTTATCTCTGAGCTCAGTTCGACGATCTTTGAGCTCAGATCGACGATTTCTTTGCTGCTTGCTTTTTCCAATTCGCTGAGCTCAGCTCGACGATAGCAGAGCTCAGTTCGACGATTTCAGTTATCTTTCAGAATTCAAATTCAAATCAGATAGAAGTTATTCTGCATTTAATTCAGAAGATCTGCCAGCCATTTTCATTTACTTCTGGAGCAAGTTTCAAGGGATTTTTCAAGGAACAAATCAGTGGACTTTCCTTCAGAACATATTATGCAATTAAGGCTGTAATCAATGCAGACCAACGGCTATCTTTGATAGAGTAATATTCTATTCAGACTCAGAGAATAAAAGAGAATGTTTTTGAATAAAGACAAAGAATAGACAAGAACAAAAAAATAGAGATTGACAAGAACAGGACACATCTCTCAATATACAGAGACTCTGAAAAATATTCTGTCAACAAGAATTCAGAAGAACACTCATCAAGAGATCAAGCTTTCAAACATTCTTCAGATCTCTTCAGCTCTCAAGTGTTCAAGGCCAACATCATTTCAAGACTCCAGACAATCAACATTTCAGCTTGCTGAAATCATCTTCTGCTGGAGATCTATTTTTGAAGGCCTATCACCCTCAGCAAAGCTCATCTTCCTGAAGATCAAGGACTCAGGGGGAGCTTTGAAATCAATCCACTTAGTCTTCTCAGTTGATTGAGAAAGAGAAGACTGCCATAACTCTCTCAACCCCCTCTCTGTAAAGGGTTTTTCAAACTCCCTTCAAAAGTTTGAATCTGGTTTTTGAGCACCTTGTCAAAAGCTCATTGGTGGCAAGACACCTGATCAAAAAATCTGATTTGGTTTTTGAACACCTTATCAAAAGCTCATTGGTGCCCAGGACACCTGATCAACTCATCCTGCAGTGGATTCCTACCTAGGGTGGTAGAAGAGTGGATGTACCCAAGTTGGGGAACCACTATATTTCCTTGTGTCATCTGGTTCTGCATGTTTTCTTTTTGTTTCTGGCCTAGATTTTCTTGTGCTTAATTTCTGCATAGCTTAGTTTTATTTCTGCTTCCCTGCTTACACTCATTACAACAATTGTTGTAAAGCTTTGTAAAAGTTTTTCTTTGTGTTTTAAAAAGCACCATATACTCTATTCACCCCCCCTCTAGAGTATATCTGATCTAGTTTCCCCTTTCATCCACAACACACTACAGGAATGAAACACAAATACACTAAAAAGGTACATGGCCTTATGGCCTTACAATAATTCACTTAATAAAATCATGTCTTACATACATCGGCTCGCAGGACGGCCACACATGATAATAATAGAAACAACTATTCTTTACGGCCTTCTAGGGCCAGCACAGCAACATGGGCTCCAGCCCGCTATTTGGTACTCGGCTCCGCAGCACCTGCAAGCACAATTCCACCGCATGGTGGCAAACAAAGCAACGGTCAGCGAAAAGCCGACCAAATTATAACGACCCCACCCCTTACTCGGGACGGCGGTGCTCTTTCCCTGCATAATATTAGCCCATTAAAACAATAAAGCGTAATTATACTAAGCCACAGGTGTAGGCTCGCACGGCCAAACACCCCGTGCACTCAGTGCACATTAACGGTGAGTCCTGACATATCAGTGTCTTCACCACCATCCTAAAGATGGCAACCAAGTGAGCATTTTAGCCTTTCTGACCCTGTCTAGTCTAAGGCTCCCAACTATGCCAACGACCAGTCCCCGTCTTCGGGTCTCTCGTACCGAACCACATAGCCTAGGTCCCATTCAACTTGCCTATTGCTCAACCGCGTAGTTCACATTAAGACGTATGCATGAGCCAAGCTTCTCTCGGATCCCAACATTTTCCAAACAATCTCATAACCCAGTTATGATCAAGGCCGGTTCCCAGACCGCCAAGTTAGCAGAACACGTTTCCGCTCAGTTTTCCGGGTGTGCCTTGAAGCTAACCTCCAAGGATCCCTGCTGCAATCTACAGCGTAGAAACCCGAAAAACCCAAAGCACGGAGTCTTCTCCGGCAAAACATATCAAATGCAACATCACCGATCCAGACAATACACGTCCTGGTAGGCTTCACACACAATGCCTATGCCCGTACTTACGATTTCGGACTCTATATGCAACACAAGGGGGACTATTCACATCAACCCCAAGGAACACCACGCACTCACCGCACACTCGCGGGAGCGGGATTCCCTATGCAGAAAGAAAGAGCTTCACATGCTCAAGTAGAGAATCATTACCCTTGTAGTCCGCTTTGGCGCCATGGAAAAACTACACTGATGGAACTCTTCGCAAAGAACTTTCCTCCACAGATCCGCTCTCAGATTTCGAAACGGTGCTCAGATGCTCCGCAGGCGGCCGGAATCCCTTCCTTCTTCCTCCTCTTTCCAACTCCTTGAGAGAGAGAATGGTTGGAGAGAAAGTAAGGATTAACTCCCCTATTCCCGGCCTTTACAGAGCAGGAAACCATCTGGGCCATTGGATCTCAATTAAAGAAAACGAACTGCTCAGATCCATTCAAAAATCTCTAGACCTGGGCCGAACACGGCTTGGCACGCGACCGTGTCCCAAGCCGTGTGCCTCGATCTAGGCACGATCGTCGAACGGAGGAAATACACACGTGCAAAGACACGCCCATGTCTCACCTGACATGCCCGTGTCGGGTTCCTCGACACCCCCGTGTTCGGGGGCGTGTCATGCATAACCGCCACGTCAACGTACACGACCCGAAAGAACACGGGTAGGGACACGGGTAGGCACACACCTGTGTCCAATGACACGCCCGTGTCGCTTAGCCGTGTTTCTAGCCGTGTCCTTCTCGGGATGAAAACAGCCAAAAACACCAGCCAGACACGGCATTGGACACGCCCGTGTCCTAGGCCGTGTACCCCTATACCGGCACCAAAATCCCCTTTTTCGCGACCGACTCAAATACAATTTTCGGGGCGTTACACCTTGCTTCCCGCAATTATAGCATATACGTGTCTCACCACGTCCTGGTCCATACATTACCCCCGAAGAAACAGTCGATGAAACGAACTCCACAGGCCTGAATCTTTTCTTATCTCGTTTTCTAAATTCGGGTTGCTCCGACCGAGACACTTTAAACTCTGGCTTCTCCACTGCCAGTCGCTTCTTCTCTTGAGCCTGCTTTAAATCTTTCTCCAAGGCACGGGCTATATCGACTAATGCTTGGAAGCCTTGGTTCACGGAACTCGGGAGTACTAACCTCAACTCATCCCGCAGTCCCTCATAAAAGCGATTCGTTTTTCGCACTTCCTCCGCGAAGGTAGACCCCGCGTACCGCCCTAGTCTGTTAAACTCATGCAGGTACGTGTCAATATCAATATCACCCTGCACCAGATGTTGAAACTCATTTTCCATCACAATTCGCTGCGGCACTGGAAAATACTTAGCAAGAAACAATCGGGAGAATTCATCCATTGAAACTTCCTCTAAACCTCGACCTGCCAAGTGATGGACCTCCATCTCATCCCACCACAGTCTCGCATCTCCTTCTAGCAGAAAAGTGGCTATTGTCACTTTTTGCTCCTCTGCAGCCCTGATTGCAGTCAGGATCCTCTTTACTCGAGCCAACCAATCTTCCGCCTGCATTGGGGAAATCGCCCTGCCAAACATAGGTGGATGAAACTCCATAAAGCTTTTCAAGAACTCATTCGTTGCTTGCTCCTCCGCCATAACTGCAACACGTTCTTGTCTTGCACCAGTCTGTACAGGTACTCCTGCAGGCCTTGCTATCCAATAGGCTGTGCCTGTTACACCGCAAGCACCATCTTCGTCGCCACCTGTATGGTCTCCGCCGAATGAGGCGTAGGCGCTTCAACGGGTGCTGCACTCTCATCAGACCGCTGTGGCTCAAACTGCCCAGCACGACTCCTCCCCACCTATCACTGTACAAAACACCATTATTCATCAATTGCATAACGGTAATTATACATTGACTACACACTCATGCCCCTTACGTGTATGAAATACATTCCTAGTGGACATTCGTGAGTTCAATTATGTTCTCTCCTCACAAACAATCTCAACCTGTCTCTGATACCACTTTGTAACGCCCCCATTCGTCACGTGGCATATAACGGTGGGACCGGCCGGGGCCCCATGCCATATGTCACAGACAGGCGGTGGAATTACTTGTTGAAATCAAAATCTACTCGCACCCTAACTCAATACATTCTAGCGCAGCATTTTACGTTAACATGAACTCAACTCAAAGAATGTCCACTACTATATAAACTCCAAATTTATATATCCAAACCATGAATGTATACAACACACACACCCATGGCCTTATGGCCTTACAAGTTTCTCTTTACACAAATACATTTTCGTGCATCGACATGCAGGCTGGCCATACATGAAATCCAACCACGCTTCGCACGACCTTCAAGGGCCTTTAGCAGCAAGCCTCCAGTCCGATCATTTCTTATCAAGCCACAGCACCTGCAAACACATTTCCACCAAGGAGTGACAAACAAAGTAACGGTCAGCTTTAGCTGACCACTTATAGCGACCCTACCCCTTACCCGGGGCAGTGGTTCCTTCCTTGTATGCATTGCCATCATTATATAGATCAATCTACCAAGCACAATCATATCACAAATGTCTGTATACACCAGACGCTCTATGCACTCAAGGCACCTTATTGGTGTACCGGATATCCCAGTCGTACACCGCCGATCAGAGGTCCTTCACTTGTTGGTTGGGCGGTTTGATCCTAGTCCACCAGTCCCATGCTAGAGACATCTCGTCCACACCACTCAGAGGTACTACCTCACAGCATCCACAAATATAACCAGAGCTGATCGACCCACCCTTGTGGTGTAGTAAGCCGGTGCTCGCTTCCCGGGCATTACCACCAATCAATCCCTCACCTATTTCCTGATCAGCCCACCCTTGTGGTGCAGTAAGCCGGGTGCTCGCTTCCCGGGCAGTACCACCAATCGATCCCTTCTCTATCTAGATCAACCCACCCTAGTGGTGTAATAGGCCGGGTTTATCTCGCTCTTCCCAGCCGTGCTACCAATTGATCTCTCATCACAAGCAGGAGCTTAACCAAAGCCTCCATTCAACCAAACATAACATCACATCCCATTCATCCATCCAATAACCAAAACATATATTTCATTTCATCAAGTCCACGAACTCCACACATTCTTCTCCGGTTTACTCATGATCATCACCAATCCAGACTACCCGTCCAGATAGGCTTCACACAGCATTCTTATACCGTACTCCACACTTCCGGCTCTAGATGCAGACTCGACCAAGGAATCACTTCCGCGATCCACCTCTTGGTGGAGGATTCCACGCACATGCATAAAGAAAGGACTTCAATGTCTAAGAAGGAGTCGTTGCCCTTGAAGATCGCTTCGGAACCATGAATCAGCCGGATGGAAATCACCGTCTCAGCTTTGCCTCCACGAATCTGAACTCGGATCTTCAATCCACACTCCGCAACTCCTCTAGCAGCAGATTTCCTCCTTCCTCCTTTCCTTCCCTTGCCCTCTCTCTCTTTCTCTCTCTTGGAAAGTGAGAAGAAGAAGAAGAAGATGATGATGAAATGAAGAGCTAATTCCTCATTTTCATCCTTATATTAGCAAGGAGAAATATGAGCCATCAGATCCCATAGGAAGAAAAGGAACGACCAGAACAATTCCCTAAAAACAGCCCTCTCGGGTCTGACACGCCCTGTGACATGCCCGTGTCACAGGCCGTGTCCCCTAAGCAGTGCAGGAACCTCCTTATCCAAATAAGCCACGTCATGTGACAGCCCGTGTCACATAGCTGACATGCCAGTGTCACATGGCTGACATGCCCGTGTCACATGGCTGACATGCCCGTGTCACATGGCTGATATGCCCGTGTCAGGCTCTCGAGACCCTCTCGAGACCTACTCGAGACAACTACTCGAGTAGTTGGGCAAGACATGCCCGTGTCCAAAGGATGACACGCCCGTGTCACCTCCCCTACTCGAGACAAAAGAGGCCCACTCGAGATCATTTCTCGAGACATACTCGAGTGAAGTACACGCCTGGTGACATGCCCGTATCACATGTGACACGCCCAAATCATGGCCGTGACTTCACTCGACGATCGCCGACCAAATCACTCGAGTGGAAAATCGTCGAACCCGAGGAGGACACGCCCCCTGCCACGCCCGTGTCAATAGTCGTGTTCCCTCCCGAAAACTTCATCTACCGAACTTCATCGACAACGTGCTCGACCACCCAACCCAAGTAGGATACTCCCTGGGTCACACCCGTGTCCCAGGCCGTGTCAACCAATCCTAAAACCCAAAGTTTAATTGGGACTGTTACAATTATCTTTAATGGAACAAACAAGAGATTCATTGAAAATAATTTTTTCAATGAAGGACATGGGTCAAGCCCAATATATCTTGGGAATTAAGATTTATAGGGATAGGACGCGAAGGCTCATTGGCCTAAGTCAAATTATTTACATTGACAAAATCTTAGAAAGGTTCAATATAGAGTACTCTAAGAAAGGAAATGTGCCAATGAATATGTCAGTACAACTTGACAAGTCTCACTACGTTACAAAGCATAAAGACATTGAATACATGAAAAATGTGTCCTATGCCTCGGCTATAGGTTCCATTATATATGTCATGACCTGTACAAGACCAGATGTTACATATGCTCCAAGCATGACTAGACGACATCAGGCTTCACCCGGTCCTAATAACTGGACTGATGTCAAAAATATTCTTAGGTACTTGAAAAGGACCAAGAATAAGTTCCTTGTTTTTGGTGGTCATAAAGAGCTAGCTGTAGAAGGTTACACAGATTCTAGTTTTATGTTAGACCTGGATGACAAGAGATCTCAATCTGGGGTTGTGTTTCTTCTAAATGGTGGGGTCGTGAGTTGGCGCTGTTGCAAACAATCAACCACGACTGACTCAACCACCGCATCAGAAGTTATGGCAGCTGCGGAATCCGACAAGGAGGGAGTTTGGATAAAGAAGTTCCTTTAGGAACTTGGAGTTGTTGCGTCGAGTGAAGGTCCCTAGACATTTTTTTATGACAATAGCGCTTCTATTTCTCAAATCAATGAGCCAAAGTCACATCATAAAATAAAATGCATGGATCAGAAGTATTTTGTCACGCACGACTTCATTGAGGAAGGAAAAATTGCTCTTTTATGGATAGACACCAACAACAACACAGCTGATCCCTTTACAAAACCTTTATCTCAAGCCAAGGGCGAAGTTCATTTCGAATCCATGGGGTTGAAAGACCATGGGGAGGGGCTTGTTAAATGATATTGTAGGTTGCTCCTTTTTGGATGAAAAACCTAAAAAACAAGTGGGAGATTGAAGGATATAGTGTTTTGAAAGTTGTGATTTCCTTCAATTTTTTTTGTTCATGATCACAAATGTTTTTGCATTTTGTTCCTCGATTATGTGTTGTATCTCATGTTAGGTTCAGGAAGATGCTCTTGGTCCTGAACAACAAAACCCTGAGTTTTATTCATATCACATAATCATATGTTTTTTTTTCTCGAAATCGTGGTAATCAAGGAGGAACATTGATCACCGAGTTAAGATTGTCATATTGATTAAAGTACATTGTAGTTCTATAAATGTTGATAAATGATTATAGTTTAATCATATGGATATGTATGTGTGTGTATCTTATACATATTGAGTTTGACCTATACTACGTTGTAACATTATTTGGATTGTGTTTAGTGTCATTAATGTTCTCAACGTGTCTTATGATTCTAAGATATGAGATGTGAAGATTTATCGTAACGGTGTCGGCTATGTGATTACAGTTGAAAAGGTATCTCTTGATAGTAATAAACATTATGATTCGTTGCTCATGCTTGTGCGTAAGAAACCTTCATATCAAGATATTGTTTGTCCCCATCATTTGGGTTTTGATATTGGCGGGCCCCTTGATATAGTGAGAATGTAATGCATGCAATATAACTAATGTAGTTATAAAAAAATTTGCTTGTGTCCAAGAAAGATGAATATTTTGCGAAAATGACACGGTCCAATTTTGCACAATATTTATAATATCATTTGACAAAGGAAGACACTGATCATCAAGTTTTGTTACCTTGTTGTCGTGTTGCTATGGCGACAATAATGTTCTGATATAGTGAAAGTGTTCAGTTGTCTACCTAAATCTCCTAGAGGGGGTGAATAGGTGAGTTATGTGTCTTTTTGCGGAATAAAAAATTAGCGATCTATGCACAGAAAATAATCAAGCAATCACAGAGGACAGTGATTTATAGTGATTCCCCAACCTTGGGTACATCCACTTTCCACACACCGATCTAGCAAAGCACTAAACTCAGCTACTTCACTATCTTGGATTGAAACCAATCCTACGCCTCGGAACAAAGTTCCTACAACTCGATCCACAACACGGATCTACACTCGAAAGATGAAAACTTCCTACAACTCAGAGAACAACGCTCCTACACTCAGAGAATAATCTCCTACAAGAATAGATTGAAAATAGGAAATACAAATAGTAATATTTCTCAGATCTGGAGATTTCGGGCAAGGTCTTCCTCCTTGAAATTTGTGGCACAGTCAGAAACTTTGAAGAAGACACGCCACGGCAGGATCCTGATCTGAAAATTCTTGACTCACATGATCAGAGAGAAGATGAAGAAGTTGAAGAACAATCTCGATCTGCAAGTCAACTGATCTGAATCTTTTTGAATGAAAGCCCTAGGCGATTTGCACGATGAGGAGCGGCGACGGCTTTCGTTTAGGAAAGAAAAAAATCTGATTCAGAATTCTTAGAGTATTTCTTTTCAGCACTTATTAGGGTTAGTCGAAATAACAATGCCTTATATAAGATCTCCCTAACGGTCATAATTAGCATTAATGACGTCCACGTGGACCAATCACGCCAAGTCATTTGAAAATCCCGTTAGTTAGGACTTAGCGAAAATTTCTGGAAAGTGGACTGAATTACTCAAGTGAAAAGAGAAGTACTCGAGTACTGAGATGAGTTCTCGAGAAGATAATAACAGACTACTCGAGATGAAGTCCTTCAGCAAATCCAGAACAAAATTCATCATCACTCAAGTGGAAAAAGGTTACTCGAGTGCTAGAAGTATTACTCGAGAGGTGGAGATGAACTTCTCGAGAAAAGGACTTAAAAAAATTCTGGAAGATAATACTGATCACTCGAGTACTGGATCTAGACTACTCGAGAATAAAGCAGACTTCTCGAGTACATAAACTTCACTACTCGAGTGGGGTTGATTCTCATGAGAATTTTCCTTCTATAACTCGAGTCAAAGGGCTTGATGTGGCTTGTGTAGAACTTTCCTTCTACATAATTTCCATCCACGCTCTTATAACTTTCTTCATTCTTAAGCTTGATGTTGTTATTGTTGTTGCAATCTATCCTTCTTTTCTTGTTGCCTCCTTTGATAGTTGTATGGCTTTGGATAGTATTTGGGAGGTTTAGGAGGTGCAGCAGGATTGTTCCTTCCATGCTCTCTATAATAGAGTCTTCTCATGGTCATAGAATTCTCATACAAGTCCCACTATTGGGAGCTGTAATGATTATGTCTATTCTCATTGAAGTCCAAGACTAACTTAAGAGTATCAAGGATAAGTGACTTTGATGTAGGACTCCAAATCTCTGCAAATTCAGGAGATTTCCTTTTTTCTTCTTTGGGAATTAGAATGGATCTGCTGGCAGAAGCTCCATCACCATACCTTCTCTACTTTGGTATATGAATTTCAGGAGGAGCTTGAAGAAATATATCTGCTGGATCTGATTCCCAAACCTAAGTATAAGATTCTGGAGGAGGGGCTTCAGAGCCTTTAGGTCTTGGAGAGAAAGTAGGTTGACGAACTAGAACTGAAGCAAGAGGAGCTATGGATTCAAATGATGAGGAATAATGTTTGGATCTTCTTGAAAATTAGGGAATATCTGGTTGTGCATCCACACAGCTGTATCATAGGTATGAAATTTTACACTGTGAATCTGATTCTGCACATCATCATGAATTTCCTTTAGCTTTGCTTCCCAGAGAGTTTGCTTGGTAGCATCTGAAGTTTCTGAATATCCTTTGACTAATGTCTCCCCCTTTCTTACTTCTACAGTTAGTTCATCTATGGAAGCTTCTTTGAAGGTACCCACTTCATCACAGATTTTGAAAGTGTGCTCTTTGGCCAGCTTTTCTAACTAAATCTGATTATTAGCAAGAGTAATAGATTGTTCCATCACTTTGCCAACACTGGTAATGGTGTGATCCAATGCTTTTCCACCTATCCTGAATAACTATCTGAGCTCATCTGTATTGTGCTGAATTTCAGCAAATCCTCTGCTCATTTCTTTTTCAAGATCAGAAACTTTCTCTTAAACTACCTTCAGGGAGTCATCAATATATTTTCTATGGTCGAGCAGCATCTGTTCTATCTTACTAAAAATATCATTGGCAGCAGGAGTTGGAGTAGCAGTAGGAGTAACTGGAGGAGGAGGAGGAACAGACCATGGGGTAATCTCTTCAATGATGACTGAGCTCTTATCTCTATTTGTGTGAATCAGAGCATCTCCTTCTTCATCAATGAAGGTGTGAAGAGGGAAATCCAAGCTCTTCAGAGGAGCTTCAACTGGTTCTAGGGTTTGCTCTTTCTCATCAGAAATCAGTATTGTCTCATCTTATTCTCTGTCAGCAGCAGGGGATTTGGGAACAGGGGATTCTGGAGATGGAATAGGAGAGGGTGATGGTACTGGAGTGGGTTGCTTGGTTGGTTCTATACGTTGTTCTTTCTGGAGGCGAGGAGGATGCTCTTCATTGCTTAATTCTTCAATCATCTGATTGATGGCTTCTTCTATAGAGAGAACGGTTTCTTGGACTTGAGCATCTGATGGAGTATCTTCTGGAGTGATTGGAGGGAGAGAAGCAACAGCAGGTTGAGTAGGTATTCTGTCTTTTTGTACAGAAGGAGCAGGCTCCCCCTCAGCAGCTGCACCAGATGTGCCATCACTATAAGGTGGAGAGGGAGATGGAGTCCTGTCCTCTGTAGCTGGATGTTCATGAGCTCTAGTAGTCTGGGCAGGATTCAGCAACTTCAGTTCCCATCTCTGAATGGATGAGATGGATACTTTCTTCATATAATGAAGGGTTGTTCCCTTGAATAAATTAAATACATCAGGATTTATCTCATGCAGTAGCAGAAAGATGATCCTGGCATAGTTAGGAGCCTTGATGCTATCCCTTATCTTATCAAGAATTAACATACCAAACTGAAACCTTTTTCTACAGATGATGGCAGTCATGATGTCAAACATATCAAAAGAAATGTCCCTGATGGAGCTTGTCATACAGAGGAGAACCTTGCCAATAATGTCCACAAGAAATTTGCTCTCCGGGTTGAGATCCGGTCGACGAATGGAAAGAACTTTTGGTGATAGTCCACTGAACATACACGCTCTGTCTGAATCTTCATGTGTGGGAGGATCTTCTTCATCAACCACGGGTAGCTGAAGAAGTGTTGAGACAGAGGTCTTGGTAAGCTTTATCTTAATTCCCTTTACTTTAGACTAAAGGACTTTTCCATTTCTCCTTACTTTGATATTTTGAAAGAATTCTTCAACTTCTGGAAATAGGATTTTGCAGGGGTGCTGGAGAACGAATGTCAAGACAGCAGTGTCGAGAAGAATGAGGAGATTTCTGAAATCGTCTGACAGTTCGGCAATACCGGGGGTGACAAGTTCACTACCAATCCCAATCTTTGAAGGCGGTGCCATGGTCAGAGAGTTGTGAGAAATTCGCTACGGGGAAGAAGATGGCGGCATGCTCTATGACAGGGGCGGAAAGCGAAAAGACTTTCTCTTTCTCAAGTGAGAGGGTTTTGAATTCGTGTAGAAAATGAAATCCGGATTTTCTATTTATATAACCCTAATTATCGATGATTAAGAAAGAAATTAATCTAACATACCTTTGAAAATGGCGGTATAAGCTTCGGGTTGCGAATAAAGAAATTTGAACAGAAGTTGAGAAAATGTCTTCCTGTTTCTCGAGTGGACCGACATTACTCGAGTGAGGGAATAAGGTACTCGATTGATGTCTTCATGCTTCTCGAGAGGAAGGTCATTACTCGAGTGGTAGTACTCGAGTGACTTGCTGGGTTCTCGAGTAGTTTGAAGTAGTACTCGAGTGGTCATCAAATTACTCGAGTCATTGAGTCAGAACTTGAGAAATTTTGATTTTTGACAAATTTCTTGATCTCTGAGCTTTTTTGTGAGTCCTCCTTCTCTAATATTCTTTGTTGAGCATTCCAAGTTCTATTTTGAAGAACGAGAACTCGATCTCGTCCAGCGGCTTCGTTAATATGTCTGCAATCTGCCTGTTAGTTGGGACATATTATAGATCTATGTCCCCATGCTCCACATGCTCCCGGATGAAGTGGTATCTCAGCTCTATGTGCTTTGTCCGTCTCTGAGAGACTGGGTTGTTGGCTATTGAAATCGCGCTGGAAGAGTCGCAAAACAATGGAATATTTTGAAACTTCATGTTATAGTCTTCAAACTGGTTCTTTATCCATAGCAACTGTCCACAACAACTTCCTGCAGAGATATACCCTGACTCAGTTGTTGAGATTACAACACAGTTATGTTTCTTACTACTCCAGAAAATGAGCCTTCTTCCAAGGAATCTGCAAGTCCCGGAAGTGCTCTTCCTGTCATCTTTGTTACCTGCAAAATCTGTATTTGAAAGCCAATTAATTCATTATCATTACTTCTTAGGTACCATAAGACAAGATATGGTGTACCTTTAAGGTATTTCAAAATCTGCTTTGCAGCAGTGTAGTGAGATTCCTTAGAGTTCACTTGAAATCTAGCACATACACATGTTGAGAACATTATGTCTGGTCTACTGGCAGTAAGGTAGAGCAAGGATCCAATTATGCTTCTGTACTTGGTTTCCCTTTCTCATCCTTGTCTAGAGACACAGCTGAAGCCATTGGAGTCCTCATAGAGGTTGCGTCCTCCATTCCGAATTTCTTAATTAGCTCCTTGGTGAACTTTGTCTCCGAGATGAAAATTCCATCTTCAGATTATTTCACCTGAAGCCCTAAGAAATACTTCGGCTCTCCCATACTGTTCATTTCAAACTTTTCTTTCATAAGTTTAAAAAACTTCTTGCAGAGGTTGTTGTCAGTAAAGCCAAAAATAATGTCGTCGACATAGATTGCACTAGCAAAATCTTGCCTTTTATTTCCCTAAGAAAGAATGTCTTATCTATCTTTTCCCTTATGAACTTGTTCTCAAGAAGAAAGGTAGACATCGTCTCATACCAAGCTCGATGAGCTTGTTTCAAACCATATAATGCTTTAAATGATAGATAAATATAATCAAGAAAGTATGAGTCAACGAAACCTGGAGGTTGTTCCACATACACCTCTTCCTTTGTGTCACCATTAAGGAAGGCAGACTTCACATCCATCTGACAGATAGTGAAGCCCTTAAGAGCAGCATATGATAAGAATAACCTGATTACCTTCAGCCTTGCCACTAGAGTGTACGTCTGGTCAAAGTCGATTCCTTCTTCTTGGCAATATCCTTTGGCGACGAGTCTAGCCTTGTTCTTTATGATCGTTCCATCCTCATCCATCTTGTTCCTGTAGACCCACTTTGTCCCGATGACATTCTTACCTTTGGATCTTGGAATAAGTTTCCAGACTTGACAACGCTTGAACTGATTTAGTTCTTCTTCCATTACCATTATCCATGATGCGTCTGAGTTTGCTTCCTCAAACTTCTTCGGTTCAACCTGTGAGAGAAAACTTAAATATAAATTCTCATTAGCTGTACCTCTACGAGTTCTAACACTATCCTGGGGATCTCCTATGATTTGGTCAATTGGATGATTCTTCAAGTGTCTGTGCTCTAAGGTCATTGCATCTGGAGCTTCTTCTTCCATAGGAGTGACTTCGTCAACTTGGATGATTTCTTCATCTTGATCATCAACCTATCCAATCAGGGTTGGACTGGTGATCTTGATGAACTTTTCACCTTTGTCTTCAGTCGGCTCATCCAAGTTTAGTTCTTTCAACTTTGAACTTTCATCTTCAATGAACAGACTAGAAGAGTTGCTTTGCCGTAAGCTCGTCTCATCAAATACAACATGAATGGATTCTTCTACAACCAGAGTTTTTCTATTAAATATCCTATATGTCTTACTATGGCTACTATACCCTACAAAAATACCTTCAAAACTCTTTTCACTAAATTTGGTAGTTGATACTTGCCATTGTTAAGTACGAAGCACTTACAGCCAAAGATTCTAAAATATGCAACAGTCAGTTTTCTGCCCTTTAGAAGTTTGTAAGGTGTCTTATTGTGGTTCTTGTTTATGAGTACTCGATTTTGCATGAGGCATGTAGTGTTGACGGCTTCAGCCCAGAAGTATTCAGGTAGTGAGACATCACTCAATATGGTTCTACAGGCCTCTATGAGTGTTCTATTCCTTCTCTCAGCTACTCTATTCTGTTGAGGAGTACGAGGAGAGAAAAACTCATGAAAGATACCTAAGCTTTCACAAAATTCTATCATGGCCCCAGACTTGAACTCTGTTCCATTGTCACTTCTAACTTTGACTACAAAACAGTTGTATTCATTCTGAACTTGCCTGACAAAATTAGTAAGGATGTCAAAGGTATATGACTTGTGTTTCAGAAAGAACACCCACGCAAAGTGCGAGTAATCATCGACAATAACCAATGTATAAGCCTTAACACCCAAACTTCTAACTTGCATTGGACCGAACAAGTCCATATGAAGTAGTTATAAACATCTATTAGAATCTTTGTCAATAATGCTTTTAAAGGTATCCCTGGTTTGCTTGTCTTTCACACATGTGTGACAAGGTCTATCTTTAGCGTACTTGACATTTGGGGCATCACGTACTAAATTAAGTGAAAATAATTTATTAATAGTTTTGAAGTTAATATGTGCTAGTCTCTTGTGCCATTGGTCACCAAGAGACGCACTATCTTTAGCCAAAAAAGCACACTATTCTAGAAGAGTCTATACAAATATAATTCAAACAAAATATATTTCTGCTTCGAGTGCCTGATAGAATCATCTCCATATTGTCAACTGATTTTATCAAGCACTTATCTGCATGAAATTCAACAACGTATCCTTTATAACAGAGTTGGCTTATGTTTATGATATTGTGTTTCAATCCTTCAACATAACCCACATCCAAGAAGGATACACTACCATTAGTGATCATACCATAGCCTTTTGTAATTCCTCGGTCTGAACCTCCAAAGATGACCTTTGTCCCATTCAAGACTGGAGAATAGTTCTGACGAAGGCTTCTTGTCCCGGTCATGTGTGCAGAGCATCCACTGTCCAAATACCAGATAGGAGTTTTGGTGGCCTTTGGACATAGCTGCAATCACAAATCAATTTGTCTTAGGAACCCAAACACATTTGGGTCCTTGGTCTCTTGTTAGAATACTCCCCCTACGAGTATTAGCATTATGAGTGGTCTTTTTCATATTGCTAACTTGAGGAGTCACATAATTTCTGTAGTTAAACCAGCAGTCAATGGCAAAGTGACCAATTTTACCACAGCACCAAAAGTCAAACCTGTTGTATCTTTGCCTCAAGATCTCCTACTTAACCTTTTGAGTTGGTGGTCTAGTAGGGATAATATTCTTAGAGGAAGAAGCTTCATGTTGATGGAAATCACATGATTTCTTCTCCTTTAGTGGCTTTTCCACAATAGGCTTTACCTTTGGTGCTTTCTTAATATTATGACCATGATTATAAGGGTCATAGCTCTGAAGAGTAATTTCTTCATAGGGTACCTTAAAGACACTTTCACCAAAGTTATGGGAATAAGTCCATCCCTAGTAACGGGACTTGGGCTCTACGTAAGTAGGCCTAGCAAAGTGACCATAGGACGATTCAAGATCAAACTTGTTTGATGGAAATATGACCTTCTTAAAGGAAGTCTAATCTTGAGGAGCTTTCCCCTTCTCTTTGGCTAAAGCTTTCTTGGTCGCCTTATTCTTTCTTTGAGCCTTATTCCTCCTAAAAGATTTATTAGGATCTTCAACATGGCCTAGCCCAGCACCTTTGTCCTTAACTGAGAATTCAGCAATGAAAGGAAGAACAGTCTTGGGCTTCGAGAAACTTTCAACAAGTTTCTTTTCTGCTTCAAGTTGTGCTTCCAGTTCTTTTATGATCTTCTCCTTTAGGTCTAGGTGCTCGAGAGCCTTATTGTATTCTTCAATGGCAGCATTAAAGTTCTCTCTGAGTGAGTCCGTGTTAGCGACTTCCTCTCTCAAAGTACTCTCTTCAGTCTTGAGAGACTTTATCTCTTTGGCTTGAATTTTCACGACTTTTCGACATTTGTCGTAAGCCTTGATCAACTCCTTATATTGGGCCATGAGTTCAGACTCATCATCAGAAGATCTATCCTCATGATCATGTTTAGAAACATCAAATTCAGAAAGAGGAGTGTTAGAATTTACCTTCCCAGTGAACTGGGGTTCTTGTTCATCATCAGTCTGAGCCATTAGCCCGAAGTAGGCTTCCTCTTCTTCACTTAACTCAGATGAGTCAGAGTCGCTAAGAGTCTTGCCCTTCTTGGCTATTAGGCTCTTTTCTATTCTCTTCTTATTGTAAGAAGATTTCTTTTCTTCTCTTTTTCCACCCTCCTTCTTCTTGTGGAGGCAGTCAGCAATAACTTGACCTGACTTATTGCAGCAATAACAAACGATGTCAGTAGAAATATGTTTGTTCCGTTTAGTGGTATACCTGTCATGGCTGCTTGTGCATTTTTTGTGTCGATCACCATCATGATGTGATCTTCTATATGAGGAATCCATGCCTTTCCATTGCTTCTTCTTGTTCAAGAATTTCTTGAACTATCTTGAGAGTAGAGAGAACTCTCCTTCAGATAGTTCTGAGCTTAAAGTACTTGGCTCTGAGGTTTCTTCTTCACTTACTTCTTGTGCTGGAGCAGGAGAGGCAGCCTTGGACTTCCTTGAGGTGTCTACCTGGAGAGCTACAAACTTCTCCTTGGATGAAGACTTATTCTTCTCTTCTTCAATTTTTCTTGAATTAATTTGTAGCTCATATGACATAAGCTTTTCGAAGAGATTTTGCGGGTCCGTCTCAGCTAGCTTTCCAAATTCTCCAATAGCACAGACTTTGTTATCTCATTCCTTATTCAGGGATCTCAAGAACTTATCATTCAGTTCTCCATTGGTGAAGACTCGGTCGTATACTCTTAGGTCGTTGATTATCTTGAAGAAGTTTTCAAAAGTGTCTGCAATGGTATCCTTGGGTCCTTGCCGGAAGGCTTCATATTTTTGATTAAGAAGGTATCTTCTATCATCCCTAACTTCTTCTATGCCTTCCATCAAGGTGACGAGGGACTGCCACATTTCCTTAGCGGATTAGCAGTGTATCAGGTTCTGCAGCATCGAGTCATCAACTGTACTTGCTATAATATTTTTGGCCTTCTTGTCTAAAGAGACAAGTGCAATCTCATCTTTGTCCAGATCCATTAACTTTTTAGGAACCTTCTTTGTAGGATCTATAGTGGGGACGGTCGTAGGAACATAAGGACCTTCTTCAACAATCATGAAGATCCTTGGATCTACAGCTTCCATGAAAAATTTGATCCTCTCTTTCCACATGGGAAAGTTGTTCTTTGTAGACAAGTGAAGCTTAGCAGAGTCCTTAGACTTGTCCATGCTTTTTTAACTTCAAAAGACAACTTAGGTCAGATCTGATCAAGGTGTTAACCTTTTAATGATCAACTTGGCTCTGATGCTAATTAAAAGTGTTTAGTTGTCTACCTAAATCACCTAGAGGGTGGTGAATAGGTGAGTTGTGCGTATTTTTCTGGAATAAAAAATTAGCGATATATGCACATAAAATAATCAAGCAATCACAGAGGACACAGAGATTTATAATGGTTCCCCAACTTTGGGTACATCCACTTTCCACTCACCGATCTAGCAAAGCACTAGACTCATCTACTCCACTATCTCGGATTGAAACCAATCCTACCCCTTAGAATAAAGTTTCTACAACTCGATCCACAATACGGATCTACACTCGGAAGATGAAAACTTCCTACAACTCAGAGAACAACGCTCCGACACTCGGAGAATAATCTCCTACAAGAATAGATTGAAAATAGGAAATACAAACATTAATATTTCTCAGATCTGGAGATTTCGGCCAAGGTCTTCTTCCCTGAAATTTGCGGCACAGTCATAAACTTTGAAGAAGACATGCCATGACAGGATCCTGATCTAAAAATTCTTGACTCACACAATCAGAGAGAAGATGAAGAAGTTGAAGAACAATCTCGATCTGCAAGTCAACTGATCTGAATCGTTTTGAATGAAAGCCCTAGGCGATTTGCACGATAAGGAGCTGCGGCGGCTTCCGTTTAGGAAAGAGAAAAATCATATTCAGAATTCTTAGAGTATTTCTTTTCAGCGCTTGTTAGGGTTAGTCAAAATGACAAGACCTTATATAAGATCTCACTAACAGTCATAATTAGCATTAATGACGTCCACGTGGACCAATCACATCAATTCATTTGAAAGTCCCATCAGTTAGGACTTAGCGAAAATTTCTGGAAAGCTGACTGAATTACTTCAGTGAAAAGAGAAGTACTCGAGTACTGAGATGAGTTCTCGAGAAGATAATAACAGACTACTCGAGATGAAGTCCTTCAGCAAATCCAGAACAAAATTTATCATCACTCAAGTGTAAAAAGGTTACTCGAGTGTTAGAAGTATTACTCAAGAGGTGGAGATGAACTTCTCGAGAAAAGGACTTAGAAAATATTCTGGAAGATAATACTGATCACTCGAGTACTGGATCTAGACTACTCGAGAAGAAAGCAGATTTCTCAAGTACATAAACTTCACTACTCGAGTGGGGTTGATTATCACGAGAACTTTCCTTCTATAACTCGAGTCAAAGGGCTTATCTACTCGAGTGGTGAACTTGATTAATCGAGTATAATACTTGGAAATTTTTTGAGAGGGAAAATCTGTCGACTCGAGAAAGAGAAGAAGTCTACTCGAGTCATGGACTTGGCCACTCGAGAACTAGATTCATGTTTCTCGAGTACCATTTCCTTTACTCAAAATCCAGACTAGGCTTACTCGAGTACAACTAAAGTTCAACAAGAGTACTTAGAGTTTTAATCGAGTGAAACACTTAGAAAAATTCATTTAATGGAGATTTTCCTTCCTTCAATGAAATCAGCAACATGTCTTACTCCAACAATCCTAGTGCTTGAAAAATGAAGTGTATCCCAATAGAGAGGCTACACATGAGTCAACGCCATGGATCACACAATGAGGGATTATATTGTATGGTCCTGTGTTTGGTGACCCATTGTAGACTGATATTTGTCTACACTTGGCAATTTAGTCCTGCAAACACATAACTCAAACAATACATCAAATACAACTTAATTCATCTTAGTTCAAGGGTGACTTCACCAAATCTAGGTTATTGTGAATATAATACCCAACATATAGCCTCCTATAGTCCATAATATAAGTTATCATATTATCGCCAAGGCAACATGGTTCCTCTGTAAGGTCACACCAAATGAACTGGAACAGTCTCAGTTCGACTTATGTTAGGTACTTGATTACATACGGCATGCGATCAAGATACCATAATAAGTGCGGATTTATAATGTCATTTTGGCAAGCTTAGACCAAGACGAGTTATAATATTGTGCGACTATTCATCGACGTGATGAATTGGTTCATCGTGTTTTTGAAAGTGAGACGACACAATTTCTTTTCTCCATCAACCAAAATAACCTATTTGATTTGAGGCTATGTTATTAGCAAAATGAATGGTAGATCTTTACCCAAGATCAAAGCCCTAATTTATTGGGTATAAATAATGCCTTTGCTAAAGGATTGAGAGAGTGACAAAAAAGGAATAGGGTTTCAAGGGTTTGAATCGGGCGATTCCTGGGCTGGCCTGATGACGGCAGCAAGGGGCGATTCCTGGGCTTGCCCGACGATGGCAGCAAGTGATGATTCCCTAGAGCCACCCTGACATTGAATCAGTGTGCCTCTAGGGTTCTGTTTCTAGGTCTGCTCCAGCGTACTGCTCGTGCTGGTGAAGAGCTTAGCCGATCCCGAGCCCATGCCTACCATGACTGGATTTTTTTGTTCTTGTCTATACTTTCGGCTATATGGTGTGGTTCGACCACTTGGAGTCACTAGCCGTTTGAAGAAGAAAGTCTAAGCTTCTTCCCTCTAGTCCTCCTATTAACGGAGTAGATCAGTTGACTGTTCGAATTCAAGGTGAATCGAGAGGTGAGGCAGTCGGCCTGATAGGTGTTGTGGGATCATCATCTTCCTCATCACCACGACTTTTCTCCACCTAGAGATTTTTCTCTAGAGGTATAATCTTCCTACTCTTTGTGATGGTTGTTTGAGAATTTTTTACCTCTCTCTGGGAGCATCACCTTATCCATGAGTAAAGCATGATCTCCAACATTAGGAAGGCTGACTTCATGTTCATCTGGTAGACCTTGAATCTCTTGTGTGCAACATATGCAAGGAATAGTCTTATGACTTCTATTATAGTAACTGGGGCAAAGGTTTGATCAAAGTCAATACCTTCTTATTATCTATATCCCTTAGCCACCAATCTAGCTTTGTTCTTAATTATAACACCATTTTCCTCTAACTAATTCTTGTAGATCCACTTTGTTCCAATGATGTTATGTCCTTGAGGACTAGGAACCAGCTTCCAGACCTTACACCTCTTGAACTGGTTCAGTTGCTCTTATATTGCCATAATCCAAAAGTATTCTATGTTGGCATCTTCAAACCTTTTGGGCTCAATTTGAGATAGAAAGCTAGAGTACATGGCTATTTTCAGGCTTCTGCTCCTTATTGTAACCCCTTAGCTGGCATCACCAATGATTCGATGTCTGGGATGATCCTTTAGATGACTGATAGCTGGAGGCAATCTTTCTTCAGCATCATTGACTTCAATGTCTAGATCCTGCTGATCTTTATCCATTTCCTGTGATCTTTGTCCTTCTTTAGGAACACATACACCATCATCTTCATTTTGGGCAGCTGGTGGAGCATCCTTGATGGTTAGTTTATCCATCACTTATTTTATACCTTCAGATCTAGATGAAAAGCTAGACAACTCATTGTTAATTATAGGAGATTCATCAAAAACTACATTAATAGACTCTTCTACAACTTGATTTTTCAAGTTGTAGATCCTATATGCTTTGCTATGATTGATGTACCCAACAAATATCCACTCATAGGATTTGGCAGCAAACTTAGTCAGATATGACTTCCCATTATTGAGCACATAGTATTTGCTACCAAAGATCCTGAGATAGGCAAAGTTTGGTTTTCTGCCCTTCATGATCTAATAGGGAGTCTTCTTGTGATACTTGTTGATAAATCACTATTTAGGACATGACATGCAGTATTAACTGCCTTAGTCCAGAAATATTCTGGGAGAGATGTGTCACTTAGTAGTGTCCCTCCAACTTCTATGAGAGTTTTATTTTTCCTCTCAACTATCCCAGTTTGCTAGGGTGTTCTTGTAGAAGAGAATTCTTAGTGAATCCCTTGTTCTTCATAGAACTTGGTCATGCCATCAGATTGAAATTCAGTGTCATGGTCACTTCTGATTTTGACCACAGAACTATCCAATTCTTTCTGAATTTCCTTGACAAAAGTCCAGAAGATGTCAAGGGTTTCAAACTTTTTCTTCAAGAAGAAGTCCCAAGCAAACTTGGAGAAGTCATAAACTATTACAAGTGTGTAGATTTTCCTACCCAGACTATGAACATGCATAGGATCAAATAAGTCCATATGCAGGAGGTGTAAGCACCTCACGAAATCCTTGGCCCCAATGCTTTTGAAGTATACTTTGGTCTGCTTACCCTTCTGACACGTAGAGCAAATCCCCTCCTTGGTGCATTTAATATTAGGACCATTTCTGACTAGCTCTTCACTAAAGAGCTTGCTAATGGTCTTGTAATTCAAATGAACTAGTCATGTGTGCCATTGCACACAATATGAGACTTTCTCATTAAAAACTAGACACATAAGGGTGTCTGAACTTAAACATAAAAAATATAAACAATAGACATTCTCACTCCAAGTGCCTGTCAAGATGACCTCTTGGTCACTTGACCTTTTAATTTGGCACTCATCCTTGTGGAATACAATGACATGACCAAAATCATAAAGTTGGCTTATGCTTATCTGGTTGTGTTGCAACTCTTCCACATAAGAGACATTCTAGATTGAGACTATATCATTGGTAATGATACCATATCCATTGGTAACTACTCTGTCTGAACCTCCAAAGATAACTTTAGGTCCATTCTTCACAGGAGTGTAGTCCTTCAGGTGACTTCTTGTTCTAGTCATGTACCTGGAACATCCACTGTCCAAGTACCATATTGGTGCATGAGTACTTGGAATAACCTGCAATCATAATTTAGTTTACCTTATGACCCCAAAAGAGTTTGGATTTTAGGTGTTTGTTAGTCTGAAAATTAACTTGTCTCCCTGCAACACTCCTCACTGGAAGGCTCATTTTAGCCCTTGGCACACTATGGTTGTGCAAACAATCTATGGTAAAGTGTCCCACTTTACCACAGCACCAGCACTCATGAATGTTGTACCTTCTCTTCTGAATAGTTCTAGTAGGTTGCAAGTTGTTAACAACATACTGTTCAGAGAAGAGTGTATCAACCATCATCTTGTTTCTTTCAGCAAGAATCTTACTGAAAGTATGTCTGACAGTTGATGAACTTGGCTTGCTCTGATTACTACCAACAACAGTCTTCTTTGCAGCAGATAAGCTGTTGATGGCATCAGATATGGCCAAGTCAGACTTCCTGATAGACTTTCCTTTGGTCTTTAATTTTGCTGGAAGAGCTTGACTATTGGCCACTGCCACATTCTTGACTGGAGGGGCTAAAGCCCAAACAAATGTTCCATGATGGGCCGTCTGAATTTCTTCACGGGGAGCCTTGAAGGCACTCAAGCCCATGCCCATCCTCACTCCATTGTAAGATACATTTGTATACTAACAGGAAGAGTTCCCATTCTTCCAGTGACCATATATGCTATCCTTTTCATACCTATTGGATGAGAGAATTACCTTATGGAAGGTGGTCTGAGGCACAATAAAAGCTTTGCCTTTCCCTTTGGAAGGGGTAGCTCTAGTATTCCACTTAAACCCCAAACCTCTCTTATACTTTTGAGAGGTAAATGAATCAATTAGTGGAAGCATAGTCTTTGGCTTGATGAATTCAGCCACTACCTTTTTCTCCTTAAGGAGCTTTTCCTCAAGATCCATAATGATCTTGTTTTTCTGGTTGATGGTCCTAATCTAGATGATTGAGATGACATTCAATTAGCTGACTTCCCTCATCTTCTGATCCAACATTGAAGCTAACTCTGACTACTAGGAAGCAGCTAGTTGTAGGGAGGTTATCTCCTCAGCTTGTTTCTTGGCCAATCGCTTACTTCTTTTCAAGGTATCCAGAAGGGCACCATACTTGTCAATTAGTTGATTGACATATTCCTCCGATTCTGAGCCATCTTCATCATAGGATGATGATGCATTAGAATTAGGATTGTCTCATAGTCAGATACAGATGAGGAACTAGATAGAGAATGTACCTTATCTGGGCCAGGCTGATCCTAGCTGGATTCTACATCTGACATTGCCATTAGCCCATAGCAGCCACTAACATCTTCATTCACCTCAGTATCACTATATGAGAGTGATAGAGGGGCCATGATTCCTATCCTAGTAATAGTATTGTCTTCATCTTCTTCACTAACATCAGCTAAAAAACCCAATATAGGCTTCCTCTTCTTCTGAATCTTAAGAAGCTGAGTCACTTTGACTCTAACTTTTCTCTTTTTTGGCAATGAAGGACCTTTCCTTCCTGCCCTTTTGGTGGTGGTGATTCTACTCCTCTTAAGCAGTCAGCAATGACATGCTCAGCCTTGCTATAGCAATAACAAACAACATTAGAGGAAAACTGTTTGCTGGGTTTAGTATTATACCTGTCTCCCTTGGAGAATTTCTTCTCAAACTTGTTGTAGTCCTTATTGTGATGAGAGGAGGAGGAAGGTCTGTTCTGTAAGACCCCCCTCCCAGATCCCAAAACACGCCACGAAGGGGGTCTTATGCCCAGAACAGCCGCTTTACGGTAGCATTAGCACACGGGCTAACATATACCACAAGACGCTTATTCTGCCGGCTACAATCAATATCATCATATATATTCCAACCCAACCAAAATATAAATTGAAGTCAAATCCACACAAAGCATAATAGTCCAAGTACATCAAATAAAGAAGCTAATAACAAGCTTCTACAATATCAAAGTACAGCAATAAATGCCCAAAAAGCTACATCAAATCGCTCAATAAAGCTCATATCGGTAACCGACGGTGGCGACGGCACCGTCCCTTCAGGCCCTGTCGTCCTGGCCTGGCTGTCCTGCTGCATAATATGCGGCTCCTCTACCTGCGGGGTGACCTCCTAAAAAGGAAGACGTAGCAACTGTTAGTCGAAAAGACTAAGTGGCTTCACATCCGCTCCCCCGGCGACTCCTCAGCACCGGGCGGAGAAAAGGACGAGGATACAATATATAATAAGTGATATAACATATACAAGCAGGTGATAATAATACAATATGATTAACAACATTTTAATCTAGCAGTTCTACAAGAGCTATCACAAACCATCAAGTATAAGTAACTACAGCAGAAAAGTAACTTAACTTATAAGGATGCTCATACAAGCCTATAAGTTAAGGATCAGTTTAACATAAAGTAACTCATCGTATAGGAGTGCCCATACAAACTAATACGATGAGGATCTTGTTTGTGCAATGAAATGTAATGGTATGTATGCTATGCAATGACTCACCCATGTTCACACACATGGAATCGCTATGTCGACACAGACTGTAGTTCCCACTTTTCGAGCAGGTAGCTAACCTATCAGGCATCAACCGTCATGGCCAGGCGGTGACAGTAGACCGAGATTCTCTACTACTAGGCGGGTATCCACACTACTTCACCTATGCCTCTGAATACCTCAACACTAAGAACACAACAGCGGAGCCCATGCGTACTATGGCCCAGCCGGAGTCTCGGGTAGATGTGCACCGAGAACCAAGCCCAGAACTGGCCTTGTATGACCAGGAAGGAGCCTCGGAAAAAGCACGAGGACCAAGCCCAATCGTTCACTTGGCATGGAAGGATCACCGGGACATGAACACCGAGGACCAAGCCCAACCGCCCAAAATATAACTGTCAACTCCCATCGGTGTGACGACTGGCGAGCCCGTAGACTTGCCACACTATCCTTAACCCGGGATTACGACACCATGTGTCGACTCACACCGCATGCAATTCCACATCACCGTGGCATGGAAGGAGCCTCGGAGAAAGCACGAGGACCAAAACCATCCACTCGATACGGAAGGAGCCCTGGGAAATGAGCACCGAGGACCAAGCCCACCCGTCTGACTTAACTCATCTCATCACTATCTCAACTAGTGACGGTCAACACCGCACTTACATCCATTCACAATGCTACCCGTAGGGAGACGATACTCTAAGCATTGGACTACTAAATTCATTCTATTAATCAAGCATTCACATGGCCATAGATTATCCTCCTACATGTCATTCCAAATGATTTCAACACATTATAAACATGATGCGCATTTATATTAGTCTACCAATTTCTATCAAATCATTTCGTTTAAGTATGCTTCGCTTCACAAATCAATTTCATGGGATCTAATTATTAAACTTCATCAATTATAGAACTAAGATGATTAACATAAGAGAGTTCACCAAAGCTCAAGTTAACTTGCAACATTGACTCCACCGAGTCCAAATCCCACGCTATACCAAACCCAAAATTTAGGTGCAGAATAAATCTGGACAGCAACTTCGACCGGCGATTCCTGAAGCTACAGGAATCCATTGAGGATGTGTAACCCCTTGATGGAAAGGTTTTTCCACGGGCTATAACATTGATACTCAGACCATAACCCATATTTGAGAGTAACATACTTGAAATCGGCTTCAAATTCCGCTACGTACAGAACACAATTTCTACATGCAGGGTTTGTTGGCCGCCAAATTCGTTCGGACTTTCCTGTGGCTATAGACGTCTCCCAAAGTCATGCAACCATTCGTTGGAAAGTTATGTCCAAGGGCTTCAACTTTCGTGTTTATTCGAAAGCCCAGATCTGGACATGTCACACCTGAAAATGGCCAAGGAGATCGCTGCGCGCAGAACACAGATTCTGCATGCATCTTAAAGCAGAATGAACGGCATCGGTTCATCTTCCTCCTCAAGCCGATCTTCCCAAATCACACCAAAAATTCCTCCTCCCTTATTCACCCTCATGAGGCCATGACTCTTCATGAAACCATCCCCCATCTTCATATAGAAGATTGGAGAGGTTGAAGACACCACTAACCTTAGAGCGCAAGCACTAGAACGACCTCTTCCTAGGGAAATCATCTTCTCGCAAGTCTAGACTCTTTTGAGTCGACACCTCGCCTAGATATAACTAAATATCTAGCACCAATGGAGAGGGCAGGAAGCTCACCTCATTCCCGGCATTTTCACCATTTCCGGCCAAGGATCTCGTAACTCTTCTCGGCGGCATCTTCTTCTCCTCGGCGGCAGCGGATCTTCACCTCTTGGACTTGCTCCAGTAGCTTCTCCTTCTCTACAACAATTTATCTCAGAAAAAGGGTTGGAATGAGCAGTTAAAATGGCTATGGTTTTCACATCCCTTATAAATGAAAAGTGACACGGGTGGGGACACGCCCGTGTCCTTACCCGTATCCTGCTCGGGTGAAGCGTCGTCGACGGTTCCAATGTCGATTCAATACACTAACACGGGTAGGGACACGGGCGTGTCCTTACTCGTGTCCCCATGACACGGCCGTGTTCTTTGGTCGTATCCTTCTTCGGAAACACTTCGTCAAGTTCAACTCGACACACACGTGTAGGAACAAGCTCGTGTCTCTACCTGTGTCTTTCTCGGGGTACACTTCATCGATCTCGACATGCTTCGTCGAGTTCAACTCGACACACACACATGGGTAAGGTCATGCCCGTGTATCTACTTGTGTCCTTCTCGGGGTACACTTCGTCGATATTAACTCGATGCACACGGGTAGGTACATGCCCGTGTCTCTACCCGTGTCACCTTCACACGGGTAGTGACACACCCGTGTCATTACCCGTGTCCTTCTCTGGACATACTGGAGTCGTCGAATCGAGAGCTGGCTCTCCTACAAGGGTAGGGACATGCCCGTGTCTCTACCCGTGTCCCATTCTACACTGATTTCTCCTCCTAGTTACAGGTGCAGCCCAGCTTCCAGCATTTCCCTGAACCCAAGTTAGCTCCCCTGAATCAAAAACGCGCACTAGGGGCCTAGTGCGAATCGGGACGTTACAAATCCTATAAACAAAATAAAAGATTTCATCCCCGAAATCAGGCTAAGGCTATGGGGAGAAAAGCATAACAGAAAATAAAACATGCTTTTAAACAAGATTACCTTGAGGAAATAATTCCGGGTAGCGTTTTTGAATCAAGTCCATCGGCTCCCATGTATACTCTTCCTTTCCATGATTAGACCACAACACTTTCACTAAAGGACACTTTTGCGGCACAAAATTCTTGTCTCGTTGTCTACGATCCACATCGGCTCTAGTCGCACAGACCTATCAGTCGCCACGACACCATCAATGGTGAGGATATATTGATCGGGCCGTAACAGCGCCTTTCGAAGCTACGACACATAGAACATGTCGTGGAGATTCTCTAGCTCTGGCGGTAACTCCAACCGATATGCCAAAGGGCCAATCCTTTTCAATATTGTGTATGGCCCAATGTACCTTGGGCTGAGCTTTTTCATACCACGCACCCGTGACACTCCATGCATCGGCCGAATTTTCAGAAATGCTTTATCACCCACTTGAAACTCCACCATCCGGTTATTTGCATTATAATACTTCGCCTGCTAACTTTGAGCCTCCAACATGCGATCCCATATTAGTCTAACCACCGCATCAGTATCATCAATATACTCCATTCCCAAAGTCTTCGGGTCTTCATCTTGCACCCAAGACAAGGAGGTTCTACACCTTCTCCCATAAAGAGCTTCATGGGGCGCCATACCGATGCTAGCTTGATGGCTGTTGTTGTAGGAGAATTCTACCAGGGGTAAGGGCATTTCCCACGATTCTCCTCTATCCAACACACACAACCTCAACAAATCCTCCAATGTCCTGATGGTCCTCTCAGACTGCCCATCTGTCTGAGGGTGAAACGTGGTGCTAAAGGTAAGGCGTGAGCCCAAATACGCCTGTACCGCCTTCCACTCCTTGGAGGTAAAGCGACCATCCCGATATGAAACGATCGTCTTAGGCACGCCATGGTACCGTACGAACTGCTCCACAAAGAGGCGTACCAAGACATCCATGTGAGCCTCTTTCTTCATAGGGATGAACCTGGCTAGTTTCGTCAGGCGGTCAACAATCACCCACACCAAATCATTCCCTGAGCGTGAGCAAGGTAACCCATGGATGAAGTCCATGGAGATATCCTCAAACTTCCACTCGGTGATGGGCAACGATTGTAACAAACCACCGGGGCTCTTGCATTCCGCCTTCAGCCTTTGACAGGCCTCGCAATGTGTAATAAAGTATTTGACATCTTTCTTCATTCCCGGCCAATACATGGTCTTCCGTAAGCCGGCGTACATCTTGGCAATACCTGGGTGCACTAAATACTGAGAGCAATATGCCTCTCTCAGAATATCCTCCCGGATTTTACCGCCTTTGGGAATGTAGAGTCGGCCGCGGAAATAAACGAGGTCGTCTTTTAATGTATACTCGTCAGTAGCCCCATCTTCGATTGACTTGATTGCTGAGGCCAGAGCTGCATCCCTTCCTTGCTCCGCCCGGATTTGGTCCCGGATATCACTAACTATGCTCATGGTTGCCAAGTACTCTGTATACTCCTACGAAGGAAGCTTATACACCAAAGTAATCTCCATCTCCTCGAGCATCCGAGCCAACTCCATGCTCATTAACCGAGACTCTGGGCTCGAGTCCGGTACCTTTCTGCTCAAAGCATCAGCCACCGAGTTCGCTTTCCCCAGGTGGTAGTTCAAGGTGAACTCATAATCGCACAGAAACTCTAACCACCATCGTTGTCTCAAGTTCAATTCCTTCTGTGTATGAACATGCTTTAAGTTTTTGTGGTCTGAAAAGATCTCGCAGTGGACTCCATATAGATAGTGCCTCCAACTCTTCAAGGTGAATACCACTGTTCCCAATTCCAAATCATGAACCGGGTAATTGACTTCATGCTTCTTTAATTATCTTGAGGCGTAGGCAATTACATGACCGTGCTGCATCAGTACCACTCCCATCCCTTAATAAGATGCATCGGTGTAAACTTGAAACCCTTCCTTCCCTGATGGAAGTGCTAGGATGGGGGCGGAGGTAAGTCTATCTTTCAGCTCTTGGAACGCCACTTCACACTGGGGTGTCCACTCATACGGCGCACCCTTCTTTGTCAAGGAAGTAAGAGGTAGGACAATCTTTGAGAATCCTTTTACAAACTTGTGGTAGTACCCGACAAGTCCAAGGAAGCTCCGCACATCGGCTACTGACTTCAAGGGTGACCACTCCTTCATGACACGCACCTTGGACGGATCCACAGCAAATCCAGCTCCACTGATCACATGACCCAAGAAAGCAACCTATTTAAGCCAGAATTCGCACTTGTTGAACTTGGCGAACAAGGCATGCTCTTTTGGCTTCTTCAATACCAAGGTCAGGTGCTCGAAATGCTCCTCCTCCATCTTTGAGTAGACTAGGATGTCGTCGATGAAGATAATGACGAAGATGTCCAAATAAGGCTCAAACACCTTGTTCATCAGGCTCATGAAGGCCGAAGGGGCATTTGTGATCCCAAACGACATTATAGTGAACTCGTACAGTCTATATCTTGAACTTAAGGCCATTTTCTGGATGTCCCCTTCTTGTATCCTCAACTGATAATATCCCGAGCGCAAATCCAACTTAGAAAACCAATGTGCTCCTACTAGTTGATCGAACAGCTCGTCGATCTGGAGTAGCGGATAAGTGTTCCGCACCATCAGTCGATTGCCCTCCTGGTAGTCTATGCACAATTGCAAAGTTCCATCCTTCTTCTTGACAAACAGAACAGGGGCTCCGAAGTGTTTGTTCGACATACTCTTCAAGCAATACCAGTGAAGTATTGCACTTCCTTCCAGGTTTTTAATGAAGTCCGCCACACAAACGAGTGTGTGTGGCACCGGTATCGAATAGAGTGTAGGTCAGTTTCTCACTAACCATTACGCCTAAGTATTAGAATTTTGAAGGCTCAAGCCAGATTCTTAGAACAACTTAGGCAGACTAAGGACGAATGCTTAATTTCTTCCTCGTATCCTTGTCCTGGAGCTGGGTCCTGCTTCAATTACTCCTTCAGCGAGTCTCTTAACGCTTGTCTGAACACCCAAAAGACCCGCTTCCAACCACTTTACCATATCCATTATCTCCACCAAGCTCGAGTCTGCTATAAACAAAAGTGGTTGCCCTAGGAAATCCGTCATGTCTATTATCTCCTCTAGATTCAAAATCCGCTATAAACAAAAGTGCTTGCCCTAGGGGATCTTGCAAGACTTTATACAATAATTTTACATACCCGGGGTCGTCCGAACTTTAGGAGAATTATGTATAAAGGTACGTACCTAAGGTCAGGTTGGCTAATCTTTAGGTCAAAGTTGGACATACTTAGTGTGAATTACATATGGGCACACCACTGCTTCCGCTAAGTCAGTTTGTCCCCAAACTGACTAATCGAACGGGGGTGGCACCATTGTTGAATGACTTCTGTAGTTGTGGATCGTGGCAAGCTGATACCAATTGTAAGACCCCCCTCCCGGATCCCAAAATGTGGCACGAAGGGGGTCTTATGCCCAGAACAACCGCCTTGCAGTAGCAGTAGCACACGGGCTAACCTGTACCACAAGATGCCTATTCTGTCGGCTACAATCAATATCATCATATATATGCCAACCCAACCAAAATATAAATAGAAGACAAATCTATACAAAGCATAATAGTCCAAGTACATCAAATAAAGAAGCTAATAACAAGCTTCCACAATATCAGAGTACAGCAATAAACGCCCAAAAGTCTACATCAAATCACTCAACAAAGCTCACATCGGTAATCGACGGTGGCGACGGCACCGTCCCTTCAGGCCCTATCGTCCTGGCCTGGCTGTCCTACTGTATAATCTGCGGCTTATCTACCTGCAGAGTGACCTCCTAAAAAGGAAGACGTAGCAAACATTAGTCGAAAAGACTAAGTGGCTTCACATCCGCTCCCCCGGCGACTCCTCGGCACCGGGCGGAGAAAAGGACAAGGATACAATATATAATAAGAGATATAACAGGTACAAGTAGGTGATAATAGTACAATATGATTAACAACATTTTAATCTAGCAAGTCTACAAGAGCTATCACAAACCATCAAGTATAAGTAACTACAGCAGGAAAGTAACGTAACTTATAAGGATGCCCATGCAAGCTTATAAGTTAAGGATCGGTTTAACATAAAGTAACTGATCGTATAGGAGTGCCCATACAAACTTATACGATGAAGATCTTGTTTGTGCAATGAAATATAATAGTATGTATGCTATGCAATGACTCACCCATGTTCACACACATGCAATCGCTATGTTGACACAGACTGTAGTTTCCACTTTTCGAGCAGGTAGCTAACCTCTCAGGCATCAACCGTCGTGGCCAGGCGGTGACAGTAGAGCGGGCTTCTCTACTACTAGGCGGGTATCCACACTACTTCACCTATGCCTCCATACGCCTCAATTCTAAGAACACAACAACGGAGCCCATGTGTACTATGGCCCAGCGGGAGTCTCGGGTAGATGTGCACCGAGAACTAAGCCCCGAACTAGCCTTGTGTGACCAGGAAGGAGCCTCGAAAAAAGCACGAGGACCATGCCCAACCATTCAATTGGCATTGAAGGAGCCCCGGGATATGAACATCGAGGACCAAGCCCAACTTCCCAAAGTCTAACTGTCAACTCCCGTCGGTGTGACGACTGGTGAGCCCGTAGATCTGCCACACTATCCTTAACCCGAGATTACAACACCGCGTGTTGACTCACACCTCATGCAATTCCACATCACTATGGCATGGAAGGAGACTCGGAGAAAGCACGAGGACCAAGCCCAACCATCCACTCGGCACGGAAGGAGCCCCGGGAAATGAGCACCGAGGACCAAGCCCAACCATCTGACTTGACTCATCTCATCGCTATCCCAACTAGTGACGGTCAACACCGCACTTACATCCTTTCACAATGCTACCCGTAAGGAGATGACACTCTAAGCATTGGACTACTAAATTCATTACGTTAATCAAACATTCACATGACCATAGATTATCCTCTTACATGTCATTCCAAATGACTTCAACGCATTATAAACATGATGCACATTTATATTAGTCTACCAATTTCTATCAAATCATTTCGTTTAAGTATGCTTCGCTTCACAAATCAATTTCATGGGATTCAATTATTAAACTTCATCAATTATAGAACTAAGATGATTAACATAAAAGAGTTCACCAAACCTCAAGTTAACTTGCAACATTGACTCCACCGAGTCCAAATCCCACGCTATACCAAACCCAGACTTAGGTGCAGAATAAATCTGGATAACAACTTCGACCAGAGATTCCCGAAGCTATAGGAATTCGGTGAAGACGTGTAACCCTTCAATGGAAAGGTCTTTCCATGGGTTACAACTTTCATACTCAGACCACAACCCAGATTTGACAGTAACATACTCGAAATAGGCTTCAAAGTCCGCTGCGTACAGAACACAATTTCTGCATGCAGGGTTTGTCGGCCGCAAAATTCATTCGGACTTTCCTGTGGATACAGATGTCGCCCGAAGTCGTGCAACCATTCGTTGGAAAGGTATGTCCAAGGGCTTCAACTTTTGTGTTTAGTCGAAAGCCCAGATCTAGCCATGTCACACCTGAAAATGGCCAAGGAGATCGCTGCACGCATAACACAGATTCTGCACGCATCTTAAAGCGGAATGAACGACATCGGTTCATCTTCCTCCTCAAGCCGATCTTCCCAAATCACACCATAAATTCCTCCTCCCTTATTCACCCTCAAGAGGCCATGACTATTCACGAAACCATCCCCCATCTTAATATAGAAGGTTGGAGAGATTGAAGACACCACTAACCTTAGAGCACAAGCCATAGAACGGCCTCTTCCTAGGTAAATTATCTTCTCGCAAGTCTAGACTCTTTTCATTTGACATCTCGCCTAGATATATTTACAGATCTAGCACCAAGGGAGAGGGGAGGAAGCTCACCTCATTCCCGGCATTTCCACCATTTCCGGCCAAGGATCTCATTACTCTTCTCGGCGGCATCTTCTTCTCCTCGGTGGCGGCGGATCTTCACCTCTTGGACTTGCTCCAGCAGCTTCTCCCTCTCTACAGCAATTTCTCTCAGGAAAAGGGTTGGAATGAGGAGTGAAAATGGCTAGGGTTTTCACATCCCTTATAAGTGAAAAGTGATACGGGTAGGGACACACCCGTGTCCTTACCCGTGTCCTGCTCGGGCGAAGTGTCGTCGACGGTTGCAATGTCAGTTCAATACACTAACACGGGTATGGACACGGGCGTGTCCCTACCCGTGCCCCATGATACGGCCGTGTTCTCTGGTCGTGTCCTTCTCAGGACACACTTTGTCGAGTTCAACTCGACAGATACGGGTAGGGATACGCCCGTGTCTCTACATGTGTCCTTCTCGGGGTACACTTCGCCGATCTCGACACGCTTCGTCGAGTTCAACTCGACACACACACACGGGTAGGGACACGCCCGTGTCTCTACCCGTGTCCTTCTCGGGGTACACTTCGTCGATCTCAACTCGACGCACACGGGTAGGGACACGCCTGTGTCTCTACCCGTGTCACCCTCACACGGGTAGTGACACACACGTGTCACTATCCGTGTACTTCTCTGGACGTACTCGAGTCGTCGACTCGAGAGCTAGATCTCCCACATGGGTAGGGACACGCCCATATCTCTACCCGTGTCCTATTCTACACTGATTTCTCCTCCTAGTTACAGGTGCAGCCCAGCTGCCAGTATTTCCATGAACCCAAGTCAGCTCCCCTAACTCAAAAACGCGCACGAGGGGCCTAGTGCGAATCGGGACGTTACATGTTCTTTCATTACTTTCTCTTCATCATCTTTTGGAATTGCCTTGAGAATGAAGCAAACTCTCCATCTAACATGTTGTTGTCAGATGAACTTGACTCGGAGCTGTTTGAATAACCATGCCTCCTTGGGGGAGAGGCAATCCTCTCCTTTCCCTTCTTTGAGCAATTAGCCTTGAAGGCTACTGTCTTCTCCTTGGTTTGAGATCTGCTGGTGGTCTCCTCCTCCTTTCTAGCAGATAGCTGCATCTCATAGGAGAGCAACTTTCCAAACAATGTGTGTGGATGAGTTTCAGCTAGCTTGGCAACCTCTCTGATGGCATATATTTTGGGGTCCCAGTATCTGGTTAGAGATCTGAGGAACTTGTCATTCAGCTCATAGTTGCTGAAGACCCTCCCAATGGTTCTCAGCTCATTCACTGTTCTGAAGAATTTTTTATAGCATTCTGCTATTCTATACTTTTTGCCTTGCCTGAAGGCTTCATATTCTTAATTGAGAAAGGATTTTCTGTTATCCCTAACCTCTTCAGTTCCTTCCATGTAGACAATCAAAGTGTCTCATATTTCCTTTGAAGTCCTGCAGTGGACAAGATTTTGGAAATTAGAATCATCAATGGCACTCACTATGATGTTTTGTGCCCTCTTATCAAGAGTTGCTAGTATGGCCTCATCCTTAGTCATTTCAGAATATTTCTTAGGTGTCTGACATTGGCTTCTAGAACTAAAACTTTCATGGGGATGAAAGGTCTCTCTTGAATAGTAATGAAAATCCTAGGGTCTGATGCTTCCATGAACAGCCTGACCCTTTCTTTCCAAATGCCAAAATTTTCTTTCATGTAGATTGGGAGCTTCATAGAGCCCAACTCCTTATGGTTCTCTCCTGAGCCCATAAAGAATATCAGTAGCTACTCCTGGAGATCAGCTCAGACTGTTAAGTCCTTTTTGAGCAACATCTCTCTGATACCACTTGAAAGTCTTTAGATTCAAGAGTAGCTAAACACCTAGAGGGGGTGAATAGATTTTTATTCCTTTTAGTGGTTTCTTTTAACTTTGGTAAGATGTGATTAGTTTTGGTTTTCTTTCAAGAACATACAATCAACACACAGAAGATTTATAGTAGTTCCCCAAAGTATGGGTACATCCACTGTGCCTCCCACCTTTCTAACAGCTTGTTAGACAAGGTCAACTCCTTCAAAATCGGCTCCAAGAGCTTACCACTCAAATCGCTCAGGATTTCTCAGAATCTTCCAAGTCCTACACTCAGCCCATGACCCTACACTCAGAGATGCAATCTCCTAAAACTCAGTAATCTGCAATAGACTACATACATCTGACTTTAGGCAAAGTCCTACTCTAAAGCTTGGAGGAAATCCCTACAGTTAGATACAACATTAGATCTTACCTCGTAGAAAAACCTCCTACAACGCAGGAACTTATCCTTACCTTAGATCCACACAGGAATCCTACGACTCAGATTCCCAACTGGAATCCTACCACTCAGGCCCAAAGGTCCTACAAATTAGATCTTCTGAAAGATCCTATAGATGGAATGTTGTTCGTTGATGATGAAGGACACCAGAGAAAAGATCTCCGTGTCTTCCTCTTTCTGAACTAAGAAAACTCAGTCATGCCTCCTTCACAGCTCCAAGAATATATCTTCAAGATTAGGCCAGCTGAAACTGTGACGTCACTACAACAAGTGCTTGCTCTATTGCTTCTTCTACCTTAGAGAGAAAGCTCTCTGAACTTGTATTTGAAGATTAGTAGGTCAACATCTAACTTTCTTGAACTTTTAGATCAATAGGATGAACAACTCCTTCAAGCTCTGCAACTAGGTCCAGAGGAAGAACATGAAGCTCTATATTCAAAAAGATTTTATTATCCAAAAGTTAATTACTTCATCCTTGACTTCTTATTTTTCTATCATGCGGTCCAACGGCTCTTTGGACAGTGGGACCACCTGGAGTTGGTAGCCGGAACAAGTCTTTTGCATTGAATGTAGTACAATAGACAAGCGGTGTCATTTGTCATCTACAGTTCAGTTCCAGTAATATTTTGAATTGTTGCTGGCGTCATTATGACACACACACACCTGTAGACTTAGCCAAATTCATAATTTTGCATAGGCGATGATAAAAGCCTTGTCACTTGACACCAAAACACTTAGACAGATTTCTGCATCTTTAGGAATTGAGTGATCAGTCATCACTCAACGAATATGAACTCTTGTTTTCTAACTGAGGAGGCATTGAGAGAGACTTCATCATTCAACGCATTTAGACTTAGCTGATTTTCTCTATATGTAGGTGTTGAGTTAGTTGTCTTCACTCAATGATTTCTGCCTTTGTCTGTTTTGTTGAAGAGGTGTTGAGTGAATGACCTGCACTCAATGCTTTTATCCTTAGATAGATTTTCTGTTGAATGGGCATTGAGTAAGTTGACATCACTCAACACTTCTATCCTTAGACTGAATTTTGTATCAACCAATACTGTAGCTTTGACTGAACTATGTTCTGTCGATGATTTTTCTGCATGGATTTGAGTGAACTGTCTTCACTCAAAGCTTCTGAACTTAGCCAGATTTCTTGGCAGATTCTCTATTACTTTGACTGCTTGAGCTTTATTCAACACTTCTGGCTTTGGGCATTCAGTGAATTTCCTTCACTCAATGCTTCTGGACTTAACCAGATTTCTTCCTTGGTGATACTGAGGCTTTGACTGTCTAGTCTTTACTCAACGGTTCGGGCGATCTGGCGTTGAGTGAACTGCCTTCACTTAACACTTCTGGACTTAGACAAATTTCAGTCTTGTCAGCATCATGTTTGTTGTCCTCATGTTAATGTTGTTAACCCAGAAATCAGCGATCTCACCCAAGGTAGCCAGCCTGCTTGTGACGACCTGCTCCTGGTTCCCCCTATAGGTCGGACCAGTCCTCCAAGGATGGGCGGACAGACTTCTCTGTCTGCTCAGGCTGCGTGTTTAGGGCGGTCTCCCTGGTCAGACCGCCAAAGTCGCGCAGCAGCCGCTTCTGCAGGGGTTGTGGACTGCTTTCTCAGTCCGCCCTTGCAGGTCGTGCGGTTAGATCAGCTAACCGTGCAATTTTTCTCTCTATTCCAACAGGTGCGGGCCACCCAACTAAGTCATGGACTCCCCATTGCCATCCATACAGACCGCCAGGTAGCCGCATACTCTGCAGGAGTCACGGTTTTCTCCAGCCCACTCCTACAAGTTGCACAATAAGAAAAGCAAACCGCTACTTTGCTAGGCGACCTGCCTCCAGGTCGTTCAACAATAAGCAACGAGCTTCAGGTCGCCGGGCAGGCGACAACTCTCCAGGTCATCCACCAGCAGGTGCGACCTACTCCGTCTCAGTCCGCCCGACAGTCGACGACCTTCCCTCGGGTCGGCCAACAGAGGGCGACAACCTCCAAGTTGTCCAACAGGTGAGGCAAATCCATCCAACAGGACGAGAACTTCAGCAAATGTGGCGACCTGCTTCTTCAGTCCGCCAGGTCGCCCAGTCGACCAGCTCTCGTCTGCTTACAGTTTGCGGACTATATCTCAGTCCTACCAAGGAGCGTCGACTTGATCTAGCTCTCCGTCAATCCGCACAACATTCAGTGGACTCATCCCGTCCGTCGCGGGCTGGGCAGACTCGTTATACAGTCCAACCCTTCAGTCTGCCTGCATTGGCAAGACCTTTCCACCAGCATGTTTCCCTGTAGCAGAGGCAGACTCATTACGCAGTCTGCCCTCAGCTTTTAGCACCGGCCTCTTCCCAGCAAGAGGAAGATAACTCCTTAACTCGCATAGCTCGGCGCGGGCTCGCTTATGACAGCAGAGGCAGACTCCTCCCAATCCGCTAAACAGCAGATCAGCTCCAGAAGATAAGTTCCTAACCGCACAGTATGGTGCGGACTCGGAGGACTCCCCGTTCTACTCGCACTACTCACCAATTCATTGGGGGTGACGTTACCAAAAGCCGTTACCTCCTTGGGCCTATAAATAGCCCCCCATACCTCTCATTTTTGGGGGACATAGACTCTCATGCGCATGATGACAACCGACGACAAGGTCAAGGCATCAGATCCTGAATACTCCACTACCCAGTCTGCATGACCTCATCAATCCTCTCTGCCTGATCGCGCAGTCCACACGGCTTGCTCAAGCGAGTTGCAAGATTAGTTATCCGCGTGATCTGCTGACCTCTCTGCTCAGTCCGCGCGGCCTCCTGGCAACTTCTTTCCTTAGCCGCCAGCTTCCCCCTTTGTGCCCTTTATTTGCTTTCCATGTAAAGGTGCAACTCAAGCTGTAACACTGAATTATAATTAAAGGAAATCTCATCGCAAGAGTGGCATTTAAGCCGCGGCGGGCGAAGCTTGCTGTTGCCGCTGCTAGCGCCCCCCCTCTCCTTCTCAAATCACCTCTCTCGACATCAACCTACAAACCCAACCACCAAAGTAACTGTCTTCTCGATAGTTCCTCATCAACCTATCGGCGATCTCTGCATTCGGATCAGCATCCACCTTTACTCTATCCCCGCAACTCTTGATCAAGTGCTTGCTCCACACTTGAGCACTCAGAAGCTTTTTCCCACATCCTAATCAACCCCTTCTCCTTATCTTATCCTGTGGGACCGAACACATTCGTTAACTGCTAGTGCCCGCGGACCTCTGACCTCCTTTCACTTTCTGCGCATCAATAGTTAACACACGACCTTCAGATATTGAACAGATGGTGAAAACTGATAGTTAGCCATGTCAGATCATCAATCAGCCAAGAACTTTGCTCCAAGTCCTAGTGAGGACTCAGTTTGGGAAGCCATGGAGCAATCGTGTCGTGAAACCACCCAAGAATTTCAAGCAATCAACCGTACTCTAGTGGCAATCCCACGATGATTAAAAATGAAATCTACAGCAGCACCAGTTCCTCCAGTCAATCCAACATAAATATTGGAAAATTAGTAAGCCCATCCTCCGGCTTATCCGTCAGTCTATCCTTCTTACACACCAACCTTTCTGCAAGGTCCTGCAGCCCCTTTGCGGCCTCAAAATGATGAGTTTGCTGCTCATCAAAACTTCTTCCGGGAAGCTGCCCGGGGAAGTCCAGCAAGATTTCTAAACTTTCAGGGAAGTCATCCTTACTCATCAGCTCCTGCCTTTGCTCCTCGAGCAGCAGCTTTTCGCTTCAATCCTCCTGCTCCTTTTGTAGCCGCAACTTATGCTCCCTTCTTTCCTTATGTTGTAGGAGAGCAGGAAGAGTCGTCACCATTTTAAGAGAATGTTTGATATGAACCAACTCCAGCTAATTTCAGAGAGCTGCGGTTACCAATCTACACTGGAGAGACTGATCCAATGAAGTATCTTCAAGATTTTGAATCAGTCGTAGCTCTCAAGACTCTCTCAGATGCCACCAAATGCAAGCTCCTTGTAACAACCTTTGATGGACAAGTCAGGGATTGGTTTTACGGTCTACGCCCTCAGTATATCACTTCCTTTTCTGATCTATGAAGGGAGTTCTTGCGCAGGTTTTCTACTTCAACAAAGAGAAAGGGCGGTCCAGGAGCCCTCTTTGGGATCAGACAACGAGAGAACGAGACTTGGTCTCAGTTTGTATACCGATTACAAAAAGAAATTTTGGACATTAAGATCATTGATCAAGAAAAGTATCAGGTGTCTATAATATAGGGTCTACGTGGAGGGCCGCTTAAGTTTGAGGCTAATGTCTGAGCGTCAAGAACATATCAAGATTTGATTGGCTTAGCCAACTCATATATTCAGGGTGAGAAGAGCAACCGTAGCTTCATCTCCAGGCTTATAGTAGAGAAGGATTCCCCTTCTTACAAGCAACCTCCGAGGTCTACTCGGAAAGATTTTCCATCCCACTCAAGGAATGGAAGAAGATTTCAATGTCATCGACACCTCTTCCCGAGTTAGGATCATGCCCAAGATAAATTATTACTACTACCAGCCCCAGCTGCGCAAATAGCTTCGGTTCATCAGCAACAAGATGATGACTTGCCAGAGTCTGAACTAGATGAGGCCATGCAAGAAGTAAGCCAAGTCATGAACGGTAGGGCTAATTTCAAAAGGCCTTACTAGCCGACTGATCAAAGATCTAAAGACTCGGATCCATACTGTGAATTCCATAAAGAGCAAGGGCACTCAACTGAAAACTGCCGAGCACTTCGCCAACTGGTACAAAGGATGCTGAGGCAGGGGAAGATGCGTGACCTATTCCCAAAAGATGACCACTCTGATCCACCACCTTCAAAAGGTAAAGAAGCAGCGAACATTCCTTGTTGCTCAAAGGGAGTGAGTCAAATCAACAATTACCCTAACCGCATTATTAATGAGACCATGGATGTCGATGACGAGGGAGCTCTCGGAATACTATTCTGAGCAGAAGGACATCGCAGTTCCAAGAGCTCCTCGCAATCATTGCTAGTTACTCTTACTTTACTTATTTCAAACATTTTCTTTCAAAAGCACTTCTAAGTGTTAATCTCATTCATTTCAATAAATTTTACGTCAGAGATCCTATATTGATACTTTTCCCTTTTTTGAGTGCCCTTACTCGCTTTTTCTTTGCCAAAGAGATCACTGAACCACCGAGACATCGCCGAGTTTTGCTATGGGCCCCCTCGAGATTGGACTACGGCGTAAGACCACAACGACCACATATAGCATGGAGTGTTTGCGTATGTGTAGTAGGAGCCATCTAACTCTTGTGTGGTGGATTACGGGACTTCGGATCCTAGCCAGCATCTAACACAAAGCATGCATCAAGGAAGGTCCCATGTGCTAGTTCTGCTATATTTCGCTAAGGATACATTGCAGTTACGATGATCTTTGCTTGACAAGAAATGGCGATCAAGTGTAGGCTTGTCTCTTCGATCATCTCACGACTGTGATGGTCGATTACTCTATGGTACTCTCAATCCGTGCTTTCGCGGGGCCAACAACTCTGTTGATCTTTCCAAAGGCGAGCAATGCTATAGAACACTTGGCGCACCTGGCCTAACTAATCAGCGATGTTGTAACCTGAGGCAAGATAGCAGTGTATCTAACGATTCTTCTCGGGATTTTATATGCTTTTCTCTCTTATGCCCTTATAAAGGAAGCGCGGCCAGCCCGCTCTAAGTAGGACTACACTCGTAATGACCTTTCTCAGGCAGGCGATGCTTAAGGCCCACGGGGAACACCTGTGGCATTATCCGGCCTTTCTTGGTCATCTCCGAGTATATACCTCTTTTATCAACTGCCTTTTCACAGGTTAACAGGTTAAATCCGACCTATCAAAATGATTTGCGACATTAATTTTGCTTATACTCATCTTATATGCATTGCTTGCATGAAGCTCTATTAGATGATGATTTACAAGCTCTTTATTACTGTTATCTAATGTTAATGGCACCAATCATTAATCAAAGTATCTGGTTCTCCATAATTGACAAGCAATGCTATTGGAGTCTAATTAAGATGGTTTCATCTTGCTGATCTGGACTTCATATTCAAGATATCATATCTGATCTCGCGAAAAGATCACTATAGCGGTCTAATCTTTATTCGGCTATTAGCAGAGTTTGCCAAACATTTCTTCTGCTATCCGATCACATTTATCTTATCATATCAGCAGTTAGCATTCGCAAGTTCCATTAAAGTACTTACAGCTTAGTTCATTCTATCAAATCTGCTTCTAAATTCTCTTTTGCAGAGATTAGCAGATACTTGCAAGTTTCCTTCAGGTACCTACAACTTACTTTACTTTCATATCTGCTTCTAACTTCTCTTTTATAGAGATTAGCAGATACCTACAAGTTTCCTTCAGGTACCTGCAACTTACTTTACTTTCATATCTGCTTCTAACTTCTCTTTTGTAGAGATTAGCAGATACCTGCAAGTTTCCTCCAGATACTTACAACCTACTTTTCTATTATATCTGCTTCTTACTCTTCCTTTTGCAGAAATTAGCAGGTATTTGCAAGTTCTCCTCAGGTACTTGCAACCTACTTTTCTATCATATCTGCGTATAACTTCTCTTTTGCAGAGACTAGCAGACGCTTGCATGTCCCCTTCAGGTACTTGTAACTCATTTTTTATTCACGTCTACTGTTTCCTCTTCCTTTTGTAGAGGATAACTGGTGCTTGCAATCCTCCTTCAGGTACTTGAAAGTTATTATTCTTCTGTGCCTTCTTCTCATCTTTGTTTTGCAAAGCTCAGCGAAAGACATTCATGTCTTCTTCATTTTTCAAACAAATTCAGGTACACACGAGATGTACCCCCATTTTCTTTATCTGCATTAACTTTTCCTTTGCATGAAAAAGATAGGCATTGTCAAATTCCTTCTATGGAGAGACATCAGGTTCTATCTCTCCTTACATCCTACATTTTCTAAGGGGTGGATCATGATTTTTGTGGGTCTCCTACTTTTTTGAAGTTCCCTTCGGAACTTAAAAAAGTGCGGGGATTAAGTTAACCCATAAATCAGCGATCCCTCCCAAGGTAGCCAGCTTGCTAGTCGCGGCTTGCTCCAGGTTCCCCCTGTAGCTCACGACCAGTCCTCCAAGGATGGATGAACAGACTTCTCTGTCCGCTCAGGACACGCGGCTAGTGCGGTCTCCCTGGTCAGATCGCCCAGGTCGTGCAGTAGCTGCTTATGCAGGGGCTGCAGACTGCTTTCTTAGTTCGCCCCTACATGTCACGCAGTTAGATCAGCTAACCGTGCAATGGTTCTCTCGATTCCAACAGGTGCGGGCCACACAACTAAGTCATGGATTCCCCATTTCCATCTGTATAGACCTCCAGGTAGCCGCATACTCGACAGGATTCACGGTCTTCTCTAGCCCACTCTTTCAAGTTGCACAACAAGCAAAGCAAACAGCTACTTTTCTAGGCAACCTGCCTCTAGGTCGTTCAACAATAAGCAACGAGCTTCAGGTATCCGGCCAGGCAACAACTCTCCAGGTCATCCACCAGCGGGTGCGATCTACTGCCTCTCAGTCTGCCCGACAGTCAGCGACCTTCCCTCAGGTTGCCCAACAGAGGGTGACAACCTCCCGGCCACCCAGCAGGGGCAGCAAATCCATCCAACAGGAGACGGACTTCAGCAAATGTGGCGACCTGCTTCTTTAGTCTGCTAGGTCGCCCAGTCGACCAGCTATCGCCCGCTTATAGTGTGCGGACTCTATCTCAGTCCACCCAAGGAGCGTGGACTTGTTCCACCTCTCCGTCAATCCGCACAACATTTAGCGAACTCATCTCGTCCGCTGCGGGAAACTCATATGCAGTCCGCCCACAGCTTTCAGCACCGGCCTCTTCACAACAAGAGGCGGACAACTCCTCAGCTCGCATTGCTCGGCGCGGCGTCACTTAGAACAGTAGAGGTGGACTCCTCCCAGTCCGCTAAATAGCATATCAACTCCAGAAGACAAATCCCTAACCGCACAGTATGGTGAGGACTTGGCGGACTCCCCGTTTTACTCACACAACTCACCAACTCACTGGGGGTGACATTACCAAAAGTCGTTACCTCCTTGGGTTTATAAATAGACCCCCATACCTCTCATTTGGGGGAGACACAAACTCTCACATGCACAAGGACAATTAACGAAAAGGTCAAGGAATCAGATCATGCGTACTCCACTACCCAGTCTGCGCGACCTCAGAAATCCTCTTTGCCTGATCGCGCAGTCTGCACGACTTGCTCAAGCGAGCTGCGGGATTAGTTATCTACGCGGTCTGCCGAGCTTTCTGCTCTGTCCGCGCAGCCTCCTGACAACTTATTTCCTTAGCCGTCAGCTTCCCCCTTTGTACTCTTTATTTGCTTTCCATGTAAAGGTGAAACTCAAGATGTACCACTGAATTATAATTAAAGGAAAGCCCGTCGCGAGAGTAACATTTAAGCCGTGGCGGGCGAAGTCTGTTGTTGACGCTGCTAGCGGCCCCCCTCTCCTTCTAAACTCACCTCTCTCGGCACCAACCTGCAAACCCAACCGTCGAAGTAACCGTCTGCTCGACAGTTCCTCATCAACCTCCCGACCATCTCCGCACTCAGATCATCATTCACCTTTCCTTTATCCCCGCAACCCTTGATCAAGCTCTTGCTGCACTCTTGAGCATTCATAAGCTTTTTCCCGTATCCTCATCAACCTCTTCTCATCATCTTAGCCTCTGAGATCGAACACATCCGTTAACTGCTGGTGCCCGCGGACCTCCAACCTCCTTTCACTTTCCACACATCAACAAATGTCACTTGGATAACCTATATAATGAGAGGAACATAGCGACACCTGCATACATAAAACTTATAGCATGCATCAGATACAAACATGTGTATAGCATTGTCTTGTAGACCTTCTTTAAATCTGGGACATTGTGATCAATGGACCTAACATCGACCTTCTTGCACTCATGTTCCTAGCAAGCATCGATCTCAATGTCATGCCTAAGAGCCTAGTAAGTATTCAACATAGGTTATGCCTAAGGGCCTACGAGCATATCAAAATAAGCGAGTATTAATAAAACATAAAGAAAGGAACTTGTCCATTACAAAACTATATGGCTTCTTTACTTATTTAACTACAGATATTACAAAAAACAAGATGGTGAGTTCCTCATCCTTTGCCCACTCGAATATCGAGCCAGTGACTTCAACAAACATCCTCGTCGGAGACGTCATCTTCCATATCTTCCTCGACATCCGAATCATCCTCATTGTCTCTCAACGAACTTGAAGACATTGGACAGTTAGATGGCTCGGTGAGAATACTGGGGATGATGTCGTCCATGGTCAGATCCTCAGAACCCGACATCAACAGATTCTCAACCTACAACTGGGTGATGATTACGTCACCAACCATTCGAACAATCTCATGCCTCATGCTATGGGGATCATCCTGAACAATCCAGATCTTTTTCCCAATGCCTGAAGTTATCGCCTCCGGTGGTGGATCCCTTACGGACTCTCGTGTCTCGAACTCGGTGATGCAGACTTGACAGGCCTCCAACAACATCTAACTCTTGGTAAGCTTCTGCTCCATCTCCAAAATGCATTGGGCTATGACCAGCTTGGTTTCCTGCAGATAGAAGGATCCCTGTATTAGATCATATCACTAACCTATGTAGGCAATACATATTGAGCTATTATTTCTTCTGACCAATATCACCTCATAGTTCTTGCTTTCAACAACCTTTGTCTTGGATGCCCACAACATATTTTCAAGCTCCTAGATCCTTGACCGGGACTCCACCTGCTGGCGGGTGAGGGCATCGATCCATTCTCATTGGAACTCGAACTTATTATATGTTGCCCTCAAGTACCTTGCTAGCTGGTGGGCGAGCTCCAGAGACCGAAAAATGACCTTGAAGTCTGGTTGGTGAGGAAGGAGGTGCTAGACTCCGATAATATTGAGGCATCTTCTTGCCCACCAAGTCTTCCCCCTCACAGCCCGGGTAAGGAAGGCGAGACCTCCCTAGGTAAGTAGTTGACATATCCCCCAATTTTTGTCGAGATTGGTGACATTGGTTGAGGTATTTGTGGTGATGGTTCAGAAGTACTCGCTCGTGACTCTGGTATGGAATTCGACGAAGATGGTTCCTTTGTAGTGGAAACGGTTCCCGTGGGAGTGTGCGAACACCTGACATCATGAAATTAGCATAAGACTGTTCTTTTGAGACGTCACGAATATATATATATATATATATATATATATATATATATATATATATATATATATATATATATATATATATATATATATATATATATATATATATATATATATATATATATGAAAGAACTAGTGCCTAAACACCTAGAGGGGGGGGGGGTGAATAGGTGCACTTAATCTTTTTAAACTTTTATGGTAGAAACACAGAATTATATGCAATTCTTCACAGCAATACAACACATACACCACAGCAATCACAGAATAACGCACACATAGAGAACACACAGATTTTATAGTGGTTCCCCAAGGTCTGGGTACATCCACTTTCCCCCTTCACCTATCTAGTAGTGTACTAGATTCGGCCAAACTTCTCCACTACTCCTCAGATCCTCAGATCTTACAGCTCAGAACTCCAAACAGGTTCCTACAACTCAGAGTGATCCCACTCCTACAACTCAGGCACACAGCCCTACCACTCAGTCTTCACAAAAACCTACACTCAGACTTCAACAAGGCCTACACTCAGCCCTCAACAAGGCCTACACTCAGAGAAATGAATCTGTTGGAACACCCTATTACTAATTTGGGTCAGGATCACTATGTCTTTAGGAAACCTGTTTTTGACCTCATTGTATAGATCTAAAGGTCAATTAGAATTGAGTCTAAGGGTTAGTAGTTAAGTTTGGAAGTTGCTCTCAAGACCAAGGATTTTCAGTTTGGAGACTAAGTCATATCGTCGAGCTCAGTACGATGAATCGTCGAACTCCAATCGACGATCGTCTAGCTCAACTTCGACGGATCGTCGAACTCCATTCGACCATCGCTGAGCTCAACTTCAACAAATCGTCGAACTCCATTCGACGATCTTCGAGCTCAGTTCGACGATCTTGACTTCAGTATTGATTCTCTATCTCTGAGCTCAGTTCGACGATAGTTGAGCTCAGATCGACGATCTCTGTTGCTGTATAAGTCCAAATCGCTGAGCTCAGTTCGACGATAGTAGAGCTCAGTTCGATGTTTTTCTGAAGAGTTAAAGGATTTTCAAGATTCAAATTCAGAACAGTTAAGAAGTTATTCAGCAATTAATTCAGAAGATTTTCTAGCCGTTTTCATTTATTCTGGACCAAGTTTCAAGGGATTATCAAGGAATGTTTCTTTGGACTTTCCCCCGGAAGACAATTGCAATTAAGGAAGTCAATTAATGACAGGCCAACGGCTATTCTTGACAGAGGATCATTTCTATTCAGAATCAGGGAATAAAACTCAAGATTTTTTAATCTCTCACAGCACAGATAAGCAGAACAAGAAGAATAGAACAAGATTTTCTCTGGACAACATCTTTCTCAACATCAACTGTTCACAAGAGAAAGAGCTGTAGACATTCTCTGTCTAAAAGAATTCATACAAGAACACACACCAAAAGGAGATAAACAAATCTAAAATCTTCAGATCCCCTTTGATTCAAGTGTTCAAGGCCAACATCATTCAAAGACTCCAGACACCTAACATTTCAGCTGTTGCTGAAATCATCAATTGTTGGAGATCAATTTCTGAAGGCCTATCACCCTACAACAAAGCTTCATTTCCTGAACATCTCAAGAACTCAGGGGGAGCTTTGACAACATCAAATACACATAGTCTTCTCAGCTGCTTTGAGAAAGAGAAGACTTCCATAACTCTCTCATCCCCATCTCTGTAAATTGTTTTTCAAACTCCCTTCAAAAGTTTGTGCTTGGTTTTTGAGCACCTTGTCAAAAGCTCATTGGTGGCAAGACACCTGATCAAAAAATCTGATTTGGTTTTTGAGCACCTTATCAAAAGCTCATTGGTGCCCAGGACACCTGATCAACTCATCCTGCAGTGGATTCCTACCTAGGGTGGTAGAAGAGTGGATGTACCCAAGTTTAGGGGAACCACTATAGCTCTTTGTGTCTTCTGGCTTTCTTGTCTTTATTTTTGTTTCTAGCTGTAATTGATCTGTGATTAGTTAGGATCTGTGATTAGTTTCTTTTATAGTTTGTGATTAGATAGGTTCTGTGTTTAGATTTATTATTTGCTTCCCTTTTCACTCAGATTGCAACAATTGTTGCAAAAAGTTTTTAAGCACCATACTCTATTCACCCCCCCTCTAGAGTATATCAGATCTAGCTGCACTTTCAGTTGGTATCAGAGAGAGGTTGGTTAAATATACCACACCTTGGTGGTTGCACAGGCTAACACCTAAACCCAAAGATTCCTAGTTAGATTTGTTTTCTTTTGATTTTATTATTAGATTTTGTTTTCACCAATCATGGCCCAAAATAAAGATTATGCTAGCATCAGACCTCCAGTGTGCAATCTGTCTAAGTTTGCACTTTGGAAAGCAAAGATTAGACTATACATGAATTCTATTGACGAGGATATTTTTAATTCTGTTTTGACAGTTTGTCCAAGACCTCCAGAGAACAAGCACAAATGTTGTTCCACCTCCATCAGGAACAGATGTTGATATCAAGAAGTGGAAGGTAGCTGATGCAAAGGCTATGAATATCTTAGCCCAGACCATGTCTGATGACATCTTTCAAAAGGTGGCTGAATGCAATTCAGCAAAGAAAATCTGGGATAAACTCTCTGAAATAGTCTCAGGCTTAGCTGATGAAAGAAAGGACAGGAGATCCCACCTCATATCTCAATATGAGAACTTCAAGAAGGGAGAAGCTGAGTCAGTTGGAGATATGTACAATAGACTCAGTCTGATAGTCAGTGAACTCAGGACTTTGGATAAGGAGATATCACTGACTGAACTAAATGATAAAATCCTAATGTGCTTCCCAAGCACTTGGGATTCAAGAATCTGGCCAATCAAGGATGCCAGAAGCTTGAATGAGATCACCACAAAAGCTCTTTTGGGTAAGCTCAAATCTTATGAGCTGCTCATTAAGAACAGAGAAGAAGAGCAGAAGGCTGCCTCACCAGCCATAAGAAAAGAGAAGACAATAGCCTTCAAAGCAACTGAAGATCAGCCTGAAGACAAAGTCACAGGCAATGATGAACTGCTCAGTCTGTTGGCCAAAAGATTTTACAAGTTGGACAGAAAGGACTTCAAAAAGAGATCATACAAGGAGCATGATAAGCCAAGATATGATAAGTCAAACAATAAAGAAATTATTTGCTTTGGTTGCAGGAAACCAGGGCACATTGTACCTGACTGTCCAGAAAACAAAAACAAGGACAGAAGGGACAAGAAAGAAAGAAGAAGAGAGAAAGATCTCAAGAAGAATGGCAATGGCAAACCCTCCTCAAGCAAGAACAAACACACAAGGAAGGGATTTGTTGCTGAATCCTGGAGTGAAACTAAAGGGGAATCAGAAGCTTCATCCAGCTCCAATGATGATGAAGATGATGCAGAAGAGAAGGAGTTCTGCATGATGGCAATCAATGCCTCTCAACACAATTCAGATGAAGAAGAGTTAGAGTCAGACTCAGAGACTCAACTTGAAGAAGACCAGGTAATTAGTTCTTTTGATTTCAATTCAGAGGACTTTAAATCTGAGTTTAAAGCATCATGTTTAGACTTGCTAAAATCTGAGAAGGAAATTATTTCTCTCAAAAATCATTTATCTGAACATAATATCTTAAAGTCAGAAAACCTCAAACTCTCTAAGGAGTTGGAGTGCTGTAGGGAGCAGATAGCTTCACTGAAAGGTGAGCTATCAGAGGCCAAGAAGCTTGAAGAATCCCTTAATGGGAGAAGTATCAAGCTGATGGACATCACAAGCACAGTGAACTCCAGATTCAATAGTACACTGGGCTTGGGTGCTTCATCCAGCCAACTTATAGTTCTAACAGCCCCAATCAAGTTCATTTCTGATAAAGGGAAGGGAGTTGTAGAGGTAGCTAGGAAACATTCTGATCTGCCTAAGAAAACTAAGTTCCAGTAGAAATCGTCTAACGGAGCTCGACGATCGCCGAACACAGATCGACGATCTCAGGCAAAATCATCGAACTCAGGTCGACGATCTCAAATTCCTGAACTCTACCACAGTCGACTGTCGAACGGAGCTCGACGATCTGACCCAAGATCGTCGAACGCAGCTCCACGATCGTCGAACAGAGATCAGAGCTCTGGAAATTCCTTCAAGGGCAAATCAAAATCCTATCCTAGGGGTCCTTCATCCCAATGCTTTAACCCTTATACTGAATGGATAATACCTCCAAGGAGATATCATCCTGAAGGTTATAAGAGTCAACCTGGGATGTCTTTTATTTCTGAGTTTAAAGGTTATCAACCTAGGCCCAAGGTAAACTGGGTCAAAAACAAGTGAATTATTTTATGTGCAGGTGAAGACCTATCCAACATCAAACCAACAATGGTACTTGGATAGTGGGTGCTCTAAGCACATGACAGGAAACAAGTACAACCTCACATCCTTTAAAGCCAAGCTTGGACCCAAAGTCATATTTGGTGATTCAAACTTTGGACAAACTAAAGGATATGGTGCAGTCCAGATTGGGACAGTGACATTCAAGAAGGTAGCTTATATGGAAGGACTGAAGCACAATTTGATAAGCATCAGTCAGCTATGTGATGAAGGCTACCAGGTGACTTTCAGCAAAGTTTTATGCAAGATCAAGTCAGAGGACAACACAACTGTGTTGATAGATAAAAGGAAAGATAACATCTACCTAGTAGATTTTATTTCAACTAATGTAGACATTTGCCTGTTTAATTCTGTTTGTAGACCAAATGTTTTATGGCATAAGAGACTAGGATATTTAAACCTTAGAACTATTGCTAGGCTATCCAAGGACAACCTTGTTAGAGGACTACCTTCTGGCCCTACAAGTAGGAAGGACTCTGCAGGGCTTGTCAATTAGGCAAGCAAACTAAAAATAGTTTCAAGTCACTTAATAAGAGTGATTCACCTAGTATCTTGTATCTGTTACACATGGATATTTTTGGACACATTACAGTACAAAGCCTAGGAGGGAAATCTTACACTTTAGTAGTTGTAGATGACTTCTCTAGATTCACATGGGTGTTCTTTCTGAGGAAGAAGTCTGATAACTTTAAGCGTTTGACAGAGTTTCTCAAATGCATACAGATTGAGTTCAATACTCACATTGCCCTGATCAGAAGTGATCATGGGACAGAGTTTGATTCTCTTCTTATGCAAGAGTTCTGTCAGAGTGAAGGGATCAGGCATACTTTCTCAGCTCCTAGAACTCCTCAACAAAATGGGGTAGCTGAAAGGAAAAATAGAACCCTTATTGAATCTGCCACTACATTGTTGTCAGATGCTCACCTTCCTCTATCTTTTTGGGCAGAGGCAGTGAACACCTCCAACTATGTGCTGAATAGAAGTTTAATACATAAGTTAAAGGGAAAGACTCCCTATGAATTACTCAAAGGGAAGAAACCTAAAGTTGATTATTTTAGAATTTTTGGTTGCATTTGCTATATACATAATAATGACAAGAGATATTAAGCAAAATTTCAAGCTAAAGCTGATGAAGGAGTGTTTTTGGGATACTCCATGATCAGTAAGGCTTACAGGGTTTGTAATAAATCATCTCTAAAAATTGAGGAATCTGTTCACATATCATTTGATGAATCTAACATGTCTTTCAAGGAGAAGAACACTTCTACCATAGAACCTTTGCAGGTAGACTCTCTTTTTGAAGATTTGAACAAGTTACAGGTTACTCAAAAAGAGGAAAGCAGTGAAGATGAAGAAAGCATTCAACATATTGAAGAGAGACAACTTGAAGAGCCAGTTGTTGTACCACAAGAGGAAACAACAATACAGGTTGGTGAACAATCAACACCCTCTGTTGATTTAGTAACATCAAGAGACCATCCAATTTCCCAAATAATTGGAGACATCTCAGCTATTGTGCAAACCAGAAATCAGGTCAACCAAAACCTGTTGCACACTTGCTTGCTATCTCAAATTGAACCTCAATCCATTCAAGATGCAGATCAAGATCCACACTGGATCATTGCAATGCAAGAAGAGTTGCATCAATTTGAAAGGAACAAAGTTTGGGAACTAGTGCCAAAGCCTAAGGATCACTCTATTGTTGGAACAAAGTGGGTGTTCAGAAACAAATTGGATGATCAAGGAGTAATTGTAAGGACCAAGGCAAGGCTAGTTGCTCAAGGATATTCTCAAGAAGAAGGCATAAGCTATGACCAGACTTTTGCACCAGTTGCAAGATTGGAAGCCATCAAAATATTTTTAGCTTATGCAGCACACAAAGGCTTCAAGGTATATCAGATGGATGTAAAGAGTGCATTTCTAAGTGGAGACATCAGAGAAGAAGTTTATGTCAGACAACCTCCAGGTTTTATCTCTCCAACCTATCCTGATTATGTTTTTAAGTTGAACAAAGCATTATATGGTCTCAAGCAAGCTCCTAAAGCATGGTATGAGACCCTAGCATGCTTCCTTCTAGAAAATGGATTTATAAGGGGTAGAGTAGACCAAACTCTTTTCATTAGAACTCATAAGTCTCATACCCTAATAGTACAGATTTATGTAGATGATATTATTTTTGACTCTACTGATTCAAAATTGTGCAGAAGGTTCTCCAACCTAATGCATTCTAAATTTGAAATGAGTAGCATGGGTGAGCTATCCTTCTTCCTAGGATTGCACGTCAAATAACATGCTGAAGGCATCTTCATTTCTCAAAGCAAGTATGTAAATGAATTGGTCAAGAAATTTGGTATGTCTGAAGCATCTTGCATGAAAACACCCATGCCTACTAATGTTGTATTGGATGATGATGAACATGGGAAACCTGTTGATCAGACAACATATAGAGCAATGATTGGCTCTTTACTGTACCTTACAGCTAGTAGACCAGATATAATGTTTGCTACATGTATTTGTGCTAGATTCCAAGTAAGCCCTAGAGAGTCACACCTAACATTAGTAAAAAGGATTCTTAGGTATGTTAAAAGTTGTCCAAATCTAGGTCTCTGGTATCCAAAAGATTCAGCATTTGAATTAACTGGATTTTCTGATGCTGATTATGCTGGATGCAGAATTGACAGGAAAAGCACTAATGGAACTTGTCAGTTCCTTGGTGACAGACTTGTCTCCTGGTTTTGTAAGAAACAGACATCTGTGTTAACTTCAACTGCTGAAGCTGAATATATGACTGCAGGTAGTTGTTATTCACAAATATTATGGATTCAAAACCAACTCCTAGAATATGGCTACAACTTAGAGAAGTCTAAAATATTTTGTGATAACACCAGTGCTATTTCTATAGCTCAAAATCCAGTCCTCCATAGTAGGACAAAACACATAGAAATTAGGCATCACTTTTTAAGGGATAATGTTGAGAAGAATAAAATTGAACTTCAATATATCCCAACTGATTTACAAAGGGGAGATATTTTCACCAAACCCTTGGATGAAAAGAAACACACCTTCTTCCTAAATCAGTTAGGAATGTTAGATGGAGGAAGTCTAAAATAAGTTCCAAGATTTTAAAACTTTAAAAACTGACCAAGACTAGGCAAACATCTTGATTTTTCTTAGTGTCTAGAGTGTTTTTCTGGTCTCTGAACTGTGCTCGACGATTTTCCCCCAGATCGTCGAATGGAGATCGACGATTTCCCAAATCGTCCACCGGAGTTCTGCGCTTCTCAGATAGTCTGAACTATCTCTTCAGGTCAACGATCATTGAACGGCGCTCGACGATTTTGTTCTCTGAACTATCGTCGAACGGAGCTCGATGCTCTCCAATATCATCTAATGGAGATCGACGATATTGCAGACCTTTCAGATTCCTTTAGAAGCCCCGATCGTCGAACTGAGTTCAACGATCTTTCCTTTTCTGCGTCGAACCCTAATATAAAATTCATTTTTCACCGTCGTTCTCCTTTTGCGCTTTCGATTTCTCTGCAAAAAATTCTCTTTCCCTCCAAACATCTCTACACTTGGTCGTTTTGTTTGTTGATTTTTACAGGTAACCATGGCCGTTTCTGTTGTCGTTCTAGCCGCAATGAAATTCGATGCCGGATTTGATATAGACATGGAGTCCTTCAGCACCACTGATCAGGTTTTTCAAGATATTCTGGAACTGTTCAAGGAGCAGAAACTTGCTACCATCATGTCGACAAGAATCAAGTTGGCTGCTGAAGAGATTAAGGAGTGGGTCTACACTGCCCACCACCAGGACCAAAACACAGTAGTTGTTTCAATTTCTGGAACCCAGGTACCCTTGACTCCTGCTATTCTGACATAAGTTTTTGAGTTAAGTTCTGGAAGAGATTCTTCTGATTTGTCTGGAGAGGAATTTTCTGATTTGCTTGCAAGAATGGGTCACTCTGATGCTAACCCTAGCAAGCTGCTGAAGAAGAACCTAGCTGTGGAATATAGGTTCTTAGCTGATGTAGTAGGAAAGGTTTTGCTGGCCAAGCATTCAGCACATGATACTATCTCTAGGTATCAGCTGTGCTTGATGGGAGCCATTATGGACAAGAAACAATTGAACTGGGGAGAGGTCTTCTTTGACCTGATTAAAAAGAAAATCAATAAGAACTTTGTGAATTTTGGGAGGATCCTAGGGCTCTTTCTCCACAACAGATGCCCTACACTGCTAGTATCTTCTGGGATACATATTAATGCATCAAAGAGATTATCCTGTGCCCTATTTGGCAAATGGGACAGACAGATAACAAAGCCCAGCAGGTCCTCTGCAAGCACAACTTTAGGCACAAGGACTGTAATAGTCTATTCCCCTCAAGTCTCTGCCCCTGCAGATTAATTTCCTGTTGCTGCTTCTCCTCCTCCTCCTCCTATTCCATCTCTACCAGTTCCATCCACCATTCCAGTCACCTCCACTATTCCAATCTCATCCATAATGATCATCTCCAGCCCATCCCCAACATCTATACCATCTCCAATCCCAACTCTTCCTATAATAGAAGAAGCATTCCATCCATTACACCACTACCCTCAACCAGACCTTGATACATCATCCACCATTCCATCATTCAATCTTCTTGATGATTCCTTCATGGATGATTCCCCCTCATCTCCTCCTGAGCTACTGTTGGGTACATTGGAATAAATGTACCTGATTTGAAGAAGCTTCACCCTACTCAATGATATACATCAAAATGTATTTGATGTATTTTGAGTTACCTTGTGCAGGTTAAGTAATTGCAGGGAAAGCTTAAAAGATTCTAAGTCCATGTGTCGACACCCAGAAGAAAAGTGTCGACACTTAAGAAGACTAGTGTCGACACCCAGAGCAGCAGTGTCGACACTTGGAGTAATTGTGTCGACACCAGGGATGCAGAGTCGACACCAGAAGGAAAGTGTCGACACATACAGACTGTGTTGACACCTAATGAAGAAATGTCCAGAGAAGCAGTGTCGACACTTAAAAGCAGTGTCGACACCCAGAGGAACTTTGTCGACATCAGAAAGTGTCGACACTTGGAGGTTGTGTCGACACTCAGCAAAAGTTCAACAAATTCTAAGTACAAGTGTCGATACAAAGGAGATGTGTCGACACTCGGCCAAAGTCTCAACACATGAAGAATGTGTCGACACAAAGGATCAGTGTCGACACACAGCAAAAGTCTCAACACATGAAGAAAGTGTAGACACAAGGAGATGTGTCGACACTCAGCAAATTTCAATGAAGTCTAAGTACAAGTGTCGAAACCAAGCAGATGTGTCGACACTCAGCAAAAGTATCAATACAAAAGGCATGTGTCGACACCAATAAGATGTGTCGACACTTAACAAGTTCAACACAAGAAGATGTGTCGACACAAAGGAGTTGTGTCGACACTTACAGGAAATCAACAAAGTACTGAAGAACAAGGACTTGTGTCGACACACAATATCAGTGTCGACACATGTTGAAGTAGCAGTGTCGAGAAGCAGATTCTACAACACAAGGAGTTGTGTCAACACCATGAAGGCTAGTGTCGACACTTAGTCAACTTGTGTCAACACTTGGTCTATAAGTGTCGACACTTAAAGACAGACTGTCTCGACACTTTCAGACAGTTACAGATATTTCAAGAAGTGACTGGATGACTTGACAGCTGCCATTCCAGCCGGTCTACTGCAACTGTCAGAGATGTCAGAAAGCTGTTAGGAACCGGATCAGTCGGTCACCATGAAGAAGGCCTATATATAGGCTTATTCTATCAACAGAAGAAGATGATTGAAACATAGATCAAGCAATTCATTGAAGAATCAATTCAAGTGAAGATCTAAGTAGTTGGGGAGAGAGAGCTCCTTCCAAGAGGACAACTGTTGAACCAGGCTGTGAAGAAAAGTTTCAGATTGAGTTTTGATTCCTAAGTTAGCAGTGATTGGAGAACAGCTGCATAGAGAATCAACCCTACTATGTTCTACATTCAAGAAGCTTTGAAGGAAGCCAAAGGAGGTTGATCTCAGCAGAGTTCTTCCAAGAACTCATCAAGAAACCTGTCAACTCTTCTCTCTTATTCTGAGTTGAGATTATATACATTGTATTCTTAATTTCTTGTAGGATCCTTAGGGATCTGAGTTGTAAGCCTGAAATTATAAAGGCTGAGTGGTAGGGCCTGTGTGCCTGAGTGTAGGAGATTCATTTCTCTGAGTGTAGGCCTTGTGGCTGAGTGTAGGTCTTTGTGAAGACTGAGTGGTAGGGCTGTTGAGCCTGCGTTGTAGGAGTGGGATCACTCTGAGCTGTAGGAACCTGGTTTGGGTTCTGAGTGTAAGATCTGAGGATCTGAGGATTAGTGGAGGAGTTTGGCTGAATCTAGTACACTACTAGATAGGCGAAGGGGGAAAGTGGATGTACCCAGACCTTGGGGAACCACTATAAAACTGTGTGTACTCTGTGTGTGTGATTCTGTGATTGCTGTGCTGAATTGCTGTGAAGAATTATTTATAAATCTGTTATATAATCTGCCTAAAAATTTTACAAAGGTAAGGTCACATATTCACCCCCCCCCTCTAGGTGATAGGGTACAATTTCTTTCAAGTAGTATCAGAGCCAGGTTGCTCAAAAAAAAGGACATAACTGTATGAGTAAAGGATCCTGTTGGCAGAATCAAGAAAATCAAGAAAATGGGTTCCACAGAGAATCACAAAGAACTTGGATCCATGAAGTTGCCAATTTGTAGAAAGGAGATTTTTGGCATCTGGAAAGAAAGGGTTAGGCTATTTATGGAAGCCTCTGACCCTAGAATCTATATCACAGTCAAAGAAGGGCCATATGTGCCAATGAAGGTATCTGTGTTGGATGCAAATCAGAGAACTCCAAAAGACTTTTCTGAAATGACCAAGGATGAGATTATTCTGGCCACCATGGACAAAAGGGCCCAGAATATTATAGTAAGTGCAATAGATGATGCTACATTTCAGAACTTGATACACTGTAAAACATCAAAGGAGATGTGAGATACTCTGATAGTGTACATGGAGGGTTCAGAAGAAGTTAGACAGGACAGAAAGTCTTTGTTAAACCAAGAGTATGAGAGCTTCAGACAAGGAAGGTCTGATAGTATAACTGAGTGCTACAAGAAATTCTATAGGATAGTTAATGAGCTAATGTCATATGGAAGAGAATTCAGCAATTATGAGCTGAATGATAAGTTCTTGAGATCCCTAACTAAAGACTGGGATACCAAGATTTGTGCCATAAGGGAAATGGCCAAGTTAGCAGATATTCCTCCTCCAACATTGTTTGGAAAGCTGTTATCCTATGAAATGCAGCTAATGGTTAGGAAAGAGGAAGAGAATACTACAAGAATTGAGCATAAAGAAAGAGCTGTGGCATTCAAGACAGAAGCCACTAATAAATATAAAAGTAAGTCTCCATCTCCTCCTCCAAAAGTTGCTGAGACTAAGATAGATGAGTCAGAAAGTAAGAATTCTGAAAGCAGTGAGAGCGATGAGGACTTTGCAGCTTTCACAAGACATTTTCAGAAGTTCTTAAAGAAGAAACAGTGGAGGTCTAAGCCATCCACTTCACAGAAGTCATCAAAGAATGACAGGAGAAAGCCCAAGACAAGTAGAACTACATCTTCAAAGATAGCCTGTTATTGTTGTAACAGACAAGGACATGTTGTTGCTGACTGTCCAGAGAAAAGGAAAGAGTCTACTGAGAAGAAGAAGACTCTAATCAAGGGCAAAAAGGAAAGGTCCTTTGTTGCAAAGAAGGACAAAAGTCTGTCTGATATGTCATCTTCAGAATCAGATTCAGAAGCTGAAGCTTACATTGGACTATTTGTTGAAGAAGAGGAAGAGGAGTTCATCCAGTTAATGAACTCTATATATGAGCATGAGGACAATCAGTGCCAAGGACTGATGGCCTTGACAGAAGGAGACAAAATCCAGGATCAGCCTGGACCAAGTCAGGTACAAAATTGTTCTATTAGTTCAATTTTTAGTGCTGGTTCAGAATCAGATTCATTAGCATCAAGTGATGAGAGTGGATCTGACTCTGAAGGAGATATTGATCAACTGATTGATGAATATAGAGTAGTATTGCAAGCTTTAAAGAAAAGCAAATCCTTGGCCAAGAGTCAGGCTAAGGAGATTGCTAATCTTAAAGTTGCTGTAACAAATTTTGATAAGGTGATTGATCAAAAATTAAATGAAATAGCCAGGCTGAAGAACATAACTGTTATTTAGATGGGGACTATAACATTCAAGAATGAGCAAATCAGAAATCTAGAGATTAGTCTTCAGAAGGAGAGATATATAGTTGCAAGGTTTTCTAAACCAAAATCTATTTTACCTTTGATAGATGAATTTGTACATCAAAAGGGTAAAACTGGATTAGGGTTTACACAACCTGCTAGGACTGTAAAGTCCAAGTCTAAGGGCAAAGCCCCAGTACTCCACAAGCCTGCAGTAGATACTACAACTAGGGTTATACCTAAGCAAAGGTACAACAGATTTGAGTGCTGGTGTTGTGGCAAGATAGGCCACTTTGTCATGGACTGTTGGCACAATTCAAGTGCCAAAGTGAGTAGCAATCTGCCTGCTAGAAAAGCTACAGGTAGTTTTGTTAAGAGGCAAACTAACCAGCACCAAGGACCTAAGAATTCTTTGGGTTCTACGGTTAACTAATCTGTTTTGCAGGTGAGTCCAAGTGACCATGCCCCAATATGGTACTTGTACAATGGATGTTCCAGGCACATGACTAGAACTAGGGGATTGCTAAAGGATTACACACCAATCAAGGATGGTCCTAAAGTCACCTTTGGTGGTTCTGAAAAAGGAATCATCAAAGGTTTTGGTAACATTTCTAGCAACCTTATAACAATTACTCAAGTGGCTTATGTTAAAGGTTTGAAACATAACCCTATTAGTATAAGTCAGCTGAGTGATTTAGGATATGACATCTCATTTGTCAAAGATGGTTGTCATATCAGGAGATCAAATGATCAAGAGATCATTCTGACTGGTTACAGAAAGAGAAATGTTTATTGTCTAGACATTATGTGTGAGAACATTGTTTATCCAGTGTGCCTTGTAGCTGATGAGAAAGTCTCTCATTATGTCAAATGGCACAAGAGACTAGCCCATCTTAACTACAAGACAATTGGCCAACTCTGTAGCAAAGAGTTAGTGAGGAATGGTCCTCAGGTTAAGTGTATTAAAGATGGGATATGCTCAGCTTGTCAAAAGGGCAAGCAGACTAGATCCACCTTTAATAGCATTGAAAACAAAGATGCTGTGAGTGCTTATACCTCTTGCATATGGATCTCTTTGGTTCTATGCCAGTTCACAGCCTAGGTAGGAAGGTCTACACATTTGTGGTTGTAGATGACTACTCAAGGTTTTCCTGGGTGTTCTTCCTTAGACAGAAATCTGAAACACCTAGTATCTTTTATAATTTTGTCAAACAAATTCAGAATGAGTTAGACAGTACAGTGGTCAAAATAAGAAGTGACCATGGTACTGAAATCCAATCTGATAGTATGACAAAGCTATGTGAAGAGTTTGGGATATTTCAGGAATTTTCTTCACCAAGAACACCCCAGCAAAATGACATTATTGAAAGGAAAAAGAGAACCTTGATAGAGGCTGGTAGAACCCTATTAAGTGACACATCTCTCCCAGAATATTTCTGGGCTGAGGCAGTAAACACTGCATGCCATGTAATTAATAGGGCTACTATCACCAAAAGTCACAACAAGACCCCCTATGAGATTGTGAAAGACATAAAACCAAACCTATCCTATTTCAGGATCTTTGGTTGTAAATGCTATATACTTAACAATGGTAAGTCTTACTTAACCTAGTTTGCTGCCAAATCCCAAGAGGGGATCTTTGTTGGGTACAACAACAATAGTAAGGCTTATAGGGTCTACAACTTTACTACTCAAGTTGTAGAAGAATCAGTACATGTAGTATTTGATGAAGCTAGACTCATTAACAATGAAGTGTCTAGAAGTATTTGCAGCTCCACAGGTGTGACTGAGAAGATGGACAAGCTTACTATTGAAGAAGATTCTACTGCAAGACTACAAGTAGATGATAGTGGCTGTTGTCCAGGGGGAGTACTAGATACACCTGATGTAGAAGAAGACCAAGGAGTGCAGTAAGTTGAAGAAGCTGAAGGAGTACAACCTGAAGACAGGCTACCTCCAGCAAATAGACATCTAAAAGATCATCCAGCCAATCAAATTATTGGTGATCTAAGACAAGGGGTACAAACAAGGAGCAGAAATCTAAGTTCAGTACTCTACTCCAGTTTTCTATCCCAAGTAGAGCCAAAGAAATTTGAAGAAGCCATCCTAGACCCTCATTGGATTGAGGAAATGCAAGAGGAGCTGAATCAGTTCAAGAGATGCAAAGTCTGGGAGCTTGTTCCTAAACCAAAAGACCACAACATAATTGGAACTAAGTGGATCTTCAGGAACAAGATGGATGAACATGGAGTTATTATAAAGAACCAAGCAAGACTGGTTGCTAAGGGATATAGGCAGGAAGAAGGTATTGACTTTAATCAAACCTTTGCTCCAGTAGCCAGACTGGAAGCAATAAGAATGTTCTTGGCCTATGCAACCTATCAAGGGTTTAAAGTATACCAAATGGATGTTAAGTCTGCCTTTCTGAATGGTAATCTGAAGGAAGAAGTCTATGTGGAACAGCCATCGGGTTTTGTTGATTCAACTAAACCTAATTATGTTTATAGACTTAGGAAGGCTTTGTATGGGTTAACACAAGCCCCTAGGGCTTGGTATGAAACTCTGTCTAGTTTCCTTATTGAGAATAAATTCACAAGGGGGAAAATAGACAAGATTCTATTCCTTAGGGAATCCAGAGGCAAAATCATACTAGTCCAAATATATGTAGATGATATAATATTTAGGTCTACTGAAAGTAGTCTTTGCAGAAAGTTTGCAAAACTTATGCAAGGACAATTTGAGATGAGCAGTATGAGGGAACTTAAGTTCTTCTTGGGTCTCCAAGTTAGACAGACTGAGAATGGTTTATCCATATGCCAGTCTAAGTTCACCCTAGAATTGATAAGGAAGTATGGTATGGAATTATACAGCACCATGAAAACTCCTATGGGGTCAAATATGTCTCTTAACAAAGATGATGCAGGGAAACCTGTAGATGAGACTTTGTATAGAGGGATAGTTGGCTCCCTATTGTATTTGACTGCAAGTAGACCAGATATCATGTATGCTACATGTGTCTGTACTAGGTATCAAGCTTGCCCTAAAGAGTCTCATTTGACAGCTGTCAAAAGAATACTGAGATATCTTAAGGGCACTCCTTATCTAGGCCTTTGGTACCCTAGGAATGGAGACTTTGAACTGACAGGATATTCAGATGCAGATTTTGCAGGCTGCAAGGAAGATAGGAAAAGTACAACTGGTACCTGTCAATTCCTAGGTGGAATACTGATATCATGGAGTAGCAAGAAACAAACAAGTGTGGCTATCTCCACAGCAGAATCAGAATATGTTGCTGCAGGAAGTTGTTGTGCTCAACTTCTGTGGATTCAACATCAGCTAGAAGACTATGGTATACAAGTAAGTAGAACACCTCTATATTGTGATTCTACTAGTGCTATTTCTATTGCAAACAATCCTGTCTCCCATAGAAGGACTAAGCGTATAGAAATAAAATACCATTTTCTCAGAGAACATGTGGAAAAAGGAGATATTTCACTAGAATATATAAATACAGATAATCAACTAGCTGACATGTATACTAAGCCCTTAGATGAAACCAAATTCAATAGGTTCAAAATTGAATTAGGTATGATTAACCTAGAATAAGTTTCAAAAAATTGGCTAAGTAAAAAGGTGTCGACACACAGAGTTGTCTGTGTCGATATAGAAAAGTGGTGTCGACACTTCAGAGAAAAGGTGTCGACACATCTAGGAAGTTGGTGTCGACACTTCAGATAATTAGTGTCGACACATGCAGTGTAGGTGTAGACACATCCAAGGTGGTGTCGACACTTAAGATTTACACAAAATTAGACAAGTAAAGTCTCGACTGAGTGTTGAGCAAAGCGGTGTCAACATATAAACAAGTGTCGACACATATATTCTGTCGAATATACTTGTGTCGACACATAGTTGTCGAGACATTATAAGTTTGTGTCGACACTTATCAACAGTGTCGACACAATTTAAGTATTTTGACGCGCCCTTTCATCTTTGATTCTAGAAAGGTATAAATAGGTTTTCACCATTGTCTGTCGACACGCTCACCAAATTTTCGCGACCAAACTTGTGTGTCGACACCTCTCTTCTCTAGATTCAAATTTCTTCAAACTCTAATGGCGCCCAAGCTCGAAGATAATGTGAATGAAGGTTATGAACTCGTGCGGCATGCTTTTGATGACGCGGAACCTGAGATCAAAAGCGTGATAACCCTAATCGCAGAGACTGGATTAGAATTTCTTGTGTCAGAACCAAGCAAGATCTGGAAGAAAGAAGTCCTGGAATTTCTGAATGCAGCAGCCCTAGATGACTCAGGACTCAAAATTAAGTTAAGAGTTCATGGGGCAAAGGTGAAGGTCTCACCTAAAAGTCTGAGAAAGATACTTCAGTTACCAAGGACAAAAGAAGAAGATGATGTTTCTGCTACCAAGACTAGAGAAGCACTAACATGGTGTGGACTGGATTCCAACCTGAAAATAGGTTCTGTTTTCAACAGGAAGGGAATGAACATGCAAGGCAAATTTCTATCTGAAATTGTTGGCAAAGTCATCCTGAGCAAGTCTGGAGGTCATGACAGAATCTCAGCTCACATGTTTAGCCTCATGACAAGGATTATTTTCACACTAGAAACTGATTGGTCTGCGGTTGTGTTTGAAAAGATAAAGGAGAGTATGAAGAAACCCAATTTGGGTAGGATTCTAAGTCTATACCTGGCTGGTAGTATACCAGAGGTCATGAGTCAAGGAGCTGGAACTAAGATTAACCACATGAGGAGAATGGATTTGAGGATCTTCTCTAGGTGGGATAGAGTCTTGACCAAGGAAATGCCAACTCCTGAGAAGGAAACACCCCTGGTGAAGAAGAAGAAGACAACCCCTGTGGCTCAAGAATCATCAAGTAGCTCTGAAGAGCATGCAGTGTTCACTCCTGATGAAGAAGAAACTGGACATGCTGGCCAATCTCCAGAAAGACAAGAAGATGCAGAGAGGTAGGGGGAGCTACCACCAGCAAGCTCAATTCTCCAGGAATCAGTCCAGGGGGTGCCTCTACTGGTGGATGAGCCAACTCCACTAGAGAGTGAACAGGCTACCCACACAATACTTGAGGTAATAACTGAAATCAACCTATTAGATTTCTCTATTGAAAATGAAGATATGACTAACAGATTGTCTGATGTTAATCAGCAACCTCAGATTCCTAGTCAACCTCAGTATATTGTCATGGAAGACACATCTGTTACAGATAAAGTGGTTGATGAGATTAGAGATTCTCCACCACATCATCAACAGGAATTTACCTTAGAAGAACTATTCCCTGACCTTCTTCACACTGACATTGAAGTGGAAAAAGCTACTGCTGAGGAGGACAAAGTAGTTATTGAGGGGGAGCATGTGGGGATTATAGAAGAAACTGCAAGGAAAGAACCTGAAGTTCCAAAGGATGCTGAGCAGGTTCCTAGGACTGACAAGGATTTACCTTCAAGCCCTAAGGACACGGTTGATATTACAAGCACATCTGCTTCTGAAGATGAAGAGGCTGCAAGAGCCAAGAAAAGAAAATTTCAAGTTTTCAAAAGAAGAAGCTAGAATTATAAGAAAGCTTTACAAACAATTGCACCACAGTCTGCACCACAGCCAGCACCATCTACTGATTTCAGTTCTCTGATGGTTACATTGCAGATAAAGATGGATGAACAAAAACTGGCTTTGCAATCTTATATGGATGAAGGGCATAAGTCATTACAATTTGATCTGGCACAAGATATTAAGTCTATCAGATTTGAAATGAATCTGAATAAGAAAGAGATGACTGACTGCTTTTATAAGGGAGGAAATACAGTAGTTTATCTAGCAACTCATCAGGAGAAGATCAAAGCTCAAGTGGATGAAATTACAGTGAAGCAAGGCTATGTCCTGGAGAACTAGCTGAGAATGAATGGCAATCTCACTGCTTCACACAATGCAATAGTAACAGAAATGAAGAATATAGCTACTGGTCAGACTACAGCCATGACCTATGCAAAGAATAATTTGACAAAGCATTGCAAGAGAGCTTAACTGCTGTTACTTCTGCACTTCAGGATTCCCAGAAGTTAATAACTGAAAATCTACAAAGGTTGAAACCTTTCTACAAGGATGGAGTAAACTATCTGAATGCACAAATAAGGTTTCAGAAAGAAGATCTAAGAGATCACATTGAAAGAGAGGTCATAAAGGGGGAGAGGGTGTTAGTCAAAGCCAGCTCTGATCATGCAAAGTGGATTTCAAATTCCATCAGAGCCACCCTTGGATATCCTCCATTATGTGATGATGATAATGTGGCAGAGTCTGGAATTAATCTTGCATATCTTGGAGGGGAGCCAGCTAAAGTTGCTCAAGTGATATACCCTCCTCCAGACTTTGATATGATACATCAAGACATACAATTAATGTATAGTCCTCCTGAAGGAATTCAGAATGTCATTATTGAGAAAGTTGTTCAGCCAGTGCCAGAGGAAATTCTGAAAGAATAAGAGGCTTTGCTGAAGGAACAAGAGACTGCATTGTCCAAGAAAAGGTTCAGAGAGCAAGCTGAACTTAGGCCTGATTTTGAACAGTGGAGCCCCACTTCCAGGAATATTATCTTGACTGCATGGAAGGCTGCCAAAGACAATATCCAGGATAGAAACAAGTGGTATTCTGAACTGGAGTGGAGGAAGCATGAGTCCAGGCAAGAGTCAATTGTGCAATATAGAAGAAATGCTAAGATGAGAAAGCTACCTCCTAATGCACATGAGCCTAGCAAGTACTTTCCTAAGCCTTATCATTACTTTGAAAGGCAGAAGATCAAAGCTGAAGATTTGAAAAAGAAGGATCTTAAAGGAAAGAAGCCTGCTGCTGATGAAGATACTGAAGCTCCTGTCCAAGCAAAGATACAATCTGGAAAGGGAATTGTGATCAAGGAGACTGAGCAGCAATAGGATAGAATTTATCTTTAGTTTACAGTTGTAATCACTTGTATTAAAACTTTCTGTAATTTTTTGAATAATGAATATGTTGAAGTTGTTAGAACAATGCGATATATGTTAAATCTATTACATTAATGTTCTGAGAAATTTGAGTATGCATGTTTTGTTTATACATGTTTATGTAATTTCCCTGTTATATAATCCTGTTTTAAATCATACTGTGACTTTATTATGTATGATGTATATTATTGACTAAGGGTTATGACTTCTCCAAATAGGGGGAGATTGTTGGGTACATTGGAATAAATGTACCTGATTTGAAGAAGCCTCACCCTACTCAATGATATACATCAAAATGTATTTGATGTATTTTGAGTTACCTTATGCAGGTTAAGTAATTTTAGGGAAAGCTTAAAAGATTCTAAGTCCATATGTCGACACCCAGAAGAAAAGTGTCGACACTTAAGAAGACTAGTGTCGACACCCAGAGCAGCAGTGTCGACACTTGGAGTAATTGTGTCGACACCAGGGATGCAGAATCGACACCAGAAGGAAAGTGTCGACATATATAGGCTGTGTCGACACTCAATGAAGAAATGTCTAGAGAAGCATTGTCGACACTTAAAAGCAGTGTCGACACCCAGAGGAACTTTGTCGATATCAGAAAGTGTCGACACTTGGAGGCTGTGTCGACACTCAGCAAAAGTTCAACAAATTCTAAGTACAAGTGTCGACACAAAGGAGATGTGTCGACACTCAACCAAATTCTCAACACATGAAGAATGTGTCGACACAAAGGATCAGTGTCGACACACAGCAAAAGTCTCAACACATGAAGAAAGTGTCGACACAAGGAGATGTGTCGACACTCAGCAAATTTCAATGAAGTTTAAGTACAATTGTCGACACCAAGTAGATGTGTCGACACTCAGCAAAAGTATCAACACAAAAGGCATGTGTCGACACCAAGAAGATGTGTCGATACTTAACAAGTTCAACACAAGAAGATGTGTCGACACAAAGGAGTTGTGTCGACACTTACAAGAAATCAACAAAGTACTGAAGAACAAGGACTTGTGTCGACACACAATATCAGTGTCGACACATGTTGAAGTAGCAGTGTCGAGAAGCAGATTCTACAATACAAGGAGTTGTGTCGACACTATGAAGGCTAGTGTCGACACTTAGTCAACTTGTGTCAACACTTGGTCTATAAGTGTCGACACTTAAAGACAGGCTGTCTCGACACTTTCAGACAGTTACAGATATTTCAAGAAGTGACTGGATGACTTGACAGCTGCCATTCCAGCCGGTCTACTGCAACTGTCAGAGATGTCAGAAAGCTGTTAGGAACCGGATCAGCCGGTCACCATGAAGAAGGCCTATATATAGGCTTATTCTATCAATAGAAGAAGATGATTGAAACATAGATCAAGCAATTCATTGAAGAATCAATTCAAGTGAAGATCTAAGTAGTTGGAGAGAGAGAGCTCCTTCCAAGAAGATAGCTGTTGAACCAGGCTGTGAAGAAAAGTTTCAGATTGAGTTCTGATTCCTAAGTTAGCAGTGATTGGAGATCAGCTGCATAGAGAATCAACCCTACTGTGTTCTACATTCAAGAAGCTTTGAAGGAAGCTAAGGGAGGTTGATCTCAGCAGAGTTCTTCCAAGAACTCATCAAGAAACCTGTCAACTCTTCTCTCTTATTCTGAGTTGAGGTTATATACATTGTATTCTTAATTTCTTGTAGGATCCTTAGGGATCTGAGTTGTAAGCCTGAAATTATAAAGGCTGAGTGGTAGGGCATGTGTGCCTGAGTGTAGGAGATTCATTTCTCTAAGTGTAGGCCTTGTGGCTGAGTGTAGGTCTTTGTGAACACTGAGTGGTAGGGCTGTTGAGCCTGAGTTGTAGGAGTGGGATCACTCTGAGCTGTAGGAACCTGGTTTGGGTTCTGAGTGTAAGATCTGAGGATCTGAGGATTAGTGGAGGAGTTTGGCTGAATCTAGTACACTACTAGATAGGCGAAGGGGGAAAGTGGATGTACCCAGACCTTGGGGAACCACTATAAAACTGTGTGTACTCTATGTGTGTGATTCTGTGATTGCTGTGCTGAATTGCTGTGAAGAATTATTTATAAATCTGTGATATAATCTGCCTAAAAATTTTACAAAGATAAGGTCACCTATTCACCCCCCCCTCTAGGTGATAGGGTACAATTTCTTTCAGCTACCCTCCTCCTCCACCTCATACCAACAGCTTCTACAAGACATCATTGATCAACCCACCTTCACTCCCTCTATCTCAATACCAATGTCTTCCATTTCCACACTACCCACACCTCAACCTTCACTTCCCCCATACACCAGCTCTCCACCACCATCACTTGTTGCTCCATCTCCATCCCTCTCTACCTCTGCTCAAGTCCCTGCTGAGCAAGTAGACATTCCTGCCCTAGCTGACAAGTTATATGAACTGCTAGCCCCCAGGCTATCACTTCTATTGGAGACCTCCTTGGCTCCACTTCTTCAGTCAGTGGCAGCCCTTTCTGCCATGCTATCCTCTCTATTTCCTCAGGCAATCCCTTCATCAGTGTGCCTTGATCCAGCATTCTCTGAATCCAGGCAGGGGGAGATGCCTAATGAAGTGGTGAGATTGCCTGCTGCTGCTGTTTCTTCAGTTGTTGTTGCTGCTGCTGCTGTTACCCCAAATCAAGCTCCAGTTTCAACTCCTCCAATTGCAATCTTTTCAATAGACCTCAGGTCCCTGCTCTCAGATTTTGATTCAATTTATTTCAGTTGTCTTCCAGAGACAGTTGCAGTCCAGCCCTCAGAGGATCTTTTCAAGGCCATTGTGCCCTTCTCCAGCTGTGATTCAAGCTTAGTTAGCTCCTATATATCCTCCATATATACTGCTGAGCCTTCTGGTTCCAGCAATGCTGCTGCTACTCCTGCTGAGCATATTGTTGATGTTTCTGTTGCTGCTGCTGATATTGTTGATACTGCTGATGAGTTAATCTCTAAGGATATGCAGATGACAGAGGCATATGATTTTGAGCCTGCTGTTATTGCTAATGTTATCCCTGCTGTTATTACTGATGCTGAGGCTCCTGTATTTGAAAAAGCTTTATCTGAATCTGTTGCTGCTCCAGCTGCTACTGTTATTACTGCTGCTATACCCTCTAAGAGTATTGCTCTAGAATATTCTGTATCTGTTGTTACAACTGCTGCTACAACTTCTGTTGTTACTAGTGCTGTATCTGCTGCTATCACCACTGCTGTTTCATCTGCTCCAACACAACAACAAAAATAATATTTGAAAAAGATTGATGCTCTATATGATGAACAAAGTTCTGAAAGTGATGAACTCAAGACTGATTCTGATGATTCTTCTTCCACCATAGCCAGGAAAAGAAAGGCAAGGAGCAAAGCTATGAAAAGGGTGCCTCCAGCCAAAGTCAAAGACACTAATGATATTCCCTATTACATTCTTCATGACTGCCCCATTACTGAGCATTGGATGCAGTATTCCAAGAACCATCTTAAAGCTATGAAGAAGAAGAGGAAGTATGAAAAATGATCTTCTCAGTTTCATCACCCTCATCCTCCTCCACCACCTCCTCCTGATGCAGGTGCAGGTGGAAGCTCAACTGCTCAACCTTATGCTAAAAGCCAAACCCCCTATCAGCCTCATGCAAGTTCTCATTATAGGGGAAGCCAGTCCAGAGGTTCTCAATCTAGAAGAGGAAACTACCGAGGAAGCCAAAGGGAATTCCAAGTCAACTCAAAAGGCTATTCAAGGCAACATTCTTACTCTAGGGAAGGACAAGCTTCATTAGATACAACTTCAGGTCCTTTTCCCTATAAGTTAAAAGAAGTAGTCTCATCCAGAGCTCCTCCAGATAATCCATCCAACAGATATGAGCCTCTAGTGCTCTTTGAAGATCCAGAAAATAACATTACTGCATGGACTGCCAGGATGAAAGAGCTAGCTGCCCTGGATCAAATTAAGAAAGCCAAAGAGCAAGGCAGAGATACCTCTAGCTTTACTACATTGTCTGAACAAAGAAAGAAAGAACTAGAAAGATATGCTTCAAGCAAATTCTTTGATTCTGAAAGATATATGGAGCTGCATCCTGAAGATGTGGTTCCCAGGCACAAACAACAAACTTCCTTAGGTGCAGCTGATGACAGAAGGTCAAAGAAGGAAGCTCTTGATCCTAATAGAGAAATCAAACTTATAAAGAGCAAGGAGAAAGAATAACTATGTAAGGTGACAAATATTCTGATTTCTGATTTGTCTGGGATAATATATATTTGTGCTTCTGCAATGTCCTGTTTATTGCATTTCTGTATTATTGCTTTGTATGTTGTTATTTAATTTTTCTAAGTTCTGTAAATAGTAATCCTAACCCAAATAGTGGTAGATTGTTGGAACACCCTATTACTAATTTGGGTCAGGATCACTATGTCTTTAGGAAACCTGTTTTTGACCTCAGTGTATAGATCTAAAGGTCAATTAGAATTGAGTCTAAGGGTTAGTAGTTAAGTTTGGAAGCTGCCCTCAAGACCAAGGATTTTCAGTTTGGAGACTAAGTCATATCGTCGAGCTCAGTACGACGAATCGTCGAACTCCAATCGACGATCGTCTAGCTCAACTTTGACGGATCGTCGAACTCCATTCGACGAACGCTAAGCTCAACTTCAACAAATCATCGAACTCCATTCGACGATCTTCTAGCTCAGTTCGACGATCTTGACTTCAGTATTGATTCTCTATCTCTGAGCTCAGTTCGACGATAGTTGAGATCAGATCGACGATCTCTGTTGCTGTATAAGTCCAAATCGCTGAGCTCAGTTCGACGATAGTAGAGCTCAGTTCGACGTTTTTCTGAAGAGTTAAAGGATTTTCAAGATTCAAATTCAGAACAGTTAAGGAGTTATTCAGCAATTAATTCAGAAGATTTTCTAGCCGTTTTCATTTATTCTGGACCAAGTTTCAAGGGATTATCAAGGAATGTTTCTTTAGACTTTCCCCCAGAAGACAATTGCAATTAAGGAAGTCAATTAATGACAGGCCAACGGCTATTCTTGACAGAGGATCATTTCTATTCAGAACCAGGGAATAAAACTCAAGATTTTTGAATCTCTCACAGCATAGATAAGCAGAACAAGAAGAATAGAACAAGATTTTCTCTGGACAACATCTTTCTCAACATCAACTGTTCACAAGAAAAAGAGCTGTAGACATTCTCTGTCTAAAAGAATTCATACAAGAACACACACCAAAAGGAGATCAACAAATCTGAAATCTTCAGATCCCCTTTGATTCAAGTGTTCAAGGACAACATCATTCAAAGACTCCAGACACCTAACATTTCAGCTGTTGCTGAAATCATCAATTGCTGGAGATCAATTTTTGAAGGTCTATCACCCTACAGCAAAGCTTCATTTCCTGAACATCTCATGAACTCAGGAGGAGCTTTGACAACATCAAATCCACATAGTCTTCTCAGCTGCTTTGAGAAAGAGAAGACTTTCATAACTCTCTCATCCCCATCTCTATAAAGGGTTTTTCAAACTCCCTTCAAAAGTTTGTTCTTGGTTTTTGAGCACCTTGTCAAAAGCTCATTGGTGGCAAGACACCTGATCAAAAAATCTGATTTGGATTTTTAGCACCTTATCAAAAGCTCATTGGTGCCCAGGACACCTGATCAACTCATCCTGCAGTGGATTCCTAACTAGGGTGGTAGAAGAGTGGATGTACAAAAGTTTAGGGGAACCACTATAGCTCCTTGTGTCTTCTGACTTGCTTGTCTTTATTTTTGTTTCTGGGTGTGATTGATCTGTGATTAGTTTCTTTTATAGTTTGTGATTAGATAGGTTCTGTGTTTAGATTTATTATTTGCTTCCCTGTTCACTCAGATTGCAATAATTGTTGCAAAAAGTTTTTAAGCATCATACTCTATTCACCCCCCCTCCAGAGTATATCAGATCTAGCTGCACTTTCAGAATCTCCTACACTCAAGCACACAAGCCCTATCACACAGCCTTTATAATTTCAGGCTTACAACTCAGATCTCTTAGGATCCTACAAGAAATTAAAATTACAAAGTATATAACCACAACTCAGAATGAGAGAGAAGAGTTGACTGGTTTCTTGATGAGTTCTTGGAAGAACTTTGTTGAGATCAACCTCCCTTGTCTTTCTTCAAGGCTTCTTGAATTAGAATACAGTAGGGTTGAAACTCTGTGTAGATGATCTTCAATCACTGCTGACTTAAGAATCAGATCTCAATCTGAAACTTTCTTCACAGCCTGGTTCAACAGCTGTCTTCTTAGAACGAGCTCTCTCTCTCCAACTTCTTAGATCTTCACTTGAAGGTCTTCTTCTTTTAGTGTTGTTAGATCTTCAATGATTGCTTGATCAATTCTGTCGAAGGAGAAGGGTCTTTATATAGACTTTCTCCAAGGTAACCGACTGTTCCGGTTTCTAACAAATTTCTGACAGCTCTGACAGTTGCAGTAGACCGGCTGGAATGGCAGCTGTCAAGTCATCCAGTCACTTATTGAATTTTCTGTAACTGTCTGAAAGTGTCGAGACAGTCAGTCTTTAAGTGTCGACACTGGTAGACTAAGTGTCGACACAAGTAGACTAAGTGTCGACACTAGCCTTCATGGTGTCGGCACAACTCCTTGTGTTGTAGAATCTGCTTCTCGACACTACTTCTTCTGAATGTGTCGATACGGATTCTGTGTGTCGACACAAGCCTTCTGTTGAATGTGTCGACACTGATTGAAGGTGTCGACACAAGTACTTCTTCAATACTTTATCTGATTTCTGCTGAGTGTCGACACAACTCCTTTGTGTTGACACAAGCCTTCTTGTGTTGAACTTTGTTGTTTGTCGACACATCTCCTTTGTGTCGACACATGCTTCATGTCTTGAAACTTTGCTGAGTGTCAACACAGCTCCTAGTGTCGACACTTGTACTTGAACTTTTTGTTGAAGTTTGCTGAGTGTTGACACAGCTCCTTTGTGTCGACACATTCTTCATGTGTTGAGACTTTTGTTGAGTGTCGACACAGCCTCCTAGTGTCGACACTTGTACTTGAACTTTGTTGATGTTTGTTGAGTATCGACACAGCCTCCTAGTGTCGATACCTTTGATGTCGACAAAGTTCCTCTGGGTGTCGACACTTCTTCTAAGTGTCGACACTGATTCTTTAGATATTTCTTCATTGAGTGTCGACACTTCCTGTATGTGTCGACACTTTTCTTCTGGTGTCGACTCTGCATTCCTGGTGTCAACACAACTACTCCAAGTGTCGACAAAGCTTCTCTGGGTGTCGACACAAGCCTTCTTAAGTGTCGACACTTTTCTTCTAGGTGTCGACACATGGACTTAGAAACTTTTGCTTTCCTTGCAAATACTTAACCTGCACACATCAACTCGAAAACACATCAAATATACCATGATGTATATCATTGAGTAGGGTGAGGCTTCTTCAAATCTGGTACATGTTTTCAATGTATCCAACAATCTCCCCCTATTTGGAGAAGTCATAACCCTTAGTCAATGATATACACCATACATAACAAATTCACAGTATGATGTAAAACAATATTAAATGACAGGGTAAGTACATAAACATGTATAAACAAAATATGTATACACAAATATCTCAGAACAGTAATGTTATAGATTAAACACATATCACATTGTTCTAACAACTTCAACATTTTCATTATTCAAAAGTTTACAGAAAGTTGAATGCAACTGATTACATATAGTAAACTTAAGAAAAATTTCTATCCTAAGGCTGCTCTGGCTCCTTGATTACAATCCCTTTTCCAGATTGAATCTTTGCTTGAACTTGAGCTTCAGTGTCATCAGCAGCAGCAGGCTTCTTCCCTTTAAGATCTTTCTTTTTCTGCTCTTCAGCCTTGATCTTCTGCCTTTCAAAATAATGATAAGGCTTTCGGAAGTACTTGCTAGGCTCCTGTATAGTAGGAGGTAGCTTTCCCATCTTAGCCTTTCTTCTATATTGAACAATAGCCTCTTGCCTGTTCTCATGTTTCCTCCACTCTTGTTCAGAGTACCATTTGCCTCTATCCAGAATATTATCTTTAGCAGCCTTCCAAGCAGTCAAAATGATATTCCTGCAGGTGGGGCTCCATTGTTCAAAATTAAGGCTTAGTTCAGCTTGCTCTCTGAATCTTTTCTTAGACAATTGAGTCTCTTGTTCTTTTAGCAAAGCCTCTTATTCTTTCAGTATTGCCTCTGGCATAGACTGAACCACTTTCTCAATGATGACATTATGAATTCCCTCAGGAGGAATGTACATAGTCTGGATCTCTTGATGTATCATGTCAAAGTCTGCTGGAGGGTATATTACCTGAGCTACTTCAGCTTGATCTCCTCTAAGATATGCAGGATGAATACCAGACTCTGCAACATTGTCATCATCACATAAGGGTGGATATCCAAGGGTGGCTCTGATGGAATTTGAAATCCACTTGGCATGATCAGAGCCTGCCTTGACTAATACCCTCTCCCCCTTTATGACTTCTCTCTCAATGTGATCTCTCAGATCATCTTTCTGAAACCTTATCTATGCATTCAGATAGTTTACTCCATCCTTATAAAAAGGTTTCAACCTTTGGAGCTTTTCAGTTATTACCTTTTGAGAGGCTTCAATAGCAGTCTTAACAGCAGTTAGGCTCTCCTGCAATTCTTTGTCAAATTCAGCTTTGGCTGTAGCACTTGCTGTAGTCTGACCAGTAGCTATATTCTTCATTTCAGTTATAATAGCATTATGTGAAGCAGTGAGATTATCATTCATTCTTATCTGGTTCCCCAGGACATAGCCTTGCTTCACTTCTAGCTCATCAAGTTGTGTCTTTATTTTCTCTTGATGTGTAGCCAGATAGACTACTGCATTCCCTCCCTTATGGAAGCAGTCAGTCATTTCTTTCTTGTTCAGGTTTACTTCAAATTTGATAGACTTGATGTCTTGGGCCAGATCAAACTGCAGAGATTTATTCCCTTCATCCACATACTTTTCCAGAGCTTGTCTTTGCTCATCTAGCTTGATTTGTAAAGCCACCATCAATGAATTGTAATCAGTAGATGGGGCAGGTTATGGTGCAATTGTTTGTAAAGCCTTTTTGTAAGTCTGGCTTCTTCTTTTGAAGACCTGAAACTTTCTCTTCTTGGCCCTAACAGCCTCTTCATCTTCTGATGCAGAAGTACTAGCTATATCCACTCTGTCTTTAGGACTAGGATGTGAATCCTTTTCTGTCCTTGGTAGTTCATCAGCATCCTTTGTCTTTTCAGTCTCTTTGCTTGCAGTTTCTTCTAGAATCTCCACTTGCTCCCCCTCAATATGGATCTCCTCCCCCTTAGCAACAGCTTTCTCTTTCTCAAAATCAGTGTGTAGAAGATCAGGAAACATCTCCTCTAAGGTAAATTCCTGTTGAGGAAGGGCTGGAGAATCTCTTATCTCATCAACCACTTATCAGCCACAGATGTGTCCTTCATGACAACATCTTGAGGTTGAGGTTGTATCTGTATTTGCTGATGAATATCAGGTAACAAATCATTCAAAACTTCATCCTCAAAAGAGAAATCTAATTGACTAATTTCAGTGATTACCTCCAGGATGGTTTGAGTAGCACTTTCACTATCTAGTGGAGTTGGCTCTTCCACAAGTAGAGGCTCCCCTTGGATTGAATCCAGGTGAATTGGGCTTGTTGGTGGTAGCTCCCCCTGCCTCTGTGCATCCTCATGTCTAGCTGTAGATTGTCCAGCATTTCCAGTTTCATCCTCATCAGGAGTAAAAACTACTTGCTCTTCAGAGCTGCTGGAAGATTCTTGAACCACAATGGCTGTCTTCTTCTTCTTCTTCAGGGGTGTGTCCTTTACTGGAGTTGGCATTTCCTTGGTCAGTACTCTATCCCACCTAGAGAAGATTCTCAAATCCATTCTCCTCACGTGGTTATTCTTAGATCCAGCTGCTTGATTCATCACCTCTGGAATACTTCCAGCTAGATATAAACTCAGAATTCTGCCATATTTGGGCTTCTTCATACTCTCTTTTATCTTCTCAAACACAACTGTAGACCAATCAGTATTAAGTTGGAAGATTATCCTTGTCATTAGACTAAACATGTGAGCTGAAATTCTGTCATGCCCACCAGGCTTGCTCAGTATGACCTTGCCCACAATCTCAGATAGAAACTTGCCTTGCATATTCATTCCCTTTCTATTGAACACAGATCCTATCTTTAGGTTTGAGTCCAAACCACACCATGTCAATGCTTCTCTAGTCTTAGAAGCAGAAACATCTTCTTCTTCCTTAGTTCTTGGTAGTTGAAGTACCTTTCTTAGACTTTTAGGAGAGACCTTCACCTTTTCCCCGTGAACTCTTGACTAAATCTTGAGTCCAGATTCATCTAGTATTGCTGCATTCAGAAACTCCAGGACCTCCTTCTTCCAGATCTTGGTCGGTTCTGAAACAAGAAATTCTAACCCATTCTCTGCTATTAGGGTTACCACTCCTTTGATTTCAGGTTCCGCCTCATCAAATGCGTGGCGCACGAGTTCATATCCTTCATTAACATTCTCTTCTAGCTTGGGCGCCATTAGGGTTTGAAGAAATTTGAATGTAGAGAAGAGAGATGTCGACACACAAGTTTGGTCTCGAAACTTTGGTGAGCGTGTCGACCAACAATGGCGAGAACCTATTTATACCTTTCTAGAATCGAAGATGAAAGGGCGCGTAAAAATACTTAAATTGTGTCGACACTGTTGAAAAGTGTCGACACTCACTTATAATGTCTCGACAACTATGTGTCGACACAAGTATAGTCGACAGAATATAAGTGTCGACACTTGTTTATGTGTCAACACCACTTAGCTCGACACTTAGTCGAGACTTTACTAGACTAATTCTGAGTAAAGCTTAAGTGTCGACACCACCTTGGATGTGTTGACACCTACACTGCATGTGTCGACACTAAGTCACTGAAGTGTCGACACAGACTTCCTAGATGTGTCGACACCATTTCTCTGAAATGTCGACACCACTTCTATGTGTCGACACAGACAACTCTGTGTGTCGACACCATTTTACTTAGCCAATATGAAAACTTATTCTAAGTTTATCATCCCTAATTCAATTTTAAATTTATTGAATTTGGTTTCATCTAAGGGCTTAGTATACATGTCAGCTAGCTGATTATCTGTATTAATATAATCTAGTGAAATATCTCCTTTTTCAACATGTTCTCTTAGAAAATGGTATTTTATTTCTATGTGCTTAGTCCTATTATGGGAGACAGGATTGTTTGCAATAGAAATAGCACTAGTAGAATCACAAAATAAAGGTGTTCTACTTACTTGAATACCATAGTCTTCTAGCTGATGTTGAATTAATAGATGTTTAGCACAGCAACTTCCTGCAGCAACATACTCTGACTCTGCTGTGGAGATAGCCACACTTGTTTGTTTCTTGCTACTCCATGATATCAGCCTTCCACCTAGGAATTGACAGGTACCTGTTGTACTTTTCCTATCTTCCTTGCAGCCTGCAAAATCTGCATCTGAATAACCTGTCAGTTCAAACTCTCCATTCTTAGGGTACCAAAGGCCTAGATAAGGAGTGCCCTTAAGATATCTCAGAATTCTTTTGACTGCTGTCAAATGAGATTCTTTAGGGCAAGCTTGGTACCTTGCACAGACACATGTAGCATACATGATATCTGGTCTACTTGCAGTCAAATATAGTAGGGAGCAAACTATCCCTCTATACAAAGTCTCATCTACAGGTTTCCTTGCATCATCTTTGCTTAGATACATGCTTGACCCCATAGGAGTTTTCATGGTACTGGATGATTCCATACCATACTTCCTTATCAACTCTAGGGTGAACTTAGACTGGCATATGGATAAACCATCCTCAGTCTGTCTAACTTGGAGACCCAAGAAGAACTTAAGTTCCCCCATACTGCTCATTTCAAATTGTCCTTGCATAAGTTTTGCAAACTTTCTGCAAAGACCACTTTCTGTAGACCCAAATATGATGTCATCTACATATATTTGGACTAAGATAATCTTGCCTCTAGATTCCCTAAGGAATAGAGTCTTGTCTATTTTCCCCCTTGTGAATTTATTCTCAATGAGGAAACTAGACAGGGTCTCATACCAAGCCCTAGGGGCTTGTTTTAACCCATACAATGTCTTCCTAAGTCTATAAACATAATTAGGTTTGATAGAATCAACAAAACCTGATGGTTGTTCTACATAGACTTCTTCCTTCAGATTTCCATTCAGAAAAGCTGACTTAACATCCATTTGGTATACTTTAAACCCTTGATAGGTTGCATAGGCAAGAAACATCCTTATGGCCTCCAGTCTGGCTACTGGAGCAAAGGTTTGATCAAAGTCAATACCTTCTTCCTGCCTATATCCCTTAGCAACCAGTCTAGCTTTGTTCTTCACAATAACTCCATGTTCATCCATCTTGTTCCTATAGATCCACTTAGTTCCAATAATGTTGTGGCCCTTTGGTTTAGGAACAAGCTCCCAGACATTGCATCTTTTGAACTGATTCAGCTCCTCTTGCATTGTCTCAATCCAGTGAGGGTCTAGGATGGCTTCTTCAAATTTCTTTGGCTTAACTTGGGATAAAAAACTTGAGTAGAGTACTGAGCTTAGATTTCTGCTCCTTGTTTGTACCCCTTGTCTGAGATCATCAATAATTTGATTGGCTGGATGATCTTTTAGATGTCTATTTGCTGGAGGCAGCCTGTCTTCAGGTTATACACCTTCATTCTCTTCAACTTGCTGCACCCCTTGGTCTTCTTCAACAACAGAAGTATCTTGTACTCCCCCTGGACAGCAGCCACCTTCTTCTACTTGCTGACTTGCAGTAGGACCTTCTTCTATAGTAAGCTTGCCCATCTTTTCAGTCACACTTGTGGAGCTACAAATACTTCTAGACAACTCATTGTTAATGTGTCTAGCTTCATCAAAGACTACATGGACAGACTCTTCTACAACTTGAGTAGTCAAGTTATAGACCCTATAAGCCTTACTGTTGTTGATGTACCCAACAAAGAACCCCTCTTGGGATTTGACAGCAAACTTGGTTAAGTAAGACTTACCATTGTTAAATATATAACATTTACAACCAAAGATCCTGAATAGGATAGATTTGGTTTTTTGCCTTTCACAATCTCATAGGGGGTCTTATTGTGGCTCTTGGTGATAGTAGCCCTATTAATTACATGACATGCAGTGTTTACTGCCTCAGCCCAAAAATATTCAGGGAGAGATGTGTCACTTAATAGGGTTCTACCAGCCTCAATCAAGGTTCTATTTTTCCTTTCAGCAATGCCATTTTGCTGAGGTGTTCTTGGTGAAGAAAATTCCTGAAAAATTCCAAATTCTTCACACAGTTTTGTCATACTGTCAGACTGAAATTCAGTACCATGGTCACTTCTGATTTTGACCACTGTACTGTCCAATTCATTCTGAATTTATTTAACAAAGCTGTATAAGATACTTAGAGTTTCAGATTTCTGTCTAAGAAAGAACACCCAGGAAAACCTTGAGTAGTCATCTACAACCACAAATGTGTAGACCTTCCTACCTAGGCTGTGAACTGGCATAGGACCAAAGCGATCCATATACAAGAGGTATAAGCACCTAACAGCATCTTTGTTCTCAATGCTATTAAAGGTGGATCTAGTCTGCTTGCCCTTTTGACAAGCTGAGCATATCTCATCCTTAATACACTTAACCTGAGGACCATTCCTCACTAACTCTTTACTATAGAGTTGACCAATTGTCTTATAGTTAAGATGGGCTAGCCTCTTGTGCCATTTGACACAATGAGAGAATTTCTCATCAGCTACAAGACACACAGGAGAAACATTGTTCTCACACATAATGTCTAGACAATATACATTTCTCTTCTTATAACCTGTCAGAATGATCTTTTGATCATTTGACCTCCTGATATGACAACCATCTTTGACAAATGAGATGTCATATCCTAAATCACTCAGTTGACTTATACTAATGAGGTTGTGTTTCAAACCTTTAACATAAGCCACTTGAGTAATTGTAATAAGGTTGCTAGAAATGTTACCAAAGCCTTTGATGATTCCTTTTTCAGAACCACCAAAGGTGACTTTAGGACCATCCTTGATTGGTGTATATTCCTTCAGCAATCCCCTAGTTCCAGTCATGTGCCTGGAATATCCACTGTCCAAGTACCATATTGGGGCATGGCCACTTGGACTCACCTGCAAAACAGATTACTTTACCTTAGAACCCAAATAATTCTTGGGTCCTTGGTGCAAGTTAGTCTTACTCTTAACAAAACCACCTGTAGCTTTTCCAACAGGCAGTTTGCTACTCACCTTGGCATTTGAATTATGCCAACAGTCTATGGCAAAGTGGCCTATCTTGCCACATCACCAGTGTTGAAGATGGTGACCGGGCGGTCTGGCGGTCTGTCTTGGCGGGTTGAAGACCGCGCGGTCTGGCGGTTTGTCTCAGCCGGCTTGGAGATCGGGCGGTCTGGCGGTCTACCCTGGCAGTCTCTCTTTCTCTCTGATGGTAGCCGTGCGGTTAGCCCTTCTGTATAACCGCGCAGCTTGTGCGGTTTGTTTTGTATAGTCCGCTTAGTACTGTAAATTTTTAGTCCCACATCTCTTATTTGTATTCTCTCATCTCTCCTCCATTCTATATAAGGGAGGGCATACCTTTGTAATAGATACCTTTTTCAGATAATAAAGTTTCTGTTAAAATCTCTTCCGGTTTGTTTTAGCTCCACTTTCGGCTTGTTTTTTTGTTCATTTCTAACATGGTATCAGAGGGAACGATCTTTTCCTCCTGATTCAGCTTCTTCTTCTGTTCGAGCGGGCTACCTTCTAGCCGCTCGACTTCTTTCCCTCCGCTTGATTCTCGTCTTCCCGTGACCTGTCTTCGCGGCTTGCCTTCTCTTTTGACCGCTGCCCTGTTCGTGCGGCTTGTTTCTCCTTGCTTCTCTTCTCGCTGCTCCTCTTAGTCTCTGCGGCCTGTTTACTAGTCGCCTCGACCTGTTTCCTTCTACCCGCTCCAGCTTGCTTGTCGCCCCGGCCTCATCTTTAGCCGTGCGACTTGTTCTCCTCTGTTTGCCCGACTTTTTCAAGCCGTGCGACTTCTTTCCCTTTGCTTTGCTTCTCGGTAGCGGCTTTCCTAGCCGCACGACCTGTTTTCTGTTTGCCCGACTTGGTGCTCTTTTCTCTTCTTCGCTTCACCGTTCGGCTTCTTCCTCTTCTCGCGGCTTGTTCTTATCGTCGCGGTTTGCTCCTCTCTTGCTTCCGTGGCTTTACCCTCCTCCAGTCTGTCCTCCTCGGTGGTCACCTCTTCTGGTAGTGCTCACGTTTGTTGGAACACCCTATTACTAATTTGGGTCAGGATCACTATGTCTCTAGGAATTTATGCTTTGACCTTCTGTATAGATAATAGGTCAATTAGAATTGAGTCTAAGGGATCAGGATTCTAGGTTTGGAAGCTGCCCTGAAGACCCAAGTTTTTCTGGAGACTAAGTCCAAATCGTCGAGCTCAGCACGACGTTTCGTCGAACTCCGGTCGACGATCGTCTAGCTCAACTATTGACAGATCGTCGAGCTCCATTCGACGATTGCTGAGCTCAACCCTCATAATATCGTCGAGCTCTGGTCGACGATCGCTGAGCTCAACTTCTCAATATCGTCGAACTCCATTCGACGATCGCTGAGCTCAGGTCGACGATTTTGACTCTGCACTGGATCCTTATCTCTGAGCTCAGTTCGACGATCTTTGAGCTCAGATCGACGATTTCTTTGCTGCTTGGATTTTCCAGTTCGCTGAGCTCAGCTCGACGATAGCAGAGCTCAGTTCGACGATTTCAGTTATCTTTCAGATTCAAATTCAAATCAGATAGAAGTTATTCTGCATTTAATTCAGAAGATCTGCCAGCCATTTTCATTTACTTCTGGAGCAAGTTTCAAGGAATTTTTCAAGGAACAATTCAGTGGACTTTCCTTCAGAACATATTATGCAATTAAGGCTGTAATCAATGCAGACCAACGGCTATCTTTGACAGAGTAATATCCTATTCAGAGACAGAGAATAGAGATAGACAAGAACAAGAGAATAGAGATAGACAAGAATAAGAGAATAGAGATAGACAAGAATAGGACACAACTCAATACACAGAGACTCTCTCAATCTTCTGTCAACAAGAATTCAGAAGAACACTCATCAAAAAGAGATCAAGCTTTCAAACATTTTTCAGATCTCTTCAGCTCTCAAGTGTTCAAGGCCAACATCATCTCAAGACTCCAGACACTCAACATTTCAGCTTGCTGAAATCATCTTCTGCTGGAGATCTATCTTTGAAGGCCTATCACCCTCAGCAAAGCTCATCTTCCTGAAGATTTCAAGGACTCAGGGGGAGCTTTGACAACATCACTGAATCCACATAGTCTTCTCAGTTGCTTGAGAAAGAGAAGACTGCCATCACTCTCTCAACCCCATTCTGTAAAGGGTTTTTCAAACTCTCTTCAAAAGTTTGAATCTGGTTTTTGAGCACCTTGTCAAAAGCTCATTGGTGGCAAGACACCTGATCAAAAAATCTGTGTTGGTTTTTGAGCACCTTATCAAAAGCTCATTGGTGCCCAGGACACCTGATCAACTCATCCTGCAGTGGATTCCTACCTAGGGTGGTAGAAGAGTGGATGTACCCAAGTTGGGGAACCACTATATTTCCTTGTGTCATCTGGTTCTGCATGTTTTCTTTTTGTTTCTGGCCTAGATTTTCTTGTGCTTAGTTTCTGCATAGCTTAGTTTTGTGGTTTATTTTATTTCTGCTTCCCTGCTTACACTCATTACAACAATTGTTGTAAAGCTTTGCAAAAGTTTTTCCTTATGTTTAAAAAAAAGCACCATATACTCTATTCACCCCACTCTAGAGTATATCATATCTAGTTTCCCCTTTCAATTGGTATCAGAGGCAGGTTGGTTAAACATACCATATCTGTTTGGTTGTACAGGCTAACACCTGAACCCCAAGATCCCAAACTAGATCCTTCTTTTGTATTCTAGTATTAGATTTAGCTTGCACAAATCATGGCCCAGAACAAAGATTATGCTAGCACCAGACCTCCAGTGTGCAATCTGTCAAACTTTGCACTTTGGAAAGCAAGGATTAGACTATACATGAACTCTATTGACGAAGATATTTTTAATTCTGTTTTGACAGTGTGTCCAAGACCTCCAGAGAGCACAAGCACAAATGTTGTTCCACCTCCATCAGTAACAGATGCTGACATCAAAAGGTGGAAGGTAGCTGATGCCAAGGCAATGAACATTCTAGCTCAGACAATGTCAGATGACATTTTTCAAAAGGTAGCTGAATGCAATTCAGCCAAGGAGATCTGGGACAGGCTTTCAGAAATTGTCTCTGGCTCAGCTGATGAGAGAAAGGACAGAAGATCTCATCTCATCTCCCAATATGAGAACTTCAAGAAGGGAGAAACTGAATCAGTGGGAGACATGTACAACAGACTGAGTCTAATTGTCAGTGAGCTGAGGACATTAGACAAAGAGATCTCACTAACAAAACTTAATGACAAGATCCTGATGTGCTTCCCCAGCACTTGGGATTCAAGAATCTGGCCAATTAAAGATGCCAGAAGCCTGAATGAGATCACAACTGAAGCCTTGTTGGGTAAGCTCAAATCTTATGAGCTACTCATCAAGAACAGAGAAGAAGAACAGAAGGCTGCTTCTCCAGCCACAAAAAGGGAGAAGACTATAGCATTCAAGGCAACTGAGGACTTGCCTGAAGAAAAAGGAACATCCAATGATGAACTTCTCAGCTTGCTGGCCAAAAGATTCTACAGGATGGCCAGAAAGGACTTCAGAAGAAGATCATACAAGGAGCAAGACAAGCCAAGGTATGACAAGTCCATTGGCAATAGCAAGGACATTATTTGCTTTGGTTGCAGGAAACCAGGGCATATGGTTCCTGACTGTCCAGAAAACAAGAACAAGGACAGAAGGGACAGAAAAGAAAGAAGAAAGGAGAAGGACTCCAAAAGGAATGGAAATAGCAAACCCTCCTCCAGCAAAAATAAGCACACAAGGAAAGGATTTGTTGCTGAATCCTGGAGTGAGACTGAAGAGGAGTCAGAAGCCTCTTCCAGCTCAAGTGATGATGAGGATGATGCAGAGGAAAAAGAATTCTGCATGATGGCAATCAATGCCTCACAACACAACTCAGAGGAAGAGGAGTCAGAGTCAGACTCAGAGACTCAACCTGAAGAAGATCAGGTAATCAGCTCTTTTGATTTCACTTCAGAAGATTTCAAACGTGAATTTAAAGCACTGTGTTTAGACCTGCTAAAGTCTGAGAAAGAGATTATCTCTCTCAGAAGTCAATTATCTGAACAAAATGCTTTAAAATCAGAAAACCTCAAACTCTCTCAGGAGTTGGAGAACTATAGGGAACAGATAGCTTCACTGAAGAGTGAACTCTCTGAGGCCAAGAAGCTTGAAGAATCTCTCAATGGGAGAAGCATCAAGCTGATGGACATCACAAGCACAGTGAACTCAAGATTCAACAGTACACTGGGCTTGGGTGCCTCATCCAGCCAACCTATTGTTCTAACAACCCCTATCAAGTTCATTTCTGACAAGGGAAAGGGAGTTGTAGAGGTTGCCAGGAAAAATTCTGATCTGCCTCAGAAAACTAAAGTCCAGTACAAATCGTCGAACGGAGATCGACGATCGCCGAATGGAGATCGACGATCGCCTAACGCAGCTCGACGATCTCAGGACAAATCGTCGAACGCTGATCGACGATCTCAGCCAAGATCGTCGAACGCTGCTCGACGATCCCATATACCTAACCTCAGCCATAGTCGACCGTCGAACGGAGCTCGACGATCTGACCCAAGATCGTCGAACTCAGCTCCAAGATCGTCGAACAGAGGTCAGAGCTCTGGAAATTTTTTCAATGGCAAGTCAAAATTGAATCCTGAGGGTTCTTCATCCCAAACATTTAACCCTTATACTGAATGGATTTTACCTCCAAGGAGATATCATCTTGAAGGATATAAGAGTCAGCCAGGGATGTCTTTCATTTCTGAATTTAAAGGTTATCAACCTAGGCCCAAGGTAAACTGGGTCAAAAACAAGTGAATTGCTTTATGTGCAGGTGAAGACCTATCCAACATCTAACCAGCAATGGTATTTGGATAGTGGGTGCTCTAAGCACATGACAGGAAACAAGGACAATCTAAATTCCTTTAGAGCCAAGCTTGGACCCAAAGTTATCTTTGGTGACTCCAACTTTGGACAAACTAAAGGATATGGAGAAGTCCAGATTGGTTCTGTAACCTTCAAGAAAGTAGCATATGTGGAAGGACTGAAGCACAACCTAATCAGCATCAGTCAGCTATGTGATGAAGGCTACCAGGTGACCTTCAACAAAACCCTATGCAAAATCAAGTCAGAGGACAACACAACTGTGTTGACAGGTAAAAGGAAAGGTATCATCTACCTAGTAGATTTTCTTTCAACTACTATAGATATCTGTTTATTCAACTCAGTTTGTAGACCAAATGTTTTATGGCATAAGAGACTAGGACACCTAAACCTTAGAACTATTGCTAGGCTATCCAAGGACAACCTTGTTAGAGGACTACCTTCTGGCCCCTACAAGAAGGAAGGACTCTGCAAGGCTTGTCAATTAGGCAAGCAAACTAAAAACAGTTTTAAGTCACTTAATAAGAGTGATTCACCTAGGATACTGTATCTGTTACACATGGATCTATTTGGACCCATCACAGTACAAAGCCTAGGAGGGAAATCCTACACTTTGGTGATTGTAGATGACTTCTCTAGATTCACTTGGGTGTTCTTTCTAAGGAAGAAGTCTGATAACTTTAAGTGTCTGACAGAGTTTCTCAAATGTGTAAAGATTGAGTTCAATACTCACATTGCCCTGATCAGAAGTGATCATGGGACAGAGTTTGATTCTCTTCTTATGCAAGAGTTCTGCCAGAGTGAAGGGATCAGGCATACTTTCTCAGCTCCTAGAACTCCTCAACAAAATGGGGTAGCTGAAAGGAAAAATAGAACCCTTATTGAATCTGCCACTACATTGTTGTCAGATGCTCATCTACCTCTATCCTTTTGGGCAGAGGCAGTGAACACCTCCAACTATGTGCTGAACAGAAGCCTGATACATAAACTGAAGGGAAAGACTCCCTATGAATTACTCAAAGGGAAGAATCCTAAAGTTGACTATTTCAAAATTTTTGGTTGCATTTGTTATATTCACAATAATGATAAGAAACACCTAGCAAAATTTCAAGCCAAAGCTGATGAAGGAGTGTTTCTGGGATACTCCATGATTAGCAAGGCCTATAGGGTATATAATAAATCATCACTGAAAACTGAGGAATCTGTTCATGTTTCTTTTGATGAAACTAACATGTCTTTCAAGGAGAAGATTTCTTCTACCATAGAACCTTTGCAGGAACACTCTCTAGTTGAAGATATGAACAAGCTACAGGTTGCTCAAGAAGATGAAAGCAGTGAAGATGAAAGCAATGCTCAACATATTGAAGCACAACCTGAAGAGCCAGTTGTTGTACCACAAGAGGAAACAACAACACAGGTTGGTGAACAATCAACACCCCCTGTTGATTTAGTAACATCAAGAGACCATCCAATTACCCAAATAATTGGAGACATCTCAGCTGGTGTGCAAACCAGAAATCAGGTCAACCAAAACCTGTTGCACACCTGCTTCCTTTCTCAAATTGAACCTCAGTCCATTCAAGATGCAGAGCAAGATCCACACTGGATCATTGCCATGCAAGAGGAGTTGCATCAATTTGAGAGGAACAAAGTATGGGAACTAGTGCCCAAGCCTAAGGATCATTCCATTGTTGGAACAAAATGGGTATTCAGAAACAAACTGGATGATCAAGGAGTAATAATAAGGAACAAGGCAAGGCTAGTTGCCCAAGGATATTCTCAAGAAGAAGGAATTGACTACGACCAGACCTTTGCACCTGTTGCAAGATTAGAAGCCATCAGGATATTCTTAGCTTATGCAGCTCACAAAGGCTTCAAAGTTTATCAAATGGATGTCAAGAGTGCCTTCTTAAATGGAGACATCAAAGAGGAAGTCTATGTCAGACAACCTCCAGGTTTTATCTCTCCAACTCATCCTGATTTTGTTTTTAGATTAAATAAAGCATTATATGGTCTCAAGCAAGCTCCTAGAGCATGGTATGAGACCCTAGCATGCTTTCTTTTGGAAAATGGTTTTATAAGGGGTAGAGTAGACCAAACTCTTTTCATTAGAACCCATAAGTCCCATACCCTACTAGTACAAATCTATGTAGACGATATCATTTTTGGTTCTACTGACTCAAAATTGTGCAGAAGGTTTTCTAACCTAATGCATTCTAAAACTGAGATGAGTAGCATGGGTGAGCTATCCTTCTTCCTAGGATTGCAAGTCAAACAACATGCTGAAGGCATCTTTATTTCTCAAACCAAATATGCTCATGAGCTGGTTAAGAAATTTGGCATGTCTGAGGCATCTTGTATGAAAACACCCATGCCTACCAATGCTGTATTGGATGCTGATAAACATGGGAAACCTGTTGATCAGACAACATATAGAGCAATGATTGGCTCTTTACTGTATCTTACAGCTAGTAGACCAGATATAATGTTTGCTACATGTATATGTGCTAGATTCCAAGTTAGCCCTAGAGAGTCACACCTCACATTAGTAAAAAGGATTCTTAGGTATGTTAAAAGTTGTCCAAATCTAGGTCTCTGGTATCCAAAAGATTCAGCATTTGAGTTAACTGGATTCTCTGATGCTGATTATGCTGGATGCAGAATTGACAGGAAAAGCACCAGTGGAACTTGTCAGTTCCTTGGTGATAGACTTGTCTCTTGGTTTTGCAAGAAACAAACATCTGTGTCAACTTCAACTGCTGAAGCTGAATATATGGCTGCAGGCAGTTGTTGTTCACAAATACTGTGGATTCAAAATCAACTCCTAAACTATGGTTACAACTTAGAGAAGTCAAAAATCTTTTGTGACAATACAAGTGCTATCTCCATAGCTCAAAATCCAGTCCTCCATAGCAGGACAAAACATATAGAGATTAGGCATCATTTCTTAAGGGATAATGTTGAGAAGAATAAAATTGAATTGCAGTATATCCCAACTGATTTACAAAGGGGAGATATTTTCACCAAGCCCTTGGATGAAAAGAAACACACCTTCTTCCTAAATCAGTTAGGAATGTTAGATGGAGGAAGTCTCAAATAATTCTCAAGATTTTGAAAGCTAAAAATGGACCAAGACTAGGCAAAATTCTGATTTTCCTTAGTGTCTAGGATTTCTCTGATCTCTGAACTGCGCTCGACGATTTCCCCAAAGATCGTCGAACGGAGTTCGACGATTTCCAGAATCGTCGAACTGAGTTCAGCGTCCGTCAGACAGCATGAACTGTCTCCTTCGGTCAACGATCGTCGAACGGCGCTCGACGATTTTGTTCACTGAACGATCGTCGAACGGAGCTCGACGCCTTTCCAGATCGTCGAACGGAGATCGACGATTTTGGAGTCTCTTCAGATTCCTTTAGAAGCCTCGATCGTCGAACTGAGTTCAACGATCTTTCCTTTTCTGCGTCGAACCCTAATATAAAACTCTTTTTTTCGTCGTCGTTCTCTCCTGCGCTTTCAATTTCTCTGCAAACTTTTCTTCCCTCCAAACAGTTCTACCTTGGTCGTTTTGTCTGTTGATTTTTGCAGGTACCATGGCCGTTTCAGTTGCTGTACTCTCTGCAATGAAATTTGATGCAGGCTTTGACATCGATCTCGACTCCTTCAACACAACCGATCAAATCTTCCAGGATATTCTCACCTTATTCAAAGATCAGCAACTGTCTGCCCTGATGACAACCAGAATCAAACTTGCATCTGATGAAATTAAAGAATGGGTTTACACTGCCCACAACCTTGACAACAATACCATAGTTGGTTCTATTGGTGGCACCCAGGTACCTCTGACCCCAACAGTACTCACAGAGGTTTTTGGTTTAAGAAATGGTGAAGATTCTGTTGAACTCTCTGGAGATGAGTTCTCTGATATTCTTGTCAGGATGGGTCATCCTGAGGGGAACCCTAGCAAGCTGTTTAAGAGGAACCTGTCAGTGGAATACAGGTTTCTGGCTGATGTAGTAGGCAAGGTTCTCTTGGCCAAGCATTCTGCTCATGACTCCATCTCCAGATATCAGCTCTGCCTCATGGGAGCTCTGGTGGATAGAAAAAGCTTGAACTGGGGAGAAGTCTTTTTTGATTTGTTGAAGAAAAAGATAAACAAGACTTTTGTGAATTATGGAAGAATACTGGGAATCTTCCTCCAGGCTAAGTGTCCTACACTGCTAGTCTCCTCTGGAGTGCACATCAATGCCTCCAAGAGACTCACCTGTGCCCTTTTTGGGAAATGGGACAGGCAAATCTCCAAGCCCAGCAGGCCCTCTTCTTCTGGCCCTTCAGGCACTAGGACTCTAAGAGTCACTCCACCCCAGGTCTCTGCCCCTGCAGAAGACATGCCTGCTGCTAGTGCTGCTGCTTCTCCTCCTCCAAGCTCAACCCTACCTCCAGCTCCATCCACCACTCCAGCCTCATCCACCATTACAATCTCCAGCCCTTCTCCAACCTCAATTCCATCCCCAGCAACTATTTCCTCTCCTCCAGCAGACCAATTCCACCCCCTTTTCTCCTATCCCCCTCCAGATGTCACCTCATCCCCATCCATACCATCCTTCACACTTCTGGATGAATCCTACATGGATGATTCCCCCTCTTCTCCTCCAGACTTCCCATCCTCCTCCACATCCTTCCAAGATATTCTCCACCATATCCTTGACCAACCATCCTTCACTCCATCCATCTCTCTGCCCTTGTCCTCCATCTCCACAATTCCCACACCTCAGCCCTCTATTCCTTCACCATCCAGCCCTCCACCTCCAGCTTCCTCATCCATCCCAATACCCTCTACCTCTGCTCCTCTCATTGAGCATGTAGATCTCCCAGCCCTTGCTGATCAGTTGTATGAGCTCCTTGCACCTAGGCTCTCTCTTCTCATGGAGGCCTCCTTAGCTCCTCTACAACAATCAGTGGCAGCTCTCTCTGCCAGGCTTTCCTCTTTCCTTACTCCTCTAGCAGCACCCAGAGCAGTGTGCCTTGATGCACAGGTATCTGCATCCAGGCAGGGGGAGATGCCCTATGAAGCTGTTGCTGCTGTTGCTGCCCCTGCTGTTGTTTCTACTGTTACTGCTGCTGCTCCTGTGCCTGCTGCCTCCTATGCTCCAGCTGCTCCTGCTACACCAGTACTAGCAATAGACCTAAGGTCTTTGCTATCTACTTTTGATACTGCTTACTTCAGCTGCCTCCCAGAGCCATATGCTGTCCAGCCCCCAGAGGTTCTTGCTGCCCAGCCCTCAGAAGATCTGTCTAAGGCTATAGTGCCCTTCCCTTGCTGTGACCCCAAAATCATTTCTGATTTTCTTCTGTCAGTGACTGCTGCTTCTGATGTTACTGCTGCTGTTGCTGCTGAAGACAATGCTGTGTCTACCTCTGAAGTTATATCTGCTGCTGAAGAAATTGTTTCTGATGAGCCCTTATCCCAGGATGTTTTGATGACAGAGGCTGTTGATTTTGAGCCTGCTGTAGAAGTTGTTGTTTCTGAAGCTGCTGCTGCTGCCCTCATTCCTGAAGTAATCTCTGTTGTAACATCTGCTGCTCCAGTACCTATAGTTACATCTGCTGCTGCTCCTGTTGCTCCTCCTGCTTCTGTATCTTCTGCCCCATCAGCTGCTGTTAAACTGAAAGATGATTTGATGAAGAAGATTGATGCCTTGTATAATGCACAAAGTTCTGAATCTGAGGATTATAACACTGCTTCTGATGACTCATCTGCCACAATTGCAAAGAAAAGAAAGGCAAGAAGTAAGGCCTTGAAGAGAGTTCCTCCTGCCAAAGTCAGAGATGACAATGATGTTCCATACTATATTCTGCACAATTGCCCAATCACTGAGCATTGGATGCAATTCTCTAAGAACCAGTTAAAGGCTATGAAAAAGAAGAGGAAATATGAGAAAGATTCTTCTCAGTCCAAGCACCCTCATCCTCCTCCACCACCTCCACCTGATGCAGGTGCAGGTGGCAGCTCTGCAAGATCAGGCCCTGCTAGAAGCTAGGCTCCCTACCAACCTCATGCAAGAACATATCAAAGGGAAAGCCAGTCTAGGGGGTCTTACTCTAGAAGGGGAGGATATAGGGGAAACCAAAGAGAAACTCAGGTTTACTCTAAAGGACACTCCAGGCAGCACCCTTACTCTAGGGGAGGATATGTTCCATCTGACACAACTTCTGGTCCTTTTCCCTACAAGCTCAAAGATACTGTGACTGCCAGGACTCCTCAAGATACTACTTCCAACAGGTATGAACCACCTGTTCCATTTGAGGATCCTGAGAAAAATCCTATGGCTTGGACTGCAAGAATGAAAGAGCTGGCTGCTTTGGATCAGATAAAGAAAGCAAAAGAACAAGGGCTAGACACTTCCAATATCTCTACCATGTCAGAGCAAAGGCAAAAAGAGTTAGAAAGATATGCCTCCAGTAAGTTCTTTGATGCAGACAGATACATGGAGTTGCATCCAGCTGCAGTGGTTCCCAGGGCTTCAAAGCAAATTTATTTGGGTGCAGCTGATGATACCAGATCCAAACAACAAGCTTTAGATCCCAACAGAGAAATCAAGATGGTAAAAGGCAAAGAAAAGGAGTAACTCTGTAAGGTGACAACTTTTTGTTTTTCTGACTGCCTTCTGGATAACATACATATATATATATATCTGTGATAGTTCTGCTCTGTGTCTTGTTATTGTTGTTTTTATGTTTTTCTGACTGTATGATGTTGTTTGTTTTTTCAAAGTCTGTAAATAGTTTTCCTAACCCAAATAGGGGGAGATTGTTGGAACACCCTATTACTAATTTGGGTCAGGATCACTATGTCTCTAGGAATTTATGCTTTGACCTTCTGTATAGATAATAGGTCAATTAGAATTGAGTCTAAGGGATCAGGAGTCTAGGTTTGGAAGCTGCCCTGAAGACCCAAGTTTTTCTGGAGACTAAGTCCAAATCGTCGAGCTCAGCACGACGTTTCGTCGAACTCCGGTCGACGATCGTCTAGCTCAACTATTGACAGATCGTCGAGCTCCATTCGACGATCGCTGAGCTCAACCCTCATAATATCGTCGAGCTCTGGTCGACGATCGCTGAGCTCAACTTCTCAATATCGTCGAACTCCATTCGACGATCGCTGAGCTCAGGTCGACGATTTTGACTCTGCACTGGATCCTTATCTCTGAGCTCAGTTCGACGATCTTTGAGCTCAGATCGACGATTTCTTTGCTGCTTGGATTTTCCAGTTCGTTGAGCTCAGCTCGACGATAGCAGAGCTCAGTTCGACGATTTCAGTTATCTTTCAGATTCAAATTCAAATCAGATAGAAGTTATTCTGCATTTAATTCAGAAGATCTGCCAGCCATTTTCATTTACTTCTGGAGCAAGTTTCAAGGAATTTTTCAAGGAACAATTCAGTGGACTTTCCTTCAGAACATATTATGCAATTAAGGCTGTAATCAATGCAGACCAACGACTATCTTTGACAGAGTAATATCCTATTCAGAGACAGAGAATAGAGATAGACAAGAACAAGAGAATAGAGATAGACAAGAACAAGAGAATAGAGATAGACAAGAATAGGACACAACTCAATACACAGAGACTCTCTCAATCTTCTGTCAACAAGAATTCAGAAGAACACTCATCAAAAAGAGATCAAGCTTTCAAACATTTTTCAGATCTCTTCAGCTCTCAAGTGTTCAAGGCCAACATCATCTCAAGACTCCAGACACTCAACATTTCAGCTTGCTGAAATCATCTTCTGCTGGAGATCTATCTTTGAAGGCCTATCACCCTCAGCAAAGCTCATCTTCCTGAAGATTTCAAGGACTCAGGGGGAGCTTTGACAACATCACTGAATCCACATAGTCTTCTCAGTTGCTTGAGAAAGAGAAGACTGCCATCACTCTCTCAACCCCATTCTGTAAAGGGTTTTTCAAACTCCCTTCAAAAGTTTGAATCTGGTTTTTGAGCACCTTGTCAAAAGCTCATTGGTGGCAAGACACCTGATCAAAAAATCTGTGTTGGTTTTTGAGCACCTTATCAAAAGCTCATTGGTGCCCAGGACACCTGATCAACTCATCCTGCAGTGGATTCCTACCTAGGGTGGAAGAAGAGTGGATGTACCCAAGTTGGGGAACCACTATATTTCCTTGTGTCATCTGGTTCTGCATGTTTTCTTTTTGTTTCTGGCCTAGATTTTCTTGTGCTTAGTTTCTGCATAGCTTAGTTTTGTGGTTTATTTTATTTCTGCTTCCCTGCTTACACTCATTACAACAATTGTTGTAAAGCTTTGCAAAAGTTTTTCCTTATGTTTAAAAAAAAGCACCGTATACTCTATTCACCCCCCCTCTAGAGTATATCAGATCTAGTTTCCCCTTTCAACGTTGTTACCCGCGGAAGATGGCTAATCGACTCTAGTGCAACAAATCATATGATAGGCAATCCTCAATGTTTCTCTCTTCTTGAAACACATGCTCAATTTCCCCCGGTCATTGTTGCGGATGGATCTCCCTCACCGGTCCATGGGACGGGCATGGTTCAAGTCACTACATCTCTGTGCCTGGCTGATACCCTCTATGTGCCCAAGTTTCCGTGCAATTTACTATCGGTTACTTCTTTATGCAAGCAACTACGGTGTTCTATCTTATTCACCCCTACCTCTTGTGCTTTTCAGGATCCGGACTCCCAACGGACGATTGCTACTGGGACTGAGAGTGGTGGCCTCTACTTCCTCGACAATGTCTCTGCTCTATCCGCCTTCTCCTCCTCCTCTATAGATCTTCTCCAATGGCATCTTCGTCTTGGACATGCTCCTCCCAAAATTCTACGCCAACTCCTGCCGCACCTCCCTCCTCATCATCCTCCTCTAAACTGTGATGCATGTCAACTTGGCAAACATCACCGCTACTCCTTCCCACCAATGCAAAGTCGGGGCTCTTCCCGTCCGTTCAACCTCGTTCACTCTGACATATGGGGTCCCGCTCCTAACCTCACCATCGGTCGGGGTAGTTCCTATTTTGTCACCTTCATTGATGATTTCTCTCGGTGTACGTGGGTGTATCTTCTCAAAGATCGCTCTGAGCTGTTCTCTCTTTGGACCTCATTTTATTCTATGGTTAAGACTCAGTTTGATACGTCTATTAAGATCCTTCGTTCTGACAATGCTAAGGAATATCTTAGCCAAGACTTCTCCTTTTTTTGTCTTCACCATGGTGTTATTCGTCAAACAAGTTGTGTCTACAGCTCACAACAAAATGGGGTGGCGGAACGCAAAAACCGTCACCTCCTTGATGTCGCTCGCACTATGATGACTCAAATGCATGTTCCTCGCTCCTATTGGGGCTATGCTGTCCTCCTCTCCTGATATCTCATCAATCACCTTCCCTCCACAGTTCTCCACGGTGCTACCCCCTTCTCCATTCTTTATCCGGACAAGGATCCCTTTCCTCTTCCTCTGCACATCTTTGGGTGCACTGCCTTTGTGCACTCTCCCGCTGCCACCCGTGATAAACTCTCACCATGTGCCACTAAATGTGTCTTTCTGGGATACTCTCCCACTTAGAAAGGTTATTGTTGCTTTAACCCCGTTACCCGCAAGCAATTTGTCTCTGCGGATGTCACCTTCTTTGCCAATGCATCTTACTTCTCTCCCGCTTCCTCCTCTCCTCCTTCTGATCCTACTTTTCCTACCAACCCATCCCTTCCCTCTGCTCCCACTGATGTTCCGCCATCTCCACCCTCTCCACCCTCTTCCCCATCACCATCATCTCTACCCTCTACTCCGCTTTCTCCCTCCACTCCGCTGCCATCTCTCTCTACTCCTCGGCCAGCTCTCTCCACCACGGATACTCCGGATACTGAGGCACCTGCTGACCTGGATCTCCCGATTGCTCTTCGCAAAGGGGTTCAGGCATATACCCAACACCCGCTTGCTGTAGTTGTTTCCTACGATCGTCTTACCCCTTCTCGCCGAGCTTTTGCACTGGCTATCTCGGCCACTGCCACCCCCCGTTCCTACCAGGAGGCCCTTACTATTCCTCATTGGAAAGTTGCCATGGATGAGGAGATTGCTACTCTAACTGAACGGGGTACCTGGACCCTTGTTCCTCCTCCTTTCGGCACGGATGTTGTTGGTTGTCGATGGGTCTTCGTGGTGAAGTTTCTCTCGGATGGCAGTGTGGATCGTTATAAGGCTCGCCTGGTTGCCAAGGGTTTTACCCAAACTTATGGCATGGATTACTTTGACACTTTCTCTCCAGTGGCTCGTCTCAGCACTATTAGCGTTCTTCTCTCTGTGGCTGTCAACAGGGATTGGCCTATCTCGCAGCTCGATGTTAAGAATGCCTTCCTCTATGGTGATCTGCAGGAATATGTTTACATGGAGCAACCTCCTGGGTATGTTGCTCAGGGGGAGACACGGGTATGTCGGCTAAAGAAGGCTATCTATGGCCTCAAGCAGAGTCCTCGTGCCTGGTTTGACAAGTTCAATGGCATTGTTGCGGCCATTGGTTTTACAAGAAGCTCAGCAGATCACTCCTTGTTTGTTCGGAAAACCGCCTCTGGTCTTGTTGTTCTTGCGGTTTATGTTGATGACATTCTTCTTACTGGCGATGACCAGGATGGGGTATTGATGACCAAGAAACACCTTCGTCAACATCTGGTCACAAAGGATATGGGCTCCCTGAAATACTTTCTGGGGATTGAAATCTCTAGAAAGCCCAACTCCATGGTCCTTTCCCAACGGAAGTATGCTCTTGATCTTTTAAAGGAGGCAGGACTCACTGGTGCTAAACCTGCACGTTGTCCTATGGCTGCTGGAGAAGACAAAACTTGGACAGATGACTCGCCTCTTCTCTCCAATCTTACGAGATACCGGCGTCTGGTGGGCAAACTCATATATCTCACGGTAACCAGACCCGACATCTCTTATGTTGTTGGCAAGGTGAGCCAGTTCATGCAAGCTCCGAGGGAGTGTCATCTACAATCTGCTCTGAGGATATTAGAGTATATTAAAGCTGCTCCAGGAAAAGGACTCCTATTTTAGAAGAATGGTCACCTAAGGGTTGAAGCTTACTCTGATTCAAGCTATGCGGATGAAAAAGGGGACCGCAAATCGACATCAGGTTTCTGCACATTTGTTGGAGGCAATCTTGTGAGTTGGAAGAGCAAGAAACAGTCTGTAGTTTCCAGGTCTAGTGTAGAGGCGGAATATCGCAGCATGGCATCGACTACATGTGAGTTGAAGTGGTTGCGGGCTCTCATGCTTGACTTAGGAGAGGTTTACAACTATCCTCTTCCTATGTTCTGTGATAATAAAGCCGCGATATGCATTTCCAAAAATCCGGTCTTTCATGAGAGAACAAAACACATAGAAGTCGACTGTCATTTTATTCGGGAAGAAATATTGAAGAAACAGATTTGCACTCCATTTGTCACTTCCGACAACGAGTTGGCAGATGTCTTCACCAAGCCGGTGTCCGCTTCCTTTTTCCACATCTGCGACAAGCTGGGCATGATCGATATATATGCTCCAGCTTGAGGGGGAGTGTTGAAGATGGTGACCGAGCGGTCTGGCGGTCTGTCTTGGCGGGTTGAAGACCGCGCGGTCTGGCGGTTTGTCTCAGACGGCTTAGAGATCGGGCGGTCTGGCGGTCTACCCTGACAGTCTCTCTTTCTCTCTGATGGTAGCCGTGCGGTTAGCCCTTTTGTCTAACCGCGCGGCTTGTGCGGTTTGTTTTGTATAGTCCGCTTAGTCCTGTAAATTTTTAGTCCCACATCTCTTATTTGTATTCTCTCATCTCTCCTCCATTCTATATAAAGGAGGGCATACCTTTGTAATAGATACCTTTTTCAGATAATAAAGTTTCTGTTAAAACCTCTTCCGGTTTGTTTTACCAGCACTCAAATCTGTTGTACCTTTGTTTAGGTACAACCCTGGCTATTTTATCTTCAGCAGGCTTCTTGTTGAGTGCTGGGGCTTTGCCCTTAGACTTGGACTGTACAGTCCTGGCAGGTTTAGTAAACCCCAATCCAATTTTACCCTTTTGAGGAATGAACTCATTTATCAAAGGTAGAACAGACTTTGGTTTAGAAAACCTTGCTACTATATCTCTCCCTTTCTGAAGACTAATCTCTAGATTTCTGATTTGATCATTTTTAAATGTTATAGTCCCCATCTGAATAACAGTAATGTGCTTCAGTCTGCCTATTTCATTTAATTTCTGATCAAGCAACTTGTCAAAATCTGTTGCAACAACTTTAATACTGGCAATCTCCTTAGCCTGACTCTTGGCCAAGGATTTGCTTTTCTTCAAATCTTGCAACACTACTCTATATTCATCAATCAACTGATGAATGTCTCCTTCAGATTCAGATCCACTAACATCACTTGATGCTGATGTATCTGAATCTGACTCAATACTAGAAATTGAACTAACAGAATAATTTTGTACCTGACTTGGTTCAGGCTGATCCTGGATTTTGTCTCCTTCTGATAAGGCCATCAGTCCCTGGCACTGATTGTCCTCATGCTCATATATTGAGTTCATTAATTGTATGAACTCATCTTCCTCTTCTTCAGCAAACAGTCTAATATAAGCTTCAGCTTCTGAATCTGATTCTGAAGATGACATATCAGACAGACTTTTGTCCTTCTTAGCAACAAAGGACCTTTCCTTTTTTCCCTTGATTTGAGTCTTCTTCTTATCAGTTGACTCTTTCCTCTTCTCTGGACAGTCAGCAACAATATGTCCATGTCTGTTACAACAATAGCAAACTATCTTTGAGGATGTAGTTTTACTTTTTCTGGACTTTCTTCTTTCATTCTTTGATGACTTCTGTGAAGTGGATGGCTTAGACCTCCACTGTTTCTTCTTAAGAAACTTCTGAAAATGTCTATTGAAAGCTGTAAAATCTTCATCACTCTCACTGCTTTCAGAATTCTTGCTTTCTGACTCATCTGTCTCAGTCTCAGCGACTTTTGGAGGTGGAGATGGAGACTTACTTTTATATTACCTAGTGGCTTATGTCTTGAAAGCCACAGCTCTTTCTTTGTGCTCAACTCTGGTAGTCTTCTCTTCCTCCTTCCTAACCATGAGCTGCATTTCATAGGATAACAGCTTTTCAAACAATGTTGGAGGAGGAATGTCTGCTAATTTTGCCATTTCCCTTATGGCACAAATCTTGGTGTCCCAGTCCTTTGTCAAGGATCTCAACAACTTATCATTCAATTCATAATTGTTGAACTCTCTTCCATAAGACATCAACTCATTGACTATCCTATAAAATTTCTTGTAAGACTCAGTTATGCTGTCAGACCTACATTGTCTGAAGCTTTCATATTCTTGATTCAATAAAGACTTCCTGTCTTGTCTTACCTCTTCTAAACCCTCCATATAGACTATCAGTGTGTCCCATATTTCTTTTGATGTTTTACAATGAATCAGATTCTGAAATGTGGCATCATCAATTGCACTTACAATGATATTCTGGGTCCTCTTGTCCATAGTGGCCAGAATAATCTCATCTTTAGTCATCTCTGAATAGTCCTTAGGAGTTCTCTGATTTGCATCCAGGACAGATACTTTCATTGGCACATATGACCCTTCTTTGACTGTGATGTAGATTCTAGGGTCAGAGGCTTCCATAAAAAGTCTAACCCTTTCTTTCCAAATGCCAAACATTTCCTTTCTACAGATTAGCAACTTCATGGATCCTAGCTCTTTGTGATTCTCAGTTGAACTCATTTTCTTGATTCTTGATTATGCTGAATCTGCCAACAGGATCTTTACTCAGACTGTTATGTCCTTTTTGAGTAACCTCGCTTTGATACCACTTGAACGAACTAGTGTCTAAACACCTAGAGGGGGGGTGAATAGGTGCACTTAATCTTTTTAAACTTTTATGGCAGAAACACAGAATTATATGCAATTCTTCACAACAATACAGCACATACACCACAGCAATCTAAGAATAACGCACATACAGAGAACACACATATTTTATATTGGTTCCCCAAGGTCTGAGTGCATCCACTTTCCCCCTTCGCCTATCTAATAGTGTACTAGATTTGGCCAAACTTCTCCATTACTCCTCAGATCCTTAGATCTTACAGCTCAGAACCCCAAACAGGTTCTTACAACTCAGAGTGATCCCACTCCTACAACTCAGGCACACAGCCCTACCACTCAGTCTTCACAAAGACCTACACTCAGCCTTCAACAAGGCCTACACTCAGCCCTCAACAAGGCCTACACTCAGAGAAATGAATCTCCTACACTCAGGCACATAGGCCCTACCACTCAGCCTTTATAATTTCAGTCTTACAACTCAGATCCCTTAGGATCCTACAAGAAATTAAAATTACAAAGTATATAACCACAACTCAGAATGAGAGAGAAGAGTTGACTGGTTTATTGATGAGCTCTTGGAAGAACTTTGCTGAGATCAACCTCCCTTGGCTTTCTTTAAAGCTTCTTGAATTAGAACACAGTAGGGTTGAAACTCTATACATATGATCTTCAATCACTGCTGACTTAAGAATCAGATCTCAATCTGAAACTTTCTTCACAGTCTGGTTCAACAACTATCTTCTTAGAAGGAGCTCTCTCTCCAACTTCTTAGATCTTCACTTGAAGGTCTTCTTCTTTTAGTGTTGTTAGATCTTCAATGATTGCTTCATCAATTCTGTCGAAGGAGAAGGGTCTTTATATAGACTTTCTCCAAGGTAACCGGCTGTTCCGATTTCTAATAACTTTCTAACAGCTCTGACAGTTGCAGTAGACCGGCTGGAATGGCAGCTGTCAAGTCATCCAGTCACTTCTTGAATTTTCTGTAACTGTCTGAAAGTGTCGAGATAGCCAGTCTTTAAGTGTCGACACTGATAGACTAAGTGTCGACACTAGCCTTCATGGTGTCGACACAACTTCTTGTGTTGTAGAATCTGCTTCTCGAAACTACTTCTTTTGAATGTATCGACACGGATTCTGTGTGTCGACACAAGCCTTCTGTTGAATGTGTTGACACTGATTGAAGGTGTCGACACATGTACTTCTTCAATACTTTATCTGATTTCTGCTGAGTGTCGACACATCTCCTTTGTGTTGAACAAGCCTTCTTGTGTTGAACTTTGTTGAGTGTCGACACATCTCCTTTGTGTCGACACATGCTTCATGTCTTGAAACTTTGCTGAGTGTCGACACAGCTCCTAGTGTCGACACTTGTACTTGAACTTTTTGTTGAAGTTTGCTGAGTGTCGACATAGCTCCTTTATGTCGACACATTCTTCATGTGTTGAGACTTTTGTTGAGTGTCGACACAGCCTCCTAGTGTCGACACCTGTACTTGAACTTTGTTGATGTTTGCTGAGTGTCGACACAGCCTCCTAGTGTCGACACCTTTGATATCGACAAAGTTCCTCTGGTTGTCGACACTGATTCTAAGTGTCGACACTGATTCTTTAGACATTTCTTCATTGAGTGTCGACACTTCCTGTATGTGTCGACACTTTTCTTCTGGTGTCGACTCTGCATTCCTGGTGTCAACACAACTACTCCAAGTGTCGACACAGCTTCTCTGGGTGTCGACACAAGCCTTCTTAAGTGTCGACACTTTTCTTCTAGGTGTCGACACATGGACTTAGAAACTTTTTGCTTTCCTTGCAAATACTTAACCTGCACATATCAACTCAAAAACACATCAAATACACCATGATGTATATCATTGAGTAGGGTGAGGCTTCTTCAAATCTGGTACATGTTTCCAATGTACTCAACAATCTCCCCCTATTTGGAGAAGTCATAACCATTAGTCAATGATATACACCATACATAACAAATTCACAGTATGATGTAAAACAATATTAAATGACAGGGTAAGTACATAAACATGTATAAACAAAACATGTATACACAAATATCTCAGAACAGTAATGTTATAGATTTAACACATATCACATTGTTCAAACAACTTCAACATTTTCATTATTCAAAAGTTTACAGAAAGTTGAATGCAACTGATTACACATAGTAAACTTAAGAAAAATTACTATCCTAAGGGTGCTCTGGCTCCTTGATTATAATCCCTTTTCCAGATTGAATCTTTGCTTGAACTTGAGCTTCAGTGTCATCAGCAGCAGCAGGCTTCTTCCTTTTAAGATCTTTCTTTTTATGCTCTTCAGCCTTGATCTTCTGCCTTTCAAAATAATGATAAGGCTTTGGGAAGTACTTGCTAGGCTCCTGTGTAGTAGGAGGTAGCTTTCCCATCTTAACCTTTCTTCTATATTGAACAATAGCCTCTTTCCTGTTCTCATGTTTCCTCCACTCTTGTCCAGAGTACCATTTGCCTCTATCCAGAATATTATCTTTAGCAGCCTTCCAAGCAGTCAAAATGATATTCCTGGAGGTGAGGCTCCATTGTTCAAAATCAGGCCTTAGTTCAGCTTGCTCTCTGAATCTTTTCTTAGACAATTGAGTCTCTTGTTCTTTTAGCAAAGCCTCTTGTTCTTTCAGTATTGCCTCTGGCACAGGCTGAACCACTTTCTCAATGATGACATTCTGAATTCCCTCAGGAGGACTGTACATAGTCTGGATCTCTTGATGTATCATGTCAAAGTCTGCTGGAGGGTATATTACCTGAGCTACTTCAGCTTGCTCTCCTCCAAGATATGCAGGATGAATACCAGACTCTGCAACATTATCATCATCACATAAGGGTGGATATCCAAGGGTGGCTCTGATGGAATTTGAAATCCACTTGGCATGATCAGAGCCTGCCTTGACTAATACCCTCTCCCCATTTATGACTTCTCTCTCAATGTGATCTCTCAGATCATCTTTCTGAAACCTTATATGTGCATTCAGATAGTTTACTCCATCCTTATAAAAAGGTTTCAACCTTTGGAGCTTTTCAGTTATTGCCTTTTGAGAGGCTTCAATAGCAGTCTTAATAGCAGTTAGGCTCTCCTGCAATTCTTTGTCAAATTCAGCCTTGGTTGTAGCACTTGCTGTAGTCTGACCAGTAGCTATATTCTTCATTTCAGTTATAATAGCATTATGTGAAGCAGTGAGATTATCATTCATTCTTATCTGGTTCTCCAGGACATAGCCTTGCTTCACTTCTAGCTCATCAAGTTGTGTCTTTATTTTCTCTTGATGTGTAGGCAGATAGACTACGGCATTCCCTCCCTTATGGAAGCAGTCAGTCATTTCTTTCTTGTTCAGGTTTACTTCAAATCTGATAGACTTGATGTCTTGGGCCAGATCAAACTGCAGAGATTTATTCCCTTCATCCACATACTTTTCCATAGCTTATCTTTGCTCATCTAGCTTGATTTGTAAAGCCACCATCAATGAATTGTAATCAGTAGATGGGGCAGGTTGTGGTGCAATTGTTTGTAAAGACTTTTTGTAAGTCTGGCTTCTTCTTTTGAAGACCTGAAACTTTCTCTTCTTGGCCCTAACAGCCTCTTCATCTTCTGATGCAGAAGTACTAGCTATATCCACTCTGTCTTTAGGACTGTGAATCCTTTTCAGTCCTTGGTAGTTCATCAGCATCCTTTGGCTTTTCAGTCTCTTTGCTTGCAGTTTCTTCTAGAATCTCCACTTGCTCCCCCCTTAATATGGATCTCCTCCCCCTCAGCAGCAGCTTTCTCTTTCTCAAAATCAGTGTGTAGAAGATCAGGAAACAGCACCTCTAAGGTAAATTTTTGTTGAGGAAGGGCTGGAGAATCTCTTATCTCATCAACCACTTTATCAGCCACAGATGTGTCCTTCATGACAACATCTTGAGATTGAGGTTGTATCTGTGTTTGCTGATGAATATCAGGTAACAAATCATTCAAAACTTCATCCTCAAAAGAGAAATCTAATTGACTAATTTCAGTGATTACCTCCAGGATGGTTTGAGTAGCCCTTTCACTATCTAGTGGAGTTGGCTCTTCCACAAGTAGAGGCTCCCCCTGCATTGAATCCAGGTGAATTGGGCTTGCTGGTGGTAGCTCCCCCTACCTCTGTGCATCCTCATGTATAGCTGGAGATTGTCCAGCATTTCCAGTTTCATCCTCATCAGGAGTAAAAACTACTTGCTCTTCAGAACTGCTGGAAGATTCTTGAGCCACAATGGCTGTCTTCTTCTTCTTCAGGGGTGTGTCCTTTACTGGAGTTGGCATTTCCTTGGTCAGTACTCTATCCCACCTAGAGAAGATTCTCAAATCCATTCTCCTCATGTGGTTAATCTTAGATCCAGCTGCTTGATTCATCACCTCTGGAATACTTCCAGGTAGATATAAACTCAGAATTCTGCCTAATTTGGGCTTCTTCATACTCTCTTTTATCTTCTCAAACACAACTGTAGACCAATCCGTATTAAGTTGGAAGATTATCCTTGTCATTAGACTGAACATGTGAGCTAAAATTCTGTCATGCCCACCAGGCTTGCTCAGTATGACCTTGCCCACAATCTCAGATAGATACTTGCCTTGCATATTCATTCCCTTTCTATTGAACACAGATCCTATCTTCAGGTTTGAGTCCAAACCACACCATGTCAATGCTTCTTTAGTCTTAGAAGCAGAAACAACTTCTTCTTCCTTAGTTCTTGGTAGTTGAAGTACCTTTCTTATACTTTTAGGAGAGACCTTCACCTTTTCCCCGTGAACTCTTGACTTAATCTTGAGTACAGATTCATCTAGTGTTGCTGCATTCAGAAACTCCAGGACCTCCTTCTTCCAGATCTTGGTCGGTTCTGAAACAAGAAATTCTAACCCAATCTCTGCTTTTAGGGTTACCACTCCTTTGATTTCAGGTTCCGCCTCATCAAATGCATGGCGCACGAGTTCATATCCTTCATTAACATTCTCTTCGAGCTTGGGCGCCATTAGGGTTTGAAGAAATTTGAATGTAGAGAAGAGAGATGTCGACACACAAGTTTGGTCTCGAAACTTTGGTGAGCGTGTCGACCAACAATGGCGACAACCTATTTATACCTTTCTAGAATCGAAGATGAAAGGGCGCGTCAAAATACTTAAATTGTGTCGACACTGTTGAAAAGTGTCGACACTCACTTATAATGTCTCGACAACTATGTGTCGACACAAGTATAGTCGACAGAATATACGTGTCGACACTTATTTATGTGTCGACACCACTTAGCTCGACACTTAGTCGAGACTTTACTAGACTAATTCTGAGTAAAGCTTAAGTGTCGACACCACCTTGGATGTGTCAACACCTACACTGCATGTGTCGACACTAAGTCACTGAAGTGTCGACAGAGACTTCCTAGATGTGTCGACACCATTTCTCTGAAATGTCGACACCACTTCTATGTGTCGACACAGACAACTCTGTGTGTCGACGCCATTTTACTTAGCCAATATGAAAACTTATTCTAAGTTTATCATCCCTAATTCAATTTTAAATTTATTGAATTTGGTTTCATCTAAGGGCCCCTCCAAGAATGGGGCATTGAAGACCTCGTCCAGAGGCTATTTAGGGGAAAACAGAATGTCGCTGATTGGGATGCCGATGAAAATAAATAGCTTTGTCCAGCAGTGTACCTTGTTGACTATCCTCGCCACGGTAAAGGTATGGCTGGAAAAGAAGGTAATACCTTCCTTGTTCGCCCCAATGCTGAAGATATTTTTTTGAAGGTCTCCAACTCAATGGAGATCTCTTTCATCCTCAAGTATGAGTGGTACCCTATGATGATTACCATGTCGTTAGGATTGATCTGTAATGGCATCAACCCAAAGTGCCGGACAATCTCGTAGAACTTTGTCCATAGCGGTAGGCGGAGGTCGTGTAAGTCACCATTTTTTCGGATCTTATGCCTAGAACCGCCGCTTTATAGTGGCACCAACTCTCGAGGAGGTCATCGCCGCAAATCGCCAATTCTACCGACAAGAACACAACCATTTATCACAGAAGAAAAGAAGTAAACATATATAGATGTATCCAGTCCACAATCACAATGCTTCATAAGAAGGTCTACATAAATTCAAAAGTTGAAAGGAAAGATCAAGGGGTTCCTGCCCTGTACATATAGTCCTCACTACATAATGCTTGCGGAAGTAAAGCTACTAGTCAGTCATTGATCCCATGACTGTTGGTGTTGTTTCCACGCATGGGTTAGGGGTATTCACCTCCTCCTGGATGTGCTAGTTCTCCTGGTGTTGCACCCTATCTCCCAGCTAGAGTCCCTAGTGTTATGCCCATCAGGCTATTAGTTTAAACTAAGTCTTGGTCCCCCTCCCCTCCCCTGCGACACCTAGACACTGTGCAGGGGAGTAAGGAAAGGGAGGTACTGAAAGTGAAGAGTAAGCTGAAGCAAGTGATAGTGGTCCTATATAACAAATGCTAAAAGTATCTACCATAGTAATAATGGGTATATGAAAGAACAGAAAGTAAAAGTAGCAATATGATAGAAGCAGTAGAATAACATAAAGGTAGAATAGCTGACTATCATCACAGAGAAAATAACCTTAGATTATAATAATGTCCATGCAGACTTATAAGTTAAAGGGGTCGTTTTGCAACGTCTAAAATATAAAACATCCAAAACTAATTTATACATTATGGGTAGAGGTTTTATGCGGGGTATGTATGACATGGAATGCTATGCATGCTAAATGATGGATTTCATATAGGTGCAATGCACACACTCGACTCTATGCGCACATACTTTTAGTTCCCCCATTTGGAGTTAGACAAACTCTCATGTACCTCACGTAGCGGCAAACAGAGGTAGTGGGTTAGGCCTCCCAACTCCTAGGCCGGTATTTACACTACCCATCCTAGACCATGAGTACTACTCGGTACACCCACAGTCAGGTGCTACAGAGTCTCTTGTTCAAGTGTTGTAAAGACCACCAGTCTTTTATGGGCTAAGTGAAGACTTACACTTGTCGAGTCAATGTATCGACATCTGTGTGAATAACCATCAAATAACAAGGAGCCCCACTTAATGCACATGCACACATGCTATAAGAGCGCCTGAGCCATCGACTCTTCAAACTTAACCAATTTTTCAATCAAACACCGAGCCCACCGCTCGTGAATCTATACCAACTATCCTCCCGAAACAATGGGGTGAGTGTATGCGACAGTGGTTTATTAAATGTTACTCTTTTAGTCTGCTTATTCCTATAGTTTAGGGTTAACCTTGGACTACCCAGGGCATTCCTTGTGAAGGGCTATCGAGGGCACTAGGAACTACAATGGGCTAAAGCCCAAAGTTCTCTTTCACAAGGTACATACTTTTATGAGTATCTATTTATTACCAAACTCTTTCCTCACGTTCCCTTTTAGCTAATTCTAAGTAAACTTATATTCCCCGGGAGAAGATGACACTCCGTCGACCCTAAGCACTCCCATCTCCATGATACCCAGACTACTCAGGATTTGGCCCTAAGGTTGACCTCATCATGGCTCCACCCAAATCTGGTGAACCCACTATAATTCCACCCAGGTATGGTCTACTATTCTACCCTGAATCCTTGAAATAACTATATGCAGACCAAGTGATCTATACAAAGCGTTTGAAGGCAAACACTTTGAATACTTTGTCTACAACCGTATAGTTATTATCGGGGATCTACCATGACATATTGAGGCCAAAACCAGAACTTAGTATTTTTCCTAATTAAATCAGCCTTCAAATAATTTCCCAAAAAATCATTCCTCCTAAGACTTTGATCATGAAGTATAAGATTCTGATATGCAATGTCCTTACTAAAATTTCATGATTTTCCAAGAAGGCATTCTATCATAAATCTAAATACAAATCTTTTGATCAAAATGACAATTTACAAAGTGAGTATAAGATTTTGCCATCCAAAAATTATAATAAAAGTACCAGAGAACTAAAATGATCCGAAAACATGTCTGCCAAAATTTCATGATTTGGTAATCCAATTTAACCATTTATTTGAATTTACAAAATAATTTGTCTCTGGGGCAACTTGTGAAGGAACTACTATGTATATTCCTCCAAAACTTTTAATAAAATTAACAAGGCATTATAAAAATATAAAATGTTTACTAGCCAAATTTCATAATTTTCCTATACTCAAATTATTCTATAAAATTTTATTTCTCCAATCAATAAATTCTAGTGTTACAAAGAAGGCACTTAAAATCTTTAACTTCAAATTATAGTAAAATTTGCAAACATAGATAACCTCAGTAAAAATCTATTGCCCAAGTTTCATGATCATCCAATACATTTAGACAAGTATTCTGTCCTAGGTGTTTCATGATCATCCAATACATTTAGACAAGAAAGTTCATATCCTAATTAATAAGTGATTTGTGGGATGGGATTACTCACAAAAATTCTAGTTAAATTGTCCTAGGTGTTTCTCCAACCAATGAATCTATATACAAAGTCTTGAACCAAGACTTGGAAATGTGACCCTATTTCCTTCATTAACCCTAATTGGCAACCCTATGGTTTGAACTTAGGGTTTCATGGCATTCCCACCCTAACTACTTCTAAAACTATTCCAAGGTGTGTCTCAAGTAATAATATGTCAGTGGCCAAGATTTTACAATATTTGGTTGAAGGGTTAATCACTCAACCACTCTAAGTGCACAGTAGAATAAATAGGCCTAATACTTTAAAAGAAATGGCACTTTTTACTCACCAAGATACCCCACCAAATCAACTCCAAATGGGTTGATATTTTTTCTTGGCCTTATAATATCCAAATTAACTCCAAATGTTTAACCCTTGGAAACCTCGCACCAAAAAGTATGCTTAGGGCAAACCAGTAGTCCAAAAGGGTTTATTTTAATTTTGTAATAAACTAAACTCCAAGTACCAGGTTTTCTATGTTGGACACAGTTACTGAAAACACCTATAGGTATTTTTAAAAATTAAGGCAAAGTGACTGAAATATTGTGACAGAAATGAATTAATATATATATATAAATAATCATTTGGCCTGCGCCTAACGATCTAGGCCGATCTGACGGTTCCTGGTCATCATTCTTGAGGAGCAAACTGCCTGGATTTCTCATTCCTAGAGCTTTCCAAGTTCAAATTCCTGGCCACCCGGTCACCTCCATTTTCGGCCACCACCACCTCCGTTGAAGTGGTGGTTATCGCCTGGCGGTGGAACAGCCGCCGAAGGGGCGTTTTCAGGAAAACCCGGGGGGTTAATTTTTCACGGAAAAGTTTGGATTTTCTCCTCACTGATCGGGCTCATTTGAGACTGATTTCTCCACCTAATGGTCTAAAGATCTAGCACAGAAGAGAAGGAGAAGGACTAGATTTGCAGGCGAGCTTGGCAGCGTATGAGGTGGTGGTGTGCCATGGCTAACGATCTCAGTTCTCCCCCTTGCTGAATTCTCAATTCTCCACCTAAACCAATGATTTAAATGTTCGTTTTGATTGTTTGAAAGCTTTTAAAACTGATGGAGGCGTTGTTTTGGAGAGTGGGAGAGGCTGTACTTGAATAGCCATTAATGGCCATGAAGGGGGCGTTAGTCCATGGTGAATTGGTGCCTTTTCATATGTTGGGCTGGCTAGAATTGATGAAAATCTCCTACTAAAGGTTAGGGGAGAATGAATGGAGGCTTAGGGGGCGGAGGGAGAATGGGGAAGCCTCTTTGTATTCTCCATTATTCTCCCTTTTCTCTCACCTCCCTTAAATGAAAAACTCCACCTTCTCTCTCCTAGTCATCGCCTCCATAAATTGTGTAGTATTCTAGTTGGTTTCTACTTGCTCTAGCTAGTGGGACATCCTAATTGGGCCTAGCCCATTTAGATTGAGTTGGTTTTGGCTTCCTTCCCCATTTTGGGCTTAGTTTGACCAACGTTGACTTGGGGGTGATGACTTTGTCAAATGAGTGGGTTGACTGGTCAACTAGGTGTCTTGATTCCCTTGCCGCGCCACCCAAGTCCATTAGTGACTTGGTGTCAACCACTTAGGTCAAATTAGGGCAATTTGACCGAACTAGGTTTAGGGTTGACTCTGGTTAATTCCACCCCTTGGTTGACCCCTAATGGGTTATTTGGGCTTTCAAGGGTCCCTATGGGGTTGAGAATGATATGGTGGGGTCAAGTGGTCATGTTGGGAGTCATTGGTCAAACCCTAACTTAGGTGTCTAGGAACTACTATTTGCAGACCAATGTGCTTTCACCTATTTTTCTTAGGTACCCATGGCCCTCTTGGCCTTCTTAAAGCTTTGTCATGACCTAGTCAAGACAAAAATCCTCCTAGGGCTCTGGTTGTTTGTGAGATGTTACAAATCTCAATATATATGTTGCAGAATATAGACCGGGCGGTCTGGCGGTCTGACTCTGGCGGATTGCAGTCCGGGAGGTCTGTCAGTTTCTCTCTAGTTGTTTGGTTGCAGCACTGTTGCTGTTGGTGCCCTGGCAGTCTGCCGATTTGTCCCTAGCGACTTGGAGACCAGGCGTCCTGGCGGTCTGCCGCAATGACTTGTTCTCTCCCCCTGGTGGTTGCTGGGTGGTTTTCCCATTCGTTAAACCGTGCGGCTTGGTCGGCTTGTATTTAGGATAAACCGCTTGTACATGTTATTTTTTAGACCCACATTATTTAATTGTAATCTCTCCCATCTTCTCCATTCTATAAAAGGGAGGCTATACCATGTAACACACACCTTTTTTCGGATAATAAAGATTTCTGTTATTCCAATTTCCGGCTTCTCTTTTTCTGTTCGCATATGGTATCAGAGCAAGTTATATTGTCTGCCTGATTCGGTGCCTTCACCTGTCTGCACGGCTTTATCTCCTTCTTGTCGTCTGTTCACGCGGTCTCTCCTCCACTTCCTCCTTTATCACCGCCCTATGTTTGCCCGACCTTCTTCTCGCTCTCTCTTTGCGGCCTGTTTATGCGGTTTCTCTGTCTCCTATTCGCACAGCCTGCTTTCTACCCGCACGACTTCTTTCCCTGTGTCCATCGCGGTCTCTTCTCTTGTCTGCTGTAGTTTCTTATCCTATCTACTGTAAAACATTTCATTGTGTCTGATGCGGCCTTCTGCCCTATCCTTACGACCTCCTTGACTTCTCTCTACCCGCGCGGCCTTCTCTCTACCTGCGCGGCCTTTTCTCTGCCTTGTCTTTCTACCTCGACTTCTCTCTACCCGCACGGCCTTTCTCTCTTCTCTCTACCCACGCAGCTTCTCCTCCATGGATCGTTTCGGCTCTTCTACCACCACCGCTACTCCTGTGGAAAATGCTCCTCCTCCTCCCATTCCTTCCGGGAATCTTAGAACCGTCTCCAAGCTTGTCGTTTCCAACTACTCGGATTGGAGTGTCTCTTTCACCTTCCTTCTTCGCTCACAATGCAAACGCCACCACCTCACCGATGACCCTCCTCCTACCACTTCCACTAAGTTTGACAACTGGGATGCTAGCAATGCGCTTGTGCACACTTGGCTCAGAAACAGTCTTTTTAATGAATGTCTTCCTGCCATCCATCATGATGAGACAATCAAGAAGGCATGGCTTCATCTTGTTGCTCTGTACTCGAAAGGGGCTCAGACGTCCTGCATCTATACTTTGTATGCGGACCTCTTTGCCCGTCCTTCCATGTCTCCTACTACTGCTTATCAACAGGTCCGGGCTCTTGGGGCTGAGATTCTTCAACATCGCCCCTTCTCTGTGAATTTAGCCGAACAGCACAAGCACTTCTAAGAACTTCTTGTTGTGTGCTACCTATTACAGCTCCCTGAGTCCTATGACATGATCCGCCAACAAATCTTGTGCGAATCGGGCTCTCCAAACTTGGATACCACTGCTGCATGCATTGCTGTAGTTACATCTCTCCTTCAATTTCTGCTTCTATCTTCTCCTCCTTCATACCACTATGCTCAACAGACTAGATGGAGTGGCTCTAGTAGTCGCAAACACCATTTTGGTGGCCTTAGTTCTTGGCGCTTCCTCTGCTCTCACTGTGGCCGCACCGAGCATCTTATGGATCGTTATTGGATGAAACATCCACATCTTCACCCTTCGGGTGACTCTTCCACCTCCTCTTCCAAGTCGTCCGCTTCGGTGGTCACCTCCTCAGGTAGTGCTCACTTTGTTACTCAAGGTAAATGGCTCATCGACTCTGGTGTAACTAATCACATGACGGGCAATCCTCAATGCTTTTCTCTCCTCGAAACACATGATCGGTTGCCTCCAGTCCTTGTTGTAGATGGCTCTCCCTCCCAGGTTTATGGGACGAGAGTGGTTCATGTCACTCCATCTCTTCACCTGGCCGACACTCTCTATGTGCCCAAGTTTCCATGCAATTTAATGTCGGTTACTTCTTTATGCAAGCAACTTCAATACTCCGTCACATTTACTCCAACTTCTTGTTCTTTTCAGGATCTGAGCTCCCAACGGATGATTGCTACTGGGACTGAGAGCGGCGGCCTCTACTTCCTCAATAATGTTTCCGCTTTGTCGGCCTTCTCCTCCTCCTTTACAGATCTTCTACAATGCATCTCTGCCCTGGGCATCCTCCTCCATGACTTCTTCATCAGCTTCTGCCCCACCTCCCTCAGCATAGTTCTCCTCTCAACTGCGGCGTCTGTCAGCTTGGCAAGCGTCACTGTTCCTCCTTCTCACCAAAGCAAGATCGTGGTTCTACCCGCCTGTTTGATCTTGTTCACTACAACATCTGGGGTCCTGCTCCTACCCTCACCGTTGGTCGGGGTAGCTCTTATTTTGTTACTTTCATTGATAACTTCTCTCGCTGTACTTGGGTGTATCTCTTATGAGAACGCTCTGAACTTTTTGATGTATGGACCTCCTTTTATCATTTAATTAAAAATCACTTTGATGTTTCCATTAAAATCTTACGCTCTGATAATGCAAATGAGTATGTTAGTAAAGCTTTTTCCTCTTTCTGTATGCAACATGGGATTGTTCGTCAAATGAGTTGGGTTTATACCTCACAACAAAATGGAATGGCGGAACGCAAAAATCGTCACCTCCTTGATGTCGCTCGAACTCTGCTAACGCAAATGCATGCCCCTCGCTACTACTGGGGCTATGTTGTTCTCATTTCTTGTTATCTCATCAATCACATTCCCTCCACTGTTCTCCGCGGTCAAACTCCTTTCTTCATTCTTTATCCGGACAAGGATCCATTTCCTCTCCCTCTACGTATCTTTGTGTGCACAGCCTTTGTGCATGCTCCATCCACCACCCGCGACAAACTCTCCCCTTGCTCCACCAAATGTGTCTTTCTGGGCTACTCTATCACTCAGAAAGGCTATTATTGTTTTGACCCCATTCTTCGCAGGTAGTTCATCTCTGCGGATGTTACCTTCTTCGAGAATGCTCTGTATTTCTCTGATGGCTCCTCTCCTCTCCCTGTGGCTTCCAATTCTCCTCCCCTTCCCTCCATCCCATCCACTCCTACCAAGGTATTTCCTCCTCCACCGTCTCCACCGTCTCCACCATCTTCTAATCCCTCTTCACCTCTGATATCTCCCTCCTCTTCGCCGACATCACTCTCTCCTCCCAGGCCAGCTCTCTCCACCACGGATGCTCCGGATACTGAGGAACCTGCTGACCTGGACCTCCCCATTGCCCTTCACAAAGTATTTCGAGCGTGTACCAAGCACACGCTTGCTGTTGTTGTATCCTATGACCATCTAACTCCTGCTCGCAGGAATTTTGCATTGGCCATCTCTTCCTCTTCCACCCCCCGTTCCTATCAGGAGGCCCTTAACATTCCACATTGGAAGGCTGTCATGGATGAAGAGATTGCTACTCTCACTGAACGGGGTACCTAGACCCTTGTTCTCCTCCTTTCGGCACAGATGTTATTGGTTGTCGTTGGGTCTTTGTGGTGAAGTTCTGCCCAGATGGCAGTGTGGATCGTTACAAGGCTCGGCTTATTGCCAATGGCTTTACCCAGACTTATGGAGTTGACTACTTTGATACTTTCTCTCCAGTTGCTCGTCTCAGCACTATCAGGGTCATTCTCTCTGTGGCTGTCAACAGGGATTGGCCCATTTCACAGCTGAATGTCAAGAATGCCTTTCTTTATGGGGATCTTCAGGAGGATGTATACATGGAGCAACCTCCAGGGTATGTTGCTCAGGGGGAGACACAGATTTGCCGGCTTAGGAAGGTTATCTATGGCCTAAAGCAAAGTCCTCAGGCTTGGTTTGACAAGTTTAGCAGAATTGTGGCAGTCGTAGGTTTTACGAGAAGTTTTGCTGATCACTCCTTATTTACTCGTAAAACTTCTCTGGGTCTAGTGGTACTTGCAGTATATGTGGATGGCATTCTTCTCACTAGAGATGACCAAGCTGGGATAATCTTGACAAAGAAGCATCTTCGACAACACTTGGTTACAAAGGATATGGGCTCTCCAAAATACTTTCTGGGGATAGAAATTTCTCGAAAGCCCAATTCACTTGTCCTCTCCCAACGGAAGTACCCTCTTGACTTGTTAAAAGAGGCAGGGCTGATTGGGGCTAAACCTGCCCGATGTCCCATGGCGACTGGAGAAGATAAAACATGGACGGATGACTCTCCTCTTCTTTCTGATGTTACGAGGTACATACGTCTGGTTGGTAAACTTATATATCACACGGTGACCAGACCCGATATTGCTTATGCTATTTGCAAGGTTAGCCAATTCATGCAAGCTCCTTGGGAGAGTCATCTACAGTCTGCCCTGAGGATATTGGAGTATATTAAATCAGCTCTTGGAAAAGGACTTCTCTTTCAGAAGAATGGATATTTGAGGGTTAAAGCGTACTCCAATTCAAGCTATGCCGATGATAAAGGAGACCGCAAATCAACATCAGGCTTTTGCACCTTTGTGGGGGGAAACCTTGTGAGCTGGAAAAGCAAGCAACAGTCTATCATCTCCAGCTCCAGTGCAGAAGCAGAATATCGAAGTATGGTATTGACCACGTGTGAGTTGTAGTGGTTACGGGCTCTCATGCTTGACTTAGGAGAGGTCTAAAACCATCCTATACCTATGTTTTGTGACAACAAGGTTGCTATATACATCTCTAAAAATCTGATCTTCCATGAGAGAACTAAGCACATTGAAGTTGACTGCCATTTTTTCGGGAAGAGATTCTGAAGGAACAAATTTGTACTCCATTCGTCACCTCAGACAAAGAGTTGGCTGAAATTTTCACCAAGCCGGTATCCGCCTCTTTTCATCACATTTGTGACAAGCTGAGAATGATCGACATATATGCTCCAGCTTGAGGGGGAGTGTTGCGACTACGGTGGATTGCAATTCGGGCGGTATGTCGGTTTCTCTCCAGCAGTTTGGTAGCAGCACTGTTGCTGTTGGTGCCCTGGAGGTCTACCGATCTGTCCCTGGCGACCTGGAGACCGGGCATCCTGGCGATCTCCCGTAACAGCTTGTTCTCTCCCCCTGGTGGTTGCCCAGCGGTTTGCCCATTCGTCAAAGTGCGCGGCTTGCCCGGCTTGTATTTAGGATAAACCGCTTGTACATGTTATTTTTTAGTCCCACATTGTTTAATTGTAATCTCTCCCATCTTCTCCATTCTATAAATGGGAGGTTATACCATGTAATACACACCTTTTTTGGATAATAAAGATTTCTGTTATTCTAATTTCTGGCTTCACTTTTTTTGTTCGCACAATATAAAAATAAAAATTTCATCCCTGAAATTAAGATTAGGCCTACGGGATTTGAGCTGAAAATTAAAGAATATGAAATTCTTGGACAATTAAGCTGATACCTGTCATGAAGAGTTCCAGATACTTCTACTACATAAGGTCTAGAGGCACCTAGGTGTGCTCCTCTTGTCTATGATTTGACCACAGGACCTTGACCAGCAGGACCTTCTTCCATCACAAGACTTGTACCTTCATATCGTCTATCCTGATTTACTTCAAGCAGACTAATCGGTCGGATGCCACTGGGCTAGCCATAGTTGAAATCTACTGCTCTGGTCGTAGGAGATCCCTCTTAAGAGAAGAGACGTGGGATATGTCATGTAAGCCGGCCAACTCGGGCGGTAGCTCCAGTATATATGCCAAGGGGCCGATCCTTTCCAGAATCCTATAGGGCCTCATATATCTTAGACTGAGCTTCTTTTGCCCGCGAACTCGCGAGACTCCGTGCATCTAGCATATCTTCAAAAATACCAGGTCACCAATCTCAAATTCCACCTGACGATGCCACGCATCATAATATTTGGCCTGTCTACTCTAGGCCTCCAGCAACCTGTCCTGAATCAATCACACCTGAGCATCTGTGTCTTCCACAAAATCTGAGCCAACCGCCTTGGATCCTCATCCTATATCCAAGATAGCACTGTCCTGCACCTTCATCCATACAATGCCTCATAGGGATCCATGCCTATGTTGGACTGATGACTGTTGTTATAAGAAAACTCGATAAGCGGAAACAGTCTCACCCACGACCAACTGCGATCCAGGATACATAGGTGTAAGAGATCCTCTAATGACTGGTTGGTGCGCTCCATTTGTCCATCCGTCGGGGTGTGGAAAGTAGTGATGTAAGTCAATCGAGAGCCCAGGTAAGCCCGAACTGTTCTCCATTCCCTAGACGTGAACCGAGTATCCCGATCTGATACGATCGTCCGGGGTACTCCATGATAGTGGACAAACTGCTCCACAAATCTCCATACTAGAACTCTGACCGGAGCGTCCTTCCTGACTGGAATAAATCGGACAACCTTCGTTAGTTTGTAAATGATCGCCTAGATGAAATCCATTCCTGCATGAGAACGAGGGAGTCCATGTATAAAGTCCATCACTATGTCCTCGAACTTCCACTCTGGCACCGGTAATGGCTGCAGCAATCCCACCTGGCTTTTACATTCAGCCTTCACGAGTTGACAAGTATCGCAGTGCGTCACAAAGTAGGTGATCTCCTTCTTCATGTCTGGCCAGTACATGGTCCTCTTCAAATCAGCCATCATCTTTATGATCATGGGATGCATTGAGTACCTACTTGTGTGCGCCTTAGTCAAAATATCTTCCTGTAGCAGGCCTCCCACTGGTATATATACTCTTCTTATGAAACACAGTAATCCATCTTTCAACGTGTACTCCCCAGCCATTCCTGCCTCTAATGCTCTGAATATAGGCTCTAGTTTGGCATCCTGCGTCTGCCTATCCCTGATGCGGTCTCGAATGTCACCGGTAGTGCCCATCAATGCTAAATACTCCTTGTAGAGTTTTGGATCTGCCTTGGACACCAAAGAGACATATATGCTCTCCAGCATCCGAACCAACTCCATGGCCATCATGTGGGGTCCAACTCCTATTATGGTAGCTCTCCTTCTAAGAGCATCTACTACCATGTTCGCCTTTCCTGGGTGGTAATGTATTGTGTACTGATAATCAGATAGAAACTGCACCCATCATCTCTAGCGTATGATTAGCTCCTTCTACGTGTCCACGTACTTGAGATTTTTGTGATCGGAAAAGATATCACCATGTATCCCATAGAGTTAATGCCGCCAGCTATTCAAGTCAAAGATTACCGCCCCCCAACTCTAGATCATGTACCAGATAATTTTTCTCGTGCTTCTTCAACTGTCGGGAGGCATAGGTAAGATACGTCTGTGTAGATCGGAAATCCTTCTTTTCTAGAGGGAAGGGCAAGGATAGGAGCCGAGATAAGCCGTCCTTTTAGCTCCTAGAAGGTGGACTCGCATTGCGGTGTCCATATAAAGGGGATATCCTTTTTGTCAATGAGGTAAGTGGGAGGGCTATCCGAGAAAATTCCTCTACAAACTTCCAATAGTATCTGACGAGTCCTAGAAAACTATGTATGTCTGATGCCGTCTTCAGTGGTGGCCAATCTCGTACTGCTTGGATCTTTGTCGGATCCACAGCTAGCCCTGCTCCACTAATAACATGACCTAAAAAGGCCACCTCCTTCAACCAGAACTGGCATTTATTGAACTTTGCATACAGGATATGCTCCCGGAGTTTTTCCAACGTTAGTGCCAAATGTCGTGCTTGGTTCTCCTCTGTCCTTGAATAGATAAGGATGTCGTCTATAAATATGATAATGAAAACATCTATATAGGCTTTGAATACCTGGTTCATCAGGCTAATGAATGAGAAGTTGCATTTCGGAGGCCGAATGGCATCATGGTGAACTCATAAAGACCATACCGGCTACTGAATGCGGTCTTCGGGATGTTCTACTCCTGGATCCGGAGGTGATAATATCATGACCTCAAGTCTAACATTAAGAACCAGTGAGCTCCTTCCAGCTGATCAAAAAGCTCATCTTTTCTCGGTAAAGGGTACGTGTTCCGTACTGTCTGCTTGTTCAACCATCTATATTCTATACATAACCTGAGAGTCTCATCCTTCGTCTTTACAAATAATATAGGGGCTCCCCATGGAGAGGAGCTTGTTCTGACGAACCTGGCCTCAGCCAACTACTGCAACTGACTCCAGAATTCCACTAACGCCTTAGGGGCCATCCTATATGGAGCCCTAGATAATGGCTTAGCCTCTGACAGAAGCTGGATCTGAAATTCCTTCTCGCGGTACGGTGGCAACCCGGTAGCTTGTTTGGAAAAATGTCAACGAAATCTCGTACCACCAGGAGATAACATTCTCTTTCACGGTCATCTCAAATAACACCTGGTAGACCTCATCCCCCTATAGATGGGCCTTAACGGCCTGGATAGAAAAAAGTAGACAATGAGTGACCGGGATAGTACTTTTGAAGTTTGCGTAGGAGTCGCCGCATCTTAGCATGACCTTCCTTGCCTGGCAATCAATCTGTGCATAGTTCCAGGTGAGACACATCATTCCCAAAACAAGATCAAAGTCCGGCAACTCCATGATCATCGTCGGATCCTCTAATGTAAATCTGTCGATGGTCGTATCCCGGAGACATTTTGCAGTGGATATGATCTCCGTCCCATTGGGAAGACGCACCTTCCTGGTGTCTCCTATAAAGTGTTGGACCTGGTCCAAGTCCTTCACAAAATCTTCTACAACAAAGTTATGAGACTCCCCCGTGTCGAATAAGGTATGGACAGACTTTCCACATACCGTTACTATTCTTGAGTTTATTAAATGATCTTAGGAGGCAAGTTGTAAAGCTTTTTTTATTAGCACTACTAGTTTAATATCAGTTCTACTATTTAGGGAAAAGAAGGCAAGAAATTGATATTGCTAGCATGCCTACTATAACCCTATCCGGGTTCCATGGTTGAGCAAGATCCAAAACATACATCTGATCTCTGTCCGGCCTACGGTCGCCGCCTTGGAACCCACATCATCGACAACATCCCTGACACCTGAATTGCTGTGTTGGTGGGGCAACTAGAGGTGTTGGGAGTGGTTCTTGTCTTCTGGCGTAGTTATTCTGAATATGTCGAGGCTGGTGGCAGTGATAACACACCGGCGGGGGAGGTTCCCCATCCTCTGGCCTTGACATCTCCCGCACTTATAATGTCTAAGGGGCCAATACCTCCGGACCCCTCTGTTCCTGTCTATGATTCGGGCGGGGTTGATCCCCATTTCTCTGATCCCTCTGGTATTCCCTCATGCCACTAACAACTATATTGTCTGCCGGTCTTTTTCCCCTACCTCAAACCATTATCCGGTCCTCCTCCAACTTCTTGGTCATCTCCAGGATCTGGGCTAGGCTACCATTAGAGATGAAAAGGAGTGCCTGCCTATGTTCATCTCAGAGGCCCTTGTAGAACCTCTTCGCATAGCCGGCATCATCCAACTGGTACGAATCAGCAAAGCAAGCTAAGTGGGTAAACTCTCGGTAGTACTCCAAAACTGATCTGCTGCCCTGCCTCAACTGCAGTAACCTTTCCTCTAGCTCGTCCCTCGTAGTCTGTGGCACGAAATGCTCCAAAAATGCTATCTTGGACTCATCTCAGGTGATGTATGCACCGTCAAAACCTGCATGAGTTGTGTCTAGATAAGACTTCCACCACCTCTTGTCGCGGGACTCTAGATATGAAACTGATAATGACACATCCATATTATTCGGGCATCGTATCCCAGCCAACATCTCGTGGATGATGTCCAACCATTCCTCTGTCCGTACAGCTGACTCTATCACCAAATATGATGGTTGGGAGAGTCCCCGAAAAACGCTCAGCCAATTTGCCCTGGGTTTGATTGAGGAGCTGCAGCCTGCTGCGTCCTAAAAGCCTCCAAGATGGCCGGCAGTGTCTGTCCCATCTCTGATTGCTGGAACGGAGTAGGAACTAGCGGAGCTGTAACATCATTCTGAACTGGAGATGTTACATGTTCAAAGGCCAGAACTCATTATAAACTTCAAAAGGGGGTGGGAGCGTTCACTTATAAAGTGGTTGACTGGAATCTAGTCAGGAGTGGACAATTGCATGTGTTTCACTATATGGGCACACCATAACTTCCGCTGCTTAGTTTGTCCCCAAACTAAACTCGAGCAGGGGTGTCCTAGGGTTTGTGGACATCTTTCTTCGAGTTGAGGTTTCCCTCTGATACTGGTTATAAGACAACATTTTTTCAGGTCTTATGCCTAGAACTGCCGCTTTGTGGTGACACCAGCTCTCGAGGAGGTCATCGCCACAAATCGCTGATTCTGGCATCAAGAACTCAACCTTATATTACAGAAGAAAAGAAGTAAACATGTATAGATGTATCCAGTCCACAATCACAATGCAACATAAGAAGGTCCACATAAAAGATGAAAGGAAAGATCAAGGGGCTCCTGCCCAGTACATATAGTCCTCACTACATAACGCTTGCGAAAGTAAAGCTACTAGTTACTCACTAATCCCATGACTTCTAGTGTTGTTTCCACTCCTGGTTAGGCTGATTCACCTCCTCCTGGGCATGTTAGTTCTCCTGGTGCTGCACCCTGTCTCCCAGCTGGAGTCAATGGTGTTATGTCCATCAGGCTGTTAGTTTAAACTAAGTCTTGGTCCCCCTCCCCTCACCTGCGACACCTAGGCACCATGCAGTGGAGGAAGGAAAGGGAGGTACTGAAAGTGGAGAGTAAGAAAAAGCATGTGACAGTGGCCCTATCTAACAAATGCTAAAAGTATCTACCACAGTAATAATGGGTATGTGAAAGAACAAAAAGTAAAAGTAGCAATATGTTAGAAGCAGTAGAATAAAGTAAAGGTAGAACAGCTGACTATCATCACAGAGAAAGTAACCTTAGCTTATAAGAATGCTCATACATACTTATAAGTTAAGGGGTCGTTTTGCAAGGCCTAATGTATAAAAGATCACATACTAATTTATAGGTTAGGGGTAGAGTCTTTATGTGGGGTATGGATGACATGGAATGTTATGCATGCTAAATGATGGATTTCATATAGGTGCAACGCACACAATCGACTCTATGCACACAGACCTCTAGTTCCTGTTCGATATTGTATCCACAATATCCCAGATTTGTATTAAGTCACCCTTGATCTAAGATGAATTAAGCATATATTTGATGTCATCTTTTAGTTAATTGCTTGTAGGTCAATATTGCTGAGTGTAGACCAATTTTAGTTTACAATGAGTCACCAAACACAAGACCATGCAATGTAATCTCTCATTGTGTGATCCATGGTGTTGACTCATGTGTAACCTCTCTATTGGGATGCACTTCATTTTCAAGTATTAAGGAAATGGAGGAAGAGAAGAGTTGCTGGTTTCAACTTAGAAGAAAAGAAAAATTTCACTGAAAATTTCCTATGTAGTTTTCTTGAGAAATGCCATACATTTCTCGAGAAGTCGAAGTAAATTTCTCGAGAAAGCATTATTGTTCTTGAAAAACTATAAGACTTTTCAGGAAATTACCTGAAAAGTTGATGTGTCGGCAAGTGCATTGGTCGCTGTCAAGTAATAATTTTGGGAATAGCTTCCCTGAATGTCGATCTCGAGGGAATGCAGGTTGGATATCGTGATAGTGTCACAGAAAGATCGTTACTATGAGTTAAATGAAATAACAAAGGATGTTGGTTTTTGATTACTAATGCTAACAAAATAAAAAGAGAACTAATGCGGGTTGTAAGCACTGTTTCGCTTGGTGGATGGAACTAGTGCAGGCCGCTATGTCGTGCTTCGTGAGGCGAATGGACGGATAGCAAGCGGATGGAATGAACACACGTGTACAGAGTGTGGGTCGCAATCACCTCTTCAACTACCAACACTAGCCTTTGCTAGAGTGGTTCTAGTGCACAAGTGGAGTGGATGTGAATGGAGGCAAATACATCACAGCTATCAAAGAATATGTAACTATCCCAAGCAAACTACATTCATAGACAAATAAAAGTAAATTCAGGTTCATTACAAGCTTAAGAATACACTTCACTATGAGAAGAGGTAGAATAAACCGATAGGGGGAAAGCCTAGCCGTGGTTCTTGGCCGAAATGGTGGGTTGTCAGTCCACTTCTCAGCTCAAACAGTTGGTTGCGTTTAGAGGTAAATGGGTTGTCAATCCACTTGTCTTCCTCCGTCTTCTTCCCTTTCCTTCAATCTTTTCTCCCTTTTGCCCAAATAAGTAGTACCGAAAGATCTCTGTTGCACACTGCTGGTGGTCGGAAACTCTCCGAAGGGTTGAAGATGGCTTCGGATTGGTGGAGAAAGCTACCCGGAGGGTGGAGATGAGTGGAGGACCTTTGGGGGTGAGAAATGGCGCTTCGCGCGCAGCAGCGGAGCGAAAAAATGAAAAGTGTTGCCCTAATTCGCGGAGCAGGTTTGAATACTGCAGCAGAAAATTAGAGCGCATGATCAGTGGAGCACGACTAGAGGTCATGCGCACTGGATCACATGATCGTGCGATTAGCAATGGCAGAACTCCAGAAAAATGGAATAAACACACACGAGCAGTGGCGCACGACCAGAGGTTGTGCGCACTATATCAAATGATCGTACGATTTCCCCAGACAAAACTTGGAAAAATGGAGAATAGTGCGCACGATTTGAGGCTCATATCCAGTGGTCGTGCTCTATAGATCCAATGATCGTGCGCAGTATTCCTTTACCGTTTGGGGTTTGATGAACTGACCGCGCACGACCAGCGGTCGTGCGCTAAGGAGTCCACTGACCGTGTGCACGTAAAAATGCACGATCAGTGGCCCTTAGGAGAAAAACATTCCCAAACAATACCGGAACACACACACGATCATTATACCTGCAGCAAAAACAAAAGAGCCACCGAAATTGGCATTCCACATTCTCCAGACATAAAAAAACACCAAGTAGGGCAAAAATATAATAACTACGGAATCACACTGAAAACGGGCCAAAAGTGCACTTAACATGGAATGGAAATAATAAAAAATATGAACAATTATGCCTTTAAAGTGTAGTGCATCAACGAGAAAACTAGCCCAGATGAGTCCAAAAATATGTATATAATTTGGACTCATCACACCCCCAAACTTAAACATTTGCTCATCCCGAGCAAATCATCACTTCGTAGACTAGAAGATAGTTAGCTGGCTTAGTAATTTCCAAATATAGTATTGAGAGAAATCAAATATATCACGGGCATAGAAAATAAAATAGATGAAATTTTTAATTATAATACAGAATTTATACTTTTCGACAGGCATAAATAAATATTGTATCTACTCAAAATTAGAATTTTGGAGAATCGTTCTGTCATATGTAGGAAGAAAGTAGGCAGGCCACTTAGGTGAGCATTGCCAAAGATCGGGGCTTAGGATCACCTCCAAAGAAATCCATCACTGTCGGGGACCATAGGCTTGCCCGTTCACACTCTCCACGGTACTAGCTCATCTCAAGCATGAATCTGTAGGACTTTAGGATAACTATGGGGCTTATGCTAAGGTTTGGTAGTCAAAGATAAACATGGAGGCTACACGTAACCCAAGCAAGCAAACAACAAGCTAAACCAATACAGCCCCTCAGAATAGCACGTGTGACACACCCCCAGAATTAGCTTGAAACCTGGGTGTGTACACGTCCTAACCCGACCAATATCATGTTAAACAAGATGGAGATTCCAATTCTCTTTGTAATTCTTTTTAGATTTTCTCTTTCAATTCTCTCATTTTTCTTTTTTTCTTTCGCAATCGCCAATTCTTTAGCAAGTAACTTTCTTGTATTCATCTACCACATCACAAGAATTCCACACATCACACCTCATCAAAATATTAATTCACTGGAGCTCAAGGATTTGGTTGCGATAGGAGGATTGGATTTAGGCTTTGTTGAATGAAGGTGGAGCTGAATCAATGAAGGGGTAGGCACAAACTTGGCTTGCAACGGTTAGCAGCTAGGACAAGATAAACAAGGCTCAAACTAGCCAAATTGATGGCCTATGTCACGCTCAAGCTTGACTAACCTTGCACCAGTGGTTTGAGAGTAGCTCGGGGCAAGTTCATAGCCACCGAGAAAGATGATCCTTCCTCCCGACTAGAGCAAAATGAGTCTAGTGACGACTACACACATCCCTACACTATCGTTCAATTTCACCAGATTCAACATTTTTGAGTAGTACAAACAATATTTACATCTGTAGAAAAAGTATAAATCTACGAGCATAAAGAAAAATTAAATCTATACTATTTTTACACAGACCATGAGTACTCGATTAAGAGCACTACACGAGTTTCGCACTACTCTATCCTAAAATTCTAAGCCAGCACCACTATTTTAAAGTTTACACACGAGCAATGCATTTGACTCGAGCCACGCGCGTGGAAAAGATCGTGCTCACGTAGGTGATTCAGTGTGTGCTACAGTGATTTTGAAATAAATAAATAACAACTGGTATACTATAAAATGTGTGCTCGTATAGTGACCACAGGCATGCTCTCCCCCTAGACTTGAATGCGATAACTCATAAAACTAAACATTCCAAATAATATAAAGAGTTAGGGGTAAGAAGTACCTATGCTCAAAACTTAGCATACTAGTCGTACTATGAGGTTGTCCGATAGCGGCTAGTCTACTGTGCTTCAAAAATTTCCAGCACCTGCGAATTAGAGATCCCACGCAAAATAAGAAAATAGAAATACACATATAAAAAGAAATACATCACACAAAACAAGACCAAGTGGTCCTACTTGGGTTATCTCCCATAAGTCCTTTTCTTTACCATCCTAAAGGTGGATAGAATACCTGTATTACGCATGATATAGAGCTTTATGCCCACAACAAACAAAATAAAAAAAACTACGGAAGTCCACCAAGCAGTTACTTGCATAAACTATCCAACAACTATCAACTAAACGCTGATTTATGATATAACTTCCCACAAGAGTGAGAAAGGCCAGGGTTTGATGCTTTAGGATTCAAGTTGATTTTACCGAACCGGCCCCAAGCCCCTTTCTTCTCTCCCTGGAGAGCAACAAAACGAGCGGATCGCAAAAAATGTTCATTTTTTCTTTTTCTCCACAGTGGGAGAACGTCACCTAGTGTAATCAACTGACTCTCCATCCAAGGTTTTAGGTTTCATCGTCTCCGACGCCATAGTGGCAACCAGATCCGCCCACGAAACCTTACGATTAAACTGTTTATCCTTAAATTCAGCATGAGGAGGTGGAGAAACATGCTTCCACACAGATCTAAACTCAGGAATTTTATCAGCATCCTCCTCACGAACCAACAGCTCCTTCTTCTCTTCCTCATCACCACGCTCTTATTCAGAGGTAATTCTTCTCTCCTTCTGTTTCTACGTCTCCTGTTTATCTCTGGGATCCACATTACTAAACAATTCGTCAGTGATAACAACAGGAGGTGGTGCAGAGGTTCAGTCACGGTGCTAGAAAAGCACGCCGGTTTCACCACATTTGGTACAACCACCTCCCCCATGGAAAAGTCCAAGGTGGCGCTGCTTTCCCTCAAAAATGGGACTCCCAAGATTGGGATAGAAGTATTTTCAATAGGCCCCAATACTTGGAAATTCGCTACAATCTTGGTTCTGTCCACCATAACTTCAACCTCTTTCACCGATCCTTCAGTCTCCACCTGAACTCCGTTAGCTAAAACAAGAGAGGTACGATCATCCGAATTTATTTTTAAATTAAACTTCTCGATGTCTTGCAACGCGAGAACAATTCTAGAAGATCCGGAATAACAAAGGGCGGGTGTGTTGATGTTGTTGATCATACAAGCGATCACTAGATCTCTACACACCCCTCTTCCTTCTCAGCAAGACTCATCCCCTGATCTATGGGGTTCTTTTATGTGTTGCTTGGAAGAGTCCCTTGGGGACGCTCAGCTAGCACCTGGGCCAATTGTCCCAATTTCACTTCTAGATTCCGCATAGATGCGGTCTGATTAGTCATATTTGATTAAGCGACCTCAACAAACTTCTCCATCATTTCTTCCAAATTACTCTTCCTAGGTGCCAAAGGGATCTGATTATAACCCGGGTTTGGTGGCCTTGGTTGGCTCCTAGAGGTTGAAGCATCGAATTGATGATACCCTGGTTGCCATCATTGGCCACCGACATTTTGGTTCCATGAAAAGTTGGGGTGATTTCTCACCCCTGGGTTATACGCATTCCCATATGGCACACCCCTATTTTGGTTAGCAATGAAATTCACAGATTCGTTCATATTTAGATTATACATCTCACCAGACAGTTCGTCTCCCGAGCATTCGTATGTGTGATGGTCGTCCCCGCCGCATCCTTGGCAAGAGATTGCCATGACAGGTGTTGTGTTTGGTACAACCGATCCAAGAGTGAATATTCCACGGGTGTTACTTTGGGTATTTCTCCCAGCAGTCTAATATATGTTGTGTGAGGCTGTATCTTGCAGAAGCCTCCGGGCATCCTCAGGTGTAAGGTTCATCAATGAGCCTCCTGCAGCGGCGTCAATCATAGCCCTATAATTGGGCTCGATGGCAAAGTAGAACTGGCCCACCAAGTTCCAAGGCTGAAACTCATGGGTTGGCCATTTTTGCAGCAAGTCATTGAAGCGTTCCCACGCCTCCGCCAGGCTCTCCTGATCGAAATGGCGGAAGTTACCTATCTCCCGGCACAGGTTCACAATCTTGTCTACCAGATTGAACTTCTCCAGGAATCGCGCGGTTAAGGCATCCCAAGTTGTGGCAGCCCCCCGAGGTAAGTTGTGCAGCCACGCCTTAGCTTTATCAAGCAGCAAAAACGGTAATAGCTTCATCTTCACCGTTTCATCGGGTATTCCACCGTAATGGAAGGTCCTGCATATCTCCGAAAAATGCGAGAGATGCGTGTGTGGGTCCTCGCTCGGCAACACAAAGAACTGAGCGTTGTTGCGTATCATGTTCAAAATGGTCGGTTTGATTTCAAACTACAGGTTAGGGATGACATGCCCAAGAGCTGGATACACACTCCCAACAGTGGAGTATTGTAATCTCTCATCGTGCGAGGCCTCGACCTATTTACCTCATTCTTATCAACATGCTGCCCTCCAACAGCAGCTCCATTCCCTCTCGGATCAGCCCTATGCATTGGCTGTCCCTGACGGTTTCCAATGTTCTCATTAGTGTTTGGCCCAAAGATGGGCTCTTCCCCTCTTCCATTGCCTCCAACCTAAATTAGATTGTGATCTATCTCTAGTCGAGTGTTTGCGGTACGCCTCCATGCTCGAGCGGTCCTCTCTATTTCAGGATCGTTGGCAAGCAACTCTCCTGATCCTTGCCTCTGCATACACCAGAGATGACAACAAAACAAAAAAATCAAAAACAATGACTCCTGAGTAACTACCTTCGACAACCCAGATCACTTACGCCTGCACTCCCCGGCACCGGCGCCAAAAACTTGATGTGTCGGCAAGTGCACTGGTCGCTGTCAAGTAATAATTTTGGGAATAGCTTCCCCGAATGTCAATCTTGAGGGAATGTTGTTTGGGTATTGTGATAGCGTCGCAGAAAGATCATTACTAAGAGTTAAACGAAATAACAAATGAGGTTGGTTTTCGATTCCTAAAGCTAATAAAACAAAACGAGAACTAATGCAGGTTGTAAGCACCGCTTTGCTTGGTGGATGGAACTAGTGCAGGCCGCTATGCCGTGCTTTGTGAGGCGAATGGACGGAGAGCAAGCGGATGGAATGAACACGCGTGCGGAGAGTGAGGGTCGCAATCACCTCTTCAACTACCAATGTTAACCTTCGATAGAGTGCTTCTTGTGCGCGAGTGGAGTGGATGTGAATGGAGGCGAGTGCATCATAGCTAACAAAGAATATGTAACTATCCCAAGCAAACTTCATTCAAAGACAAATAAAAGTAAGTTCAGGTTCATTACAAGCTTAAGAATACACTTTACTATGAGAAGAGGTAGAAGAAACTGATAGGGGGAAAGCCTAGCCGTAGTTCTTGGCCGGAATGGTGGGTTGTTAGTCCACTTCTCGGCTCAGACCATTGGTTGTGTCTGGAGGTAAATGGGTAGTCAATCCACTTATCTTCCTCCGTCTTCTTCCCTTTCCTTCAATCTTTTCTCCCTTTTGCCCAAATGAGTAGTACCAAAAGATCTCTGTTGCACACTGCTAGTGGCCGAAAACTCTTCGAAGGGTTGAAGATGGATACAGATCGCCGGAGAAAGCTTCCCGAAGGGTGGAGATGAGTGGAGGACCTGTGGGGGTGAGAAACGGCACATCGCGCGCAGCAGCGGGGCAGAAAAATGAAAAGTGCTGCCCTTTTTCGCGGTGCACGGGTTTAAATACTGCAGCAGAAAATCAGAGCACACGATCAGTGGCGCACGACCAATGGTCGTGCGCACTGGATCACATGATCGTGTGATTAGCAATGGCAAAACTCCAGAAAAATGGAATAAATGCGCATGAGCAATGGCGCACGATCAGAGGTCATGTGCACTATGTCCAATGATTGTGCGATTGCCCCAGACATAACTTGGAAAAATGGAGAATAGTGCGCACGATCAATGGCTCACAACCTGTGGTCATGTGCTATAGATCCAATGATCGTGCGCAGTATTCCTGTACCATTTGGGGTTCGATGAACTGACTGCGCACGACTAGCGGTCGTGCGCTAAGGAGTCCACTAATCGTGCGCATGTAAAAACGCACTATCAGTGGCCCTTAGTTGAAAAACATTCCCAAACAATCCTGGAACACACACACGACCATTGTACCTGCAGCAAAAATAGAAGAACCACTGAAATGGGCATTCCACATTCTCCAGACACATAAAAACATCAAGTAGGGCAAAAGTATAATAACTACGGAATCACACTGAAAACGGGCAAAAAGTGCACTTAACATGGAATGGACATAATAACAAATATGAACAATTATGTCTCTAAAGTGTAGTGCATCAACGAGAAAACTAGCACAGATGAGTCCAAAAATATGTATATAACTTGGGCTCATCAAAAGTATGCAAAGTCGTTTTCTCGAGAAATGCCTTGTATATTTCTCTAGAAGACAGGTTGTTCTCGAGAAAAGTAAAAGTTCTCGAGAAAGCTAAGTCTTCTTCTCGAGAAATCTATCTTTTGTTCCAAAATTTTCGCCAAGTACATTTCTCGAGAAGTCATATGATTCCTCGAGAAAGAAATTCTTTTCTCGAGACAGCATGTTCTTCTCGAGAAACAAGTTCTTTACTTCACAAATTTTGCGCCAAGTCAATTTCTCGAGAGGTCGTATTGTTTCTCGAGAAATCAAATTGTTTTCTCGAGAAATATTGTTCTTCTCGAGAAATCAGTTGTTTTCTTCACAGAAAATTTTCTTCATGTTCTTTCTCGAGATGTGAAGTCTTTTTCTCGACAAAGCTGGTCATTTCTCGAAAAATATACTTCTTCTAGAAATGGACATGCAGATTTTTTGTTTCTAATTTTCTGACAGGAATTCAAATTAACCTAAGTTTAGTAGGTTTGATCTTTCTTTAATTACGTGGATCCTATCTTAATGACGATTGATCGTTGGTCGATCACATATATAAAGTCAATTTAATGATTTTTCATTAAGTAGAAGAATTATTCATACAAAGAACTATTTTCACGGAATTTTTATTGCTCAAGAACTTTCCATTTTCAGGAGAAAAGCCGATCATCTTCATCGTCAATCCTTTCTGTCGCCTTCTCCAGATCCAGTGATTCAAAGTAAGACAAATTTGTCTGATCCAAGATCATCAGCTTCTTCAACTTCTATTCGATCGGGTCGGATCCCAGCCTTCAGATCAGTCTTCTCTGTTTTCTTCCTCAACCTTCTTCATCAAGTTGTTCAAGTTTCAAGAAGGAAGATCCAAGAAGAATTCAGATCTGAAGTGTAAAACATTATCTTTATTGTTGTGATTTGTTTTTACTTTTGTAGGAGTTTTATCTCCGAGATTGAAGATCTGTTAGTGGATCGATGTTGTTGATCCAGTTTGTGGATCGAGGTGAAGATCCGGCTTGTGGATAGAGTTTGTAGATCCGTTGTGGATCGAGGTGTGGGAGCGTTGCTTCGAGGTGTAAGATTGGTTTAATCTGAGAAAGTAAAGTAGCCGAATCATACCCTTTGTGGTAGATAGGCAAGGCGCGATAATGGACATACCCAATATGGGGAACCACTATAAAAATCTTTGTGTTTGTGTGCTTGTCTTTTAAATATTTTTATTCCGCAATATGATGCAAACATCACCTATTCACCCCATCTAGGTGATTTAGGTAGACGCTAGATACTTTCAAGTGGTATCAGAGGGAGGTTGGTCAATAAAGGTTAACACCTTGATCAAGATCCCTGATCTTGCATTCAGAGATTCCGCACTTTCACCATGGATTGAAGCAAAGACATATCATCCATGAAGCTACCAGTGTGTACCAAGGAAAACTTTCCCATGTAGAAAGAACAAGTACGGTCTTCATTGAAGCTGTTGATCTAAGGATCTTTTAGATAGTGGAATAAGGACCTCATATCCCTACTCAAGTATCTACAATAAATCCAGTAATTATGATTCCAAAGAAGATGATGGATCTTACTAAGGATGAGATTGCCATAGTCTCCCTTGATAAGAAGGCTAAGAATATCATAGCGAGTGTAGTGGATGATTCCATGCTCTAGAACTTATTCCACTGCAAGTATGCTAAAGAGATGCGGGACTACCTTGTTGTGCTGATGGAAGGTACTGAAGAAGTGAGAGACAATCGCAGATTGTTGTTTAACCAGGAGTATGAAGCCTTCAAGCAAAATGCAGATGACTCCATAGCTAACTTCTTTGAAAAGTTTTTCAAGATAGTGAATGGTCTCAGGAACTACGACCACATCTTCACTTATGGTGAATTAAACGACAAGTTCCTTAGATCCCTCACAAAGGACTGGGACACAAAGTTTGTGGACATCAAAGAATTTGGAAAGTTACCGGAGATCGACCCACATAATCTTTTTGGTAAATCGCTCTCCTACGAACTCCAAATGAACACTAGAAAGAAGGTGGAGCAAGCAAATCGATCTTCAAGCAAAGAGAAGTCTACAACCCTAAATGTAGAAGGTACAAGAAAGTCTAGAGCTGTGTCACCTGTGAGGACACGAGCTCCTGACACTCCTGAAGACTCTGAGCCTAGCACGTCTGGCTCCAAGCTATCAGTTGGAGAATTCTCCCTCCTCTTCAAGCAGTTCAAGAAGATGCTAAGCAAGAGGAGACAGATGAAAAATAAACCCTTCTCTTCAGATTCCAGAAGATCACGACGTGACGTTGATCAAACCAAGAAAAGCTTCAACAAGGAAGACATGTATATGTCTAAACCGAACAAACAGTTTTCTTCTGACGTTGTTTTCTACTGTTGCCCACTTGCCTGAAAGCTCTTTATCAAGGAGGTCAGGGGATCGAGACCTGGCCTCAACAACCTACCGTGCGCCTGTGGTTGGGCCCGGAGATGGGTTGGGGTGTACAGCCCGCGGGCCTGATAAAAGGGACGCCATGGTGTGACGCCTTGGTGGGCCCGGTAGTGGGCCGCCAGACGTGGGCCTCTGGCTAGGCCAGGTGTGAGGCCTGGTCGACAGAGCGGGTCAGCTCTGGGTCACTGCATCACCTACTTTATGCTGATGGCTCAATCTGACGAGCAAGTGGGCAACTCTGAATACCGTGGGAAGTTAAACTCTCACACCATTCTCTCTGAATCTGAAACTTCATCGATTAGTCATGAAGACTACTCCTCTATTGAGAACGAATCAGAGTTGATGGCTCAGCACAAGCACTTGTTCAAAGCTTTCGACAAATGTCGTAAGGTAGTCTGAAAGCAAGTTAAAGAGATTGCCTCCCTTAAGGCGGTGGAAGAAAATCTGAAGGACGAAATTGCACAATTACTTCCTCTCAGAGATGAAGTCCACTCCCTGAAAGAGGAACTTAAGGACTCAGCTGAGACGTTAAAACTGAAGAAAACTATCTTGATGAGCTAGAAGAAAATCTTGCGGCGGATAGAAAACTCGTTGAGAGCTACTCAAAGCCGAAGACTGTTCCCCCTCTCATCGATGAGTTCTTAGCTCAAAATAAGGGACGTGGTCTTGGCCACATTGGTGGAAAAGGTAAGGCTGCCAAGAGGGCTAGCGCCAAAGAAAAGGGGAAAGCCCCCATGAGTCGACCATCGTTCAGGAAGGTAATCTTCCCAATGAATAAGTTTGACCTAGAGTCATCCAATGGTCATCATGCAAGGCCTACTTATGTAGAGCCCAGGACCATATACCAGGGATGGACCCGTCCCCGTGACATTGGTGCTAGCGTGTTCAAAGCACCTTATAAAGAGATTCAAATAAAGAGTTATGGTCCATATGTATATGGTCATAACAACCAGAAGGCACCAAAGGCCAAAAATATTGTGCCTAAGGAAAAGAAAATGCAGAAACCTTGTGCATGCTGCAATAATAAGGTTTCCACCTCTAAGAATGCGACCCCTGCTAGACCTCACGTTTAAAGGGTAAAGCAGGAGTACATGAGGAGATATAACAGATTTGACTGTTGGTGTTATGACAAAGTTGGTCTCTTTGGCGGCGACTGCTGGTACAACCCCGCCAACTTTGTGACCCAACGAGTTAGCCATGCGAGACAGACCACTCGCAAGGATAATGTTCCTAGGTGGAGTATTCTGACCAGAAACCAAGGACCCAAATACATTTGGGTTCCTAATGTAAAATGATTTATATTTGCAGGTATGTACAAAGGCCAATAGAACGCCAATCTGGTATTTTGACAGTGGATGCTCTCGGCACATGACCGGGACAAGAAGCCTTTTGCTTGACTACACCCAGTCAAATACGTACCAAAGGTCATTTTTGGAGGTTCAGACATGGGAACAACAAAAGGTTATGGTATGATATCCAACGGCATTGTCTCTTTCACAGACATTGCTTATGTTGAGGGATTACACCGTAATCTCATAAGCATAAGTCAACTATGGGACAAAGGCTACATCGTTGAGTTCTGTAAGGACAAGTGTTTGATAAAATCGTTGCAAATTTGGAGACGGTCTTAACAGGCACTCAGAGCAGAAATATTTTCTGTTTAAATTTTCTTTGATTAGACACTTCTACCTCAGTGTGTTTTATGGCAAAAAGTAGTGCGTCTCTTTGTGGCCAATGACACAAGAAATTAGCACAAATTAATTTTAAAACCTTAAATATGCAATTTTCTCACAACTTAGTGTGTGATGTCCCCAGCACTAAGTGCCTTAAAGAGAGTCCATGTCACTCCCGTCAAATGGGTAAGCAGACACGGGCTACCTTCAAGGGTATTATTGAGAAAGATTCTTCATGAAGCTTATACTTGCTTCATATGACCTTCTTCAGCCCTATGCCTATTCACAGCTTAGGAGGTAAGGTCTATACGTCAGTGATTGTTGATGACTACTCACGTTTCACTTGGGTGTTCTTTCTGAAACACAAGTCAGACACCTTTGATTCCTTCACTAACTTTGTCCGACAAATTCAGAACGAATTGGACTGCTCAGTGGTCAAAATCAGAAGTGACCACAGAACAGAGTTCGAGTCTAGTGCTGTGATAAAATTTTGTGAAATCCAATGGATCTTTCATGAGTTTCCTCCCCGCACACTCCACAACAAAATGGAGTTGCTAAGAGAAGGAATAGAATACTGATTGAAGCATGTATAACCATGTTGAACGATGCTTCACTTCCGGAGTACTTCTGGGCTGAATCAGTCAACACGGCTTGTCACGTGCAAAACAGAGCACTAATCAACAAAAAATACCGTAAGACCCCCTATGAGCTATTGAAGGGCAGAAAACTGACTGTGTCCTACTTTAAAATCTTTGGAAGCAAATGCTTCGTACTTAATAATGGGAAGTATTACCGAACTACGTTTAGTGAAAATGTTTTGAAGGTATTTTTGTAGGATATAGTAGTCATAGTAAGGCATATAGGATTTTCAACAAGAAAACTCTGGTGGTAGAAGAGTCGATAAATGTTGTATTTAATGAGACCAGATTGCTCCAAGGCAGATTGTATAGTGTTATTGGTGCAAATGCAGGTACCAGGTTCAAGAAACTAAGCTTGGAAGAAGATGTCAAGGAAGAAGCTCCAAGCTCAATTAAGCTCATAGATCCAGGATTGGATAATGAAGAACCAATAGAGGAAGAATTACTACAACCTACAGAGGCAGCACCAGATGCTGCAGAGCCTACTGGGGGAAGAGCAAGGAACCTAGTGTTCAGACACCTAAGAGATCATCCAGTTGATCAGATAATTGGAGAGCCATGCGACGGTGTTTGAACCAAACGAGGTACAACTAATGAAATTTTGCATATGAGTTTTCTGTCTCGGGTTAAACCAAAGAAGTTCGAGGAAGCGAACAAAGATCCCTCTTGGATCATGACAATGCAAGAGGAGCTCAACCAGTTTGATCGATGCAAAGTTTGGGAGCTGGTACCCAGACCAAAGGGACAGAACGTGATCGACACCAAGTGGATATTCAAAAACAAGCTGGATGAACACAACGTAATTATCAAGAACAAAGCTCGACTTGTAGCACAAGGATACATACAAGAAGAGGGGATCGACTTTGACTAGACATTTGCTCCAATGGCTTGGCTCGAGGCGATCAGGTTGTTTCTTGTGTATGCTACCCTCAAAGGCATCACTGTTTACCAAATGAATGTGAAGTCAGAATTCCTCAATGGGAATCTGAAAGAGGAAGTATACGTAGCACAACCCTAGGTTTTGTCAATTCTCAATTCCCTGACTACATTTATTTTCTACACAAAGCATTATATGGTTTAAAGCAAGCTCCTCGAGCTTGGTATGAGACGCTGTCTAGCTTTCTTCTTGATAATAAGTTCACAAGGGGAAAGGTAGCCAAGGCATTATTTCTTAGGGAAGTTAAAGTCAAGATTTTGCTAGGACAAATCTAAGTCGACGACATCATATTTGGCTCTACGGAAGACAGCTTTTGCAAAAAGTTTTCTAAACTTATGCAAGGGAAGTTTGAAATGAGTAGTATGGGTGAGCTGAAGTATTTCTTATGACTTCAGGTGAAGCAATCTGAAGATGGTATTTTCATCACTCAGGCAAAATTCACCAAGGAGATTCTTAAGAAATTCGGAATGGAGAGTGAAACCTCTATGAGTACTCTAATGGGTTCAACTGTGTCTCTGGACAAGGATGAGAAAGGAAAACCTTTTGATGAAACCAAGTACAGAAGTATAATTAGATCCTTGCTCTACCTAACAGCAAGTAGACCAGATATAATATTCTCAACATGTGTTTGAGCTAGAAATCAGGTGAACACTAAGAAATCTCATCAAATCGCTGCGATGCGAATTTTAAGATACCTTAAGGGTACACCAAATCTTAGCTTATAGTACCCAAGAAGTAATGATGTCGGTGTAATTGGCTTTTTAGATGCTGATTTTACAGGAAGCAGGGACAATAGAAAAAACACTTCCGGGATGTGCTAATTCCTCGAAAGTCGGCTTATCTCTTGGAGCAATAAGAAGCAAAACTATGTGGCAACATCTACTGCCGAGTCAGAGTATATCTCTGCAGGTAGTTGTTACGCACACTTCTATGGATCAGAAACTAGCTCGAAGACTATGATTTGAAGTTCAAAGAAACTAATATTTCATCCGGGAGCATATGGAGAACAAGGACATAGCCCTCAGTTGTGTCCCGACGGACAAACAGCTAGCAGATATTTTCACGAAGCTGCTAGACGAGGCCAAGTTCTCCTCTTTCAAGACAGAACTTGACATGCTCAACATGGAATCCTGAAGTGATCATTTCTAAAGTCAAGGACAAATTCAATAAAGATCTTATGTTTCTCTGAAACATATGTTAATTTCTCGAAACAGAGTCATTTTCTTGGATTTCTTGAAAAGGACTTAGATTTCTCGAAAAGTACTTAACTTTCTCGAAAAGGACTTAGGTTTCTCGAAATGCTATACATTTCTCGAGAAAAGGTTACTGGACTTCTTGGAATTCTCTCTTCTTCTCGAGAAATGGCATCTGGATTTCTCGAGAAGCCCACTTCTCTCGAGAAATGCCCTCTTCTTCCTGATTATTTCTTTTTGATGAAGAATTCGAACCGCCGCTCAGGTATGTATTTCTTTTATTTCTTCAAAATTTTAAATTTTATATATAAATAAGAAATAAGTCCATAGAAACCCCAAACTCACAAATTCGAAAATCTTCCCGAGAAAGGTGGTTTCGTTCCGAGAAGGCCATCGCCATTCTTCTCGCAAAATCCACTGTTTCTTCTCTGCCAAACCAGAAATTTCTTCTTTTCTGCATTCGATGGCTCCGTCCTCTAAGATTGGTGTGGGAAGTGAATTTGTTCATGTCGGCATAGAGGATATTTCCGACAATTTCAAAAATGTTCTGATACTTCTGGATTCTGCCTGCCTCAACTTTATCCTGGAACATCCTTACGAGGTCTTATTACCTGATTTTGAAGAGTTTTTTCATTATGCCAAGATCAAGAGAAGCGGGAAATTGTTGAAAACTACGGTCAGAGGTATGAAACTCAAAATCAAACCATCCTCTATCACAGAGTTTCTGCGGTTGTCGTCCATAGATGAAGAAGATTATCTGGAAGCAGACGATTATTCTAGAGCCTACTCCTTCTGTGGTATTCCAGATTCCGCCACTTCCGTGAAACGACAAAACAGGACTGATGAAAGTAAACTTCTGGCCGACATTCTCGGCAAGGTTCTTCTATGCAAAATAGGGTCGATTGGATATATCTCTATAGAGTTCTTTGATGTGATAACTACAGTTATGTGCAGAATGAAGTACCAATGGTGAAACATGCTGTTTGACAAGATCAAGGAGAGTCTGAAGGCACCAAATTTTGGAAGAATTATCTCTCTGTACTTGAATCAAGCTCATCCAGAGATCTTCGACACAACCATAGGTGTGTCAATTCACCACCTCAACAAGGTATCTATCTCCTCCATCCAGAGATGGGAGATAAGAATTCAGAGGCCAAGGGATGCTCCACCTGCTTCAAGAATTATATTTGATGATGAGGACAGGATCCCATCTCCTCCTCACACTAATACAACTGGCATATCTGGTGCAGCTATTGAGGGGAAGCCTGCTCCTTTAATTCAAGAAGATGTACAACATGCTGAAGTTCCAGATACAGAAGTTCAAACTGATGTTCCTGCAGCCCAAGTTCAAGATAAAGTGGATGATGATAATGTGGTAATAGAAGAAGAAGGTCAAGCTCAGTCAGATGATGAGTAGATCACCCCTGCACTTGACAATGGCTCGTGTATGAGTGTTTATTCCTCCCCTGACCAAGACAATCTACTAAATACCACAGAGGAAATTAATAAGATGATAGAAGAACTCAACTCAGATGACCCCCTATTCATCCCTCCTGAGATGCCAACTAAACAGACTACTACAAAGTCCCTTGAAGCTATCCCTGAAGAGACCCCGGAAGAAATTCCTCTGGAATAGATACCAGAAGACTGTCAGCCCCAAGCACATATTGAGGGGGATACTGAAGTTATATTCATTGATGAAGAAGAAATTATTTCAAAGCCTGTAGAGCCTCCTATGAGGAATTTAGACTTCTTTATCGCTTCCATTCTTGGACATGAGGGGGATGAGATTTTATCCTTCCAAAGAGCAAAGAGTACAGTTATAATTGAAGAAATCTCACCCTGTTCATTCCCTGCTCTTCCTCCTCCACCACCTCCTACTGTTATTATTCCTGATGATACCCTCTTGGGTAAAATTGAATCAATGCTGACATAACAACGAGATTACTTTGATAAGTCTCTCAAAGAAGTTACTAAAAAAGTCACTACTCTTGAAAAAGAGATGAGCAGAGGTTTTGCTAAAATACAACATAATATAGATGAGTTTAGGAGACTACTGTAAATTGGTGGAAAGGCCATAGACCACACTATCACCAGTATTGGTCAAGTAATGGATCAATCAGTCACATTGGCCAACAATCAGATTCAACTGGAGAAGAAACCTCAAGAACACAATTTCAAAACATGTGAGGAAGTTGGGACATTTAAAGAAGATGTCATAACAACCCTTACTGTAGAAGTCAGAAAGGGGAAGGACAGAGTGAAAGAAGTTATTGACAAGAAAATTCTTGAGATGAAAAACCAGTGGGATGCACAATTGAAAGAGATATGTATAGATGTAAAAAATTAGATTCATGGTGTAAAGCTTCATACATATGACACTGCTATGTGGATGCATAATCAAATAATTCTAGACTTTCCAGTCAATCCACATGAGGCTTCACCTCCTCAACTTAATCCAACTATATGTATTCCCACATTCTCTCCTAAACCAGAACATTATGAAGCTCCTCCTAAAGACTACTCTCATATATGGACTTCTGATCAACAAGTGCATCCTCAAGAGATTCCTCCTGAAGTGCAAGTACCTAAAAGAAGGAAATATGGTGAGGGTGCCTCTGCCAGCCAGTCCATTCCAAGTCATGATGCTAAGAAAAGAAAAGCATAAGAATTTGCTGAAGTGTGGAGCCCAACCTCCAAGTCACTTATTCCTGAGACTTTAAAGCTTGTTGTGCATTACAATGAAGATAGAAATGACCATTACAGTCCCCAGGAGTAGGACTTGTATGAAACTTTCTTGACTAAGAGGAGAATCTATGAGAGAGAATATGGCATAAATAATCCCAAAGATCCTCCTAAACCTGCAAAGTACTACCCCAAGCCTTACTGCTATCAAAAAACCCAACAAGAAAAGAAGGAAAGGCAACAACAACAGAAATTCAAATGATTCCTTGTTCATTAGTCCTATTGTATTTTGTGGACTAAGAAATTTCTATGAACAAATCTTATGTATATATAAAATTTTGAATTTTGTTGAACTTGTTATTTCTTATCTATTTTTATATACATACCCTGCTTTACTTGTTATTTCTTTATATATCTTGATGTAATTCACCTTAGTGTAGAGGGTTTTGACTTTTATAAATAGGGGGAGATTGTTGGGTAGTGTATCCACAATAACCCAGATTTGTATGAAGTCACCCTTGAACTAAGAATAATTAAGGTTGTATTTGATGTCATCTTTTAGTTAAGTGCTTGTAGGTCAATATTGCTGAGTATAGACCAATATCAGTTTACAATGAGTCACGAAACACATGACCATGCAATGTAATCCCTCATTATGTGATCCATGGTGTTGACTCATCTATAACCTCTCTATTGGGATGCACTTCATTTTCAAATACTATGGAAATGGAAGAAAAGAAGAGTTGTTGGTTTCAACTTCGAAGAAAAGAAAAAGTTCACTGAAAATTTCCTAAGTAGTTTTCTCGAGAAATGTCATATATTTCTCGAGAAGTCGAAGTAAATTTCTAGAGAAAGCATTACTGTTCTCGAGAAACTACAAGACTTCTCGAGAAATTACCTGAAAAGTATGCTAAGTCATTTTCTCGAGAAATGCCTTGAATATTTCTCAAGAAGCCGGGTTGTTCTCGAGAAAAGCAAAGGTTCTCGGGAAAGCTAAGTCTTCTTCTCAAGAAATCTATCTTCTGTTCCAAAATTTTTGCCAAGTACATTTCTCGAGAAGCCATATGATTTGTCAAGAAAGAAATTCTTTTCTCAAGAAAGCATGTTCTTCTCGAGAAACAAGTTCTTTACTTCACAAATTTTGCTCCAAGTCAATTTCTCAAGAGGCCGTATTGTTTCTCGAGAAAACAAATTATTTTCTCGAGAAATATTGTCCTTTTCGACAAATCAGTGGTTTTCTTCACAGAAAATTTTCTTCAAGTTCTTTCTCGAGAAGCCAAGTCTTTTTATCGAGAAAGCTAGTCATTTCTCGAGAAATATACTTCTTCTCGAGAAATGGACTTGCAGATTTTTGGTTTGTAATTTTCCATCAGGAATTCAAATTAACCTAAGTTTAGTAGGTATGATCTTTCCTTAATTACATGGATCCTATCTTAATGATGATTGACTGTTGGTCGATCACATATATAAAGTCAATTTAAGGATTCGTCATTAGGCAGAAAAATTATTCATACGAAGAACAATTTTCACGAAATTTGAATCACTCAAGAACTTTCCATTTTTGGGAGAAAAGTTGATCAGATTCATCGTCAATCCTTTTTGTCGCCTTCTCCAGATCCAGCGATTCAAAGCAAGATAGATTTGTCTGATACAAGATCATCATCTTCTTCAACTTCTATTCGATCGGGTCGGATCCTAGCCTTCAGATCGCTCCTCTCTATTTTCTTCCTCAACCTTCTTCATCAAGTTGTTCAAGTTTCAAGAAGGAAGATCCAAGAAGAATTCAGATATGAAGTGTAAAACATTCTCTTTATTGTTGTGATTTGTTTTTACTTTTGTAGGAGTTTTATCTGCGAGGTTGTAGATCCGTTAGTGTATCGAGGTTGTAGATCCGATTTGTGGATCAAGGTGTAGATCCGGCTTGTGGATCGAGTTTGTTGATCCATTGTGGATCGAGGTGTATGAGCGTTGCTCCATGGTGTAAGATTAGTTTAATTAGAGAAAGTGAAGTAGCTGAATCGTACCCTTTGTGGTAGATAGGCAAGGCGGGATAGTGGACGTATCCAATATGGGGATCCACTATAAAAATCTGTGTTTTGTTTATAAAAATCTCTGTGTTTGTGTGCTTGTCTTTTAAATATTTTCATTCCGCAAAAAGACGCAAACATCACCTATTCACCCCCCCAATAGGTGGTTTAGGTAGACACTAGATACTTTAAAGTGGTATCAGAGGGAGGTTGGTCAATAAAGGTTAACACCTTGATCAATATCACTGATCTAGCATTCAGAGATTTCGCACTTTCACCATGGATCCTTGGACTATCCTGCAAAATAGAGTTCATCCTACCTTAGGACTCCAATAGGTATTGGGTCCTAGGTTCTGATTATTCAGAAATCTAACTTGCCTACCAGCAGCATTTCTGACAGGTAGGCTAACTCTTGCTCTTGGCACAGAAGGATTGTGCCAGCAATCTAGGGCAAAATGCCCCACCTTGGCACAACACCAACACTCATGGATCTTATATCTCCTTTTCTGAGCAGGTCCTGCAGTGTAGTTAACTGTTGACTGAACAGAAGGAAGAGTAGCAACAGCTTTCTTCAGGTTCCTTTCAGCAAGGATCTGACTGAAAGTTAGCCTTCCATCAGGCTTCCTTTGCTTGCTATGAATGTTATTTATAGTTGTCTTCTTTGTAGATGACATGTTGTTTATATCATCAGAAATAGCCAAGTCAGGCTTACTGGTAGACTAACCCTTGGTCTGAGTCCTTGTTGGATGGGCTTGAGTGAAAGCCACTGCCTTGTCCTTGAGAGTTGGGTTGAGGCACCAAATATAAATGGCCCGAAATGGGTCATTTGTACTTCTTCATGGGGAGCCTTAAAGGCATTCTTTCCCCTACCCTTTCTTATCCTATTATAAGATACCCTTGTATTCTTACAAGAAGAATTCTCATTATTACAGTGACCATACATGCAGTCCTGGTTATACCTGTTAGAAGGGAGGATTACCTTGTGAAAGGTTTACTGTGACACTATAGGAGCTTTGACTCTCCTTTGGGAGAGAGCAACTCTAGAAATTCTATTAGATTCAGCAGCTCTCTTGAGGGCATCAATCTTAAAGAAATTTACTGCACTTCTCTTTTGCCTCTCAAGAATCTCTTCAAGATCCAAAATGATGTTGTCCTTCTGGCTTATGGTCTCACGTTGGATGACTGAGATAGCCTTTAGTTAGCTGACTTCCCTCACTTTCTGCTCCAACAAAGATGCTGAATCTGATTGCTGGGAAGCAGCTAGCTATAGGGAGATAATCTCCTTAGCCTGCTCCTTGGCCAACTTCATGCTTTTTCTCAAAGTATCCAAAATTTAACTACACTTGTCAATCAATTGATTGACATCAACCTCAGATTCAGAGTTGTTTTCATCACAGGATGAGGATGCATCAGAATCTGGACTGGCCTCATAATCTGAACAGTAAGAAGACTAGACAGAGAATGTACCTTATCTGGACCAAGCTGATCCTGGTAGGATTCTTCTTCTTCTTCTGTCATAGCTATTAGCACATAACAATTGCAGTCATCTTCCTCATCACTGGATGAGTATGCATCCGAATCTGGACGGGTCTCATGACCTGAGCAATAAGAAGAACTAGACAGAGATTATACCTGATCTGGATTAGGTTGATCCTGACAGGATTCTTCTTCTTCTATCATTAGAATTAGCCCATAACATCTGTACTCATCTTATTCTTCATCATCCTCCTCATAATCACTTTCTGGATGTGATAGAGGGGCCCTGATCTTTAGACTAGCATCTGGATTGTCTTCTGCTTCATCTGCAGTGGCAGCAAGTAGCCTAATGAAGGTTTCTTCTTCTTCAAACTCTAAATCACAGTCAAAAAGACTGACTTTCTTTGTCCCCTCCATATAGACAGTAAGATAATCCCACATCTCTATGGTTGTCTTGTAGTGGACCAAGATCTGGAAGGTGGAGTCATCCATGGAACTTACCATGATGTTTTGTGCTCTCTTGTCCATAGCAGCCAGGATGACTTCATCCTCAGTCATTTCACTATAGCTCTTTGGGGTCAGGATACTTGCATCTGATGCAGAGACCTTCATGGGAATGAAGGTTCCTTCTTGAATTGATGTCAAGACTCTAGGATCAATTGCTTCCATGATCTGTCTGATCCTTTCTTTTCAACTCCCAAAGTTTTTCTTGCTGCAGAGTTGAAGCTCCATTTGTTATGGTTCCCTCTGAACCCACAAGTGCAAACCTTTTAGCTATCCTTTGAGGTCTACTCAGACTGTTAAGCCCTTTTAGAGTAACCTCCCTCTAATATCACTTGAAAGCCTTTATATTTAAGGATAGCTGAATCACATAGAGGGGGGTGAATAGGTTTCTTAGTCTCTTGTGTTTATCTTTAATTTTCTTTCCTTTAGGTGCTATGTGAGTGATTAGTAATTTGCTATCAAGACTCACACAACCTGCAATCAAAGAAACAATAAAAAAAACACACACAGGATATATAGTGATTTCATAATTTTGGGTACATCCACTTTCCCTCTCACCTTTCTAACTTATAGTTAGACAAGGCACTTCTCCAATCTCAGCTCAAGGATCTTACAACACGATCCCGCAGGACCACTCGGTCTCCTCTAAGACCTACAACTCAAGCACACGGCCCTACAACTCTGTGATCTAAAGATCACCTACCTCAAGCTGTTAAGCCATACAACTCAGGCTGGGAGGACAGCCCTACCTCAGATCCACAAGGGATCCTACCTCAGGCTGTTATGCCCTACCTCAGATCCAAAGGATCCTACAGCTCAAGCAGAAGTGCCTGATGGTTAAAACTCCAAAATTATTTGCGGTCACGCGGCGACCCGGCGGTTTTATTTAGGTAGAAAAGCGGATTTGATTTTTATTAATAAAACGGGTCGCGCGTATTTATTTATTTATTTTGGATATAAAAAGGGTTTAGAAATCGAGTTTTAACGAAAGGAGGCAAGTGCACCTATCGTGAGTAGTACAGGATATTCCGGGTGGAATATCGAGGTCGTATTGTTCTCGGGGCCGGTTCGATTATTTCTACTCTTCCCTGGAGGGGACTATTATTTTACCGATAATTATCTTGTCGGGATATTTTATATAAAAATACAGAAAATGGCGGAAAGAAAATGAAAGCAATAAAAAGAAAGCTTGAAGGTGGTGCCGATGAAGAGCTTAGCTCGATGGCACCAAAAAAACAATTGAACTAAAATAGACTTTAAATAAAAAGAGCTCCTAAATTTCTAATTAATTAAGGCGGAGACTTGGCCGTGGAGGTTCCACTAAAATGAGCTCACCTATCTCTAGGACTATCGCTCACCTGAACGCTAAGACTATTCGACCGAACGCTAGTCCGACGAAGGATTCCTCTTAACGCCCGCATTACGCTAAGAACCCCGCTATTGGGTGGGGAACCCAATCCGGTAGAGTTGGCGCGCCTCCTCTCTCGAGGGTTAGTGCGGAACTCTCTTTGCCAAGGGGTGATCTGTCCATACGCACGGCCTCTCGGCGAGCGTATGGAAAACGGAAATAGGGCCCACACATCGATATGTGGTCCTACGCGTCGTTAACCCCGGGCAAACCTTAAGTACTTTTAATTAATTAGAAAGATACGACCTTTAATTATTTTAAGCTACTTTATCTGTCCCAATGCTCTTCGATGGCGAGGGCTAAGAACTGTTAGCCACTCATCGGAATGGGGACGGCTTGCGAGGAAAGCAATAAATAAAACAGGAAAGAAAGCTGAAAATGAAAGCAGTAAAGGAAAGCAGTAAAGGAAAGCTGAAAATTGCAAGTCCTACCCAAACGAGTAGGACTGAAGAAAGCAGTAAATTGCGAGTCCCGGCGCAACTGCGTGGGCGGGAGAAATGAAAGCAGTAAAACGCACACACGCAAGTCCTACTCAAATGAGTAGGAGAAAATAAATACGGGTCCTACTCAAACGAGTAGGACAAAATAAATGCAACGCACGCACACTCTCTCTCGACATAAATGAAAACACACGCACTCTACTGAAAGTAAAACACACGCACACACACGACAGAATTGAAATAAAGCAAAGCGCCATTTAACTCTTAACGAGTAGGCGGAAATAAATGCGCACACATAAAATGTAAAAAACTAAGTTATCTAAAATTGAAAACAACTGCATTTCTACCGCTAAAGTGCGGTAGAAATGCATAAAAAGCGAAAATAAAAATTAAATGAGCGAAAAAGTTTTGCAAATAAACTAAAAATGAAAGTGCAAGTGCTCGAAAAATAAAAACGAATACATTTCTACCGCTAGAATGCGGTAGAAATGCATAAAAGAGAACAAAAAAATTAAATAAGGAAAAGTTTAAACGAAAAATCAAAGTGCGCGAAAAATTAAAATGACTAAAAAAATCATTCCTATAACTCCGTAAAACTGATTAAAAAGTGAAAATAAAACGAAAAGAACGAAAAGGTTTTACAACCTGAAAATAAAAAGCTAAGTTAAAAGAAAAGAAAATCACCTTGAAATCATTTTTACGGGTTTATAACAATGAAATAAAAAGCTATAAAAATCTAAGTTAACAACACTACGTAAAAAAATGAAAACATAAAAGTAAATAAACTATGCTCATACACTCACACACGCCTATAAAGAAGAACAGAAACTAAGTTAAAACAAAAATAAATAAGATTGCAAAGAAGTAGGCACATCGTTGAAGTCCAAATCCGTGAAAAGAGAGAAAATCTACAATTTTATTAAGCTAAAAACAAAGATTACAAAGCTAAGAAAATAAAGGAGAGGGGGAGAAATTTCCCTTACATAGCATTTGGACTCATCCGAGCAGCATAACTCCTATACAAAATGGTGCCCAAAAGGGGAACAGGAATTCAAAGGAGAACCTCTGAATTTATAGACAAAATTTTCATGAGTCACGCCCTTGGTCACGGGCGTGACAGGGGGCGTGACAGGCTTTGCACTTCAAATTTTGCCGATTTCTCGGGAATTTGACGCATCACGCCCTGGTCACGGGCGTGACCAATATGTCACGGGCGTGACATGTCAATTTTGGCAGATTTTTGATTTTTTTCTGAAAAATAAAATAAACAAAGTTAGCAAAATTATTTACAAAAAAGGAGCAATTTATTAAGCAAAAATATATAAAAAAGACGAAAACAAATGAAAACGACTAAATTAATGTACAGAAAAATAGGTATATTTACAATTCATCAAATACCCCCATACTTAAGCTTTTGCTATTCCAGAGCAAAAGTTGGAGATGAACTTATAAGGAATAAAAGAAATCCTAAGTTTAGCTACCGCTTGAATTAATTAAAAGGAAGATCAAAATAAACATCCGGGGTTAAAGAATTAAATCCTAATTTATGAAATGTTATGAATAGAGGAAGAGTTTCAAAAAGACTTCTAGAAAAAATAAAATAGAAAGCAAAAATTTATTTTTGTTAGTTTAACAAAGATGGATTGGATTTATATAAAAAACTTTAGCTAAAAAGAAGTTAAAGGAAATAATGCAATTTAAAAATTATGCTCTCAAAAAAAAATTTTAAATTAAGTCTAGAATCATTGAAATAGGCTAAGTGGTTTGGTGGATTATGAAGAAGACTTGAATATTGAGGCGAGGCAATTTTTTCTCGAACCTCCAATTTTTTTTCTTTTGGATAGTTAGGAAAACGAAATCTTATTTTCCTAACTCATAATAAATTTTTTCTTTCTTCATAATAAATAAATAACCCAATGTATATTTGTAGGAGTAATGAATTTTATCCTCTTACTCCCTATATAATCTTTTAAAATTATTGGGTGCCTATGTTTACGGAACGAAATCTTATTCCCATTGACATAAGATCTTTTTTAAGGGATAGGGGTAAACATGTCAAGTAAGACATGAAAAAAAATGGAAGTGGGTTTATTTTTTTTTTTTCAAAAAGAAAACTAGATTTTAATCAAAAAGTTTTGAGAGCAACCTTTTTAAAATGAACGTTCCAATGTTTCTAAAAGCATGAAGTAGAAATAATTGAAATCCATGGATGTTATTTTCTAACATAAAAAACGAGCTTCTATTTATAAAATTAGAAGTGGTGGTGAAAAACAAGTTCCCTATTATAAGAAAAAGACAAAAAAAATTCTTTAAAACTTAACCCCAGACACTTAAATCTATCGAACTTTAATTAATAAACGAATAGTAAGCAAAGAATAACTAAAATTCGCATATAAATTAACTCGAAACTAGATTTTTGGAAAGCAAAAAGAGTTAAGATATGGTGCATTCGAATTATTTTGTTACATAATTTAACAAAACATTTTTTTTCGAATTTTTAGAGTTTTTATCATCATTTTTTTTTTGTTTTAATTATTATCTTTTTAGGATTTTTTTTTAGATTTTTTATCTTTTTAGGGTTTTTGGGTTTTCTAATTAATTTTTTTTTTTTTTGATTTTTAGTTTTTGAGGATAAATTATTTACAAGAATGAGGAGAGAAAGAAGAGTTATTTACAAAGAAGATAAGGGGGGAAAGAGAGATTTTTACAAAAAAAAGCAAAGTAAAAACTCGATTGCGGCCCCGCGAACAGACTCTTATTTGAATGGTTGGTTCGATGAGTCGACCGTCGCGGGCAGGCAAGACGCAAGTTTTTACAAAAAAGAAGATGAGGGGGGAAGAGAGAATTTTTTTTTGTTTGTTTTGAAGTTTTTTTTTTTTATTATTTTTTATTTTTTTGTTTTTGTTTTTCTTTTAATTAAAAATTTTTTGAAATTTTTTTGATTTTTGCATTTTTTTTTTTTGTATTATTTTTTTTGTTAAGTACTGAATATAAAAAGTGCAGAATAGGAAAACACCCCCATACTTAAACCCAACATTGTCCCCAATGTTGCAATCTAAATATGCGGAACAGATAATATACAAATAAGTACAAAAAGAAAAAGGGAGGGAAGGAGCTTCCCTTAGACGAGTCCGGGAAGGCGCAGGTCGAAACCCTGCATTATTTAGAAGGAAAAGAAAAAAGATAACAGAAAAAATAAAAAAGATAAACTCGGCATAAAGATCGCGGGCGGTAGGGGGGCGATGTGCGTGGGGGAGTCGGAGGTAGCTAAGGCCTTAGCGACCACTACGTGATAAAGATGTGATCCCCTAGCGCGCATAAGAGTGAAAAGCGCGCCGAATCAAAATAAAATAAAATATAAGAAGTTAAATTAAAATATATATATTTTTTTTTTAAAGTTTTTCATTTTTTTTATTATTATATTTTTTTTATTATTATTTTTTTTTTGTTTTTTTGTTTTTTTTGTGTTTTTTTTGTGTTTTTTTTTTTTTTTTTTTTTTTTTTTTTTTTTTCTTTTCAAAAACAAGAATGAAAATAAAAATATTATTTTTTGTTAAGTTTTTTTGTTTTTTTCATTTTTTTTGGGTTTTAGTTGTTTTTTATTTAGTTTTTTTTTTTAGTTTTATAGTTTTTTCAAATTTTTAATTTTTTAAGGTTTTTCAAAATTTTTTTGTTTTGAGTTTTTCAATTTTTTTTTGGTTTTATAAATTTGTAAATATATATATATATTAGTTTTATTATTATTATTATTATATTGGCCATATTTATATATATATATATATATATAGGTAAAATTAATAGATTTCCAGGGTTTAAAATAACGAACCTAAAACTCCCCGGCAACGGCGCCAAAAACTTGATGGTTGTTAAAACTCCAAAATTATTTGCGGTCACGCGGCGACCCGGCGGTTTTATTTAGGTAGAAAAGCGGATTTGATTTTTATTAATAAAACGGGTCGCGCGTATTTATTTATTTATTTTGGATATAAAAAGGGTTTAGAAATCGAGTTTTAACGAAAGGAGGCAAGTGCACCTATCGTGAGTAGTACAGGATATTCCGGGTGGAATATCGAGGTCGTATTGTTCTCGGGGCCGGTTCGATTATTTCTACTCTTCCCTGGAGGGGACTATTATTTTACCGATAATTATCTTGTCGGGATATTTTATATAAAAATACAGAAAATGGCGGAAAGAAAATGAAAGCAATAAAAAGAAAGCTTGAAGGTGGTGCCGATGAAGAGCTTAGCTCGATGGCACCAAAAAAACAATTGAACTAAAATAGACTTTAAATAAAAAGAGCTCCTAAATTTCTAATTAATTAAGGCGGAGACTTGGCCGTGGAGGTTCCACTAAAATGAGCTCACCTATCTCTAGGACTATCGCTCACCTGAACGCTAAGACTATTCGACCGAACGCTAGTCCGACGAAGGATTCCTCTTAACGCCCGCATTACGCTAAGAACCCCGCTATTGGGTGGGGAACCCAATCCGGTAGAGTTGGCGCGCCTCCTCTCTCGAGGGTTAGTGCGGAACTCTCTTTGCCAAGGGGTGATCTGTCCATACGCACGGCCTCTCGGCGAGCGTATGGAAAACGGAAATAGGGCCCACACATCGATATGTGGTCCTACGCGTCGTTAACCCCGGGCAAACCTTAAGTACTTTTAATTAATTAGAAAGATACGACCTTTAATTATTTTAAGCTACTTTATCTGTCCCAATGCTCTTCGATGGCGAGGGCTAAGAACTGTTAGCCACTCATCGGAATGGGGACGGCTTGCGAGGAAAGCAATAAATAAAACAGGAAAGAAAGCTGAAAATGAAAGCAGTAAAGGAAAGCAGTAAAGGAAAGCTGAAAATTGCAAGTCCTACCCAAACGAGTAGGACTGAAGAAAGCAGTAAATTGCGAGTCCCGGCGCAACTGCGTGGGCGGGAGAAATGAAAGCAGTAAAACGCACACACGCAAGTCCTACTCAAATGAGTAGGAGAAAATAAATACGGGTCCTACTCAAACGAGTAGGACAAAATAAATGCAACGCACGCACACTCTCTCTCGACATAAATGAAAACACACGCACTCTACTGAAAGTAAAACACACGCACACACACGACAGAATTGAAATAAAGCAAAGCGCCATTTAACTCTTAACGAGTAGGCGGAAATAAATGCGCACACATAAAATGTAAAAAACTAAGTTATCTAAAATTGAAAACAACTGCATTTCTACCGCTAAAGTGCGGTAGAAATGCATAAAAAGCGAAAATAAAAATTAAATGAGCGAAAAAGTTTTGCAAATAAACTAAAAATGAAAGTGCAAGTGCTCGAAAAATAAAAACGAATACATTTCTACCGCTAGAATGCGGTAGAAATGCATAAAAAGAGAACAAAAAAATTAAATAAGGAAAAGTTTAAACGAAAAATCAAAGTGCGCGAAAAATTAAAATGACTAAAAAAATCATTCCTATAACTCCGTAAAACTGATTAAAAAGTGAAAATAAAACGAAAAGAACGAAAAGGTTTTACAACCTGAAAATAAAAAGCTAAGTTAAAAGAAAAGAAAATCACCTTGAAATCATTTTTACGGGTTTATAACAATGAAATAAAAAGCTATAAAAATCTAAGTTAACAACACTACGTAAAAAAATGAAAACATAAAAGTAAATAAACTATGCTCATACACTCACACACGCCTATAAAGAAGAACAGAAACTAAGTTAAAACAAAAATAAATAAGATTGCAAAGAAGTAGGCACATCGTTGAAGTCCAAATCCGTGAAAAGAGAGAAAATCTACAATTTTATTAAGCTAAAAACAAAGATTACAAAGCTAAGAAAATAAAGGAGAGGGGGAGAAATTTCCCTTACATAGCATTTGGACTCATCCGAGCAGCATAACTCCTATACAAAATGGTGCCCAAAAGGGGAACAGGAATTCAAAGGAGAACCTCTGAATTTATAGACAAAATTTTCATGAGTCACGCCCTTGGTCACGGGCGTGACAGGGGGCGTGACAGGCTTTGCACTTCAAATTTTGCCGATTTCTCGGGAATTTGACGCATCACGCCCTGGTCACGGGCGTGACCAATATGTCACGGGCGTGACATGTCAATTTTGGCAGATTTTTGATTTTTTTCTGAAAAATAAAATAAACAAAGTTAGCAAAATTATTTACAAAAAAGGAGCAATTTATTAAGCAAAAATATATAAAAAAGACGAAAACAAATGAAAACGACTAAATTAATGTACAGAAAAATAGGTATATTTACAATTCATCAGTGCCCTACAACTCAGTGAGAATAACTCACCTACCTCAGGCTCGAAAGCTCTACAGCTCAGTGATCAACAGATCACCTACCTCAGATCCAAGCAGAATCATACTCTCTGATTCACACTTGAATCCTATAATTAAGGCCAAAGCCCTACTCTCAGATTCTCAACAGAATCATACCTCAGGAAAATTTGCCCTACAACTCAGATCCAAACTTGGATCCTACCTTAGAGCAAATTTTCTCCTACCACTCAGATCCAAAAGGATCCTACAAAGTGGAAATAGGTTGGTGAGTTGGTCTTGATACCAGAGACATTTCTCTGTGCCAAGCTCTCTAGACTGAGACAAACTCATCCCAACTTTAACTCTAGGGAAATGATCCCAGATTTTATTATTACCTGAACTGAGAAATACTCTGCCCTATCTTCCTCTTCTTAGTACCGGAGATTTCCTGCTGGAACTGAAAAGTGACTACAGCTAGTCTTGCTACTACCTGAGCAGAGAGAATCCCAGCCCTAACTTCTTCTCAGCAATAATGATGCAGATCTTGCTTTGTCCTGTGATGGAAGTAACTTGCAGATCTGCTACTCTATACATTTCTGAACTAAACTAGAAGATCAGCCCTATCTCCTTCTTCACAGTCCCCAATATTCTATCTTCAGGATAAGGCTTACTTGAACTATGAAGTGTAAAATCCGAACAAAAAACAAACCGGAAGGGTTTAACTGAAACTTTATTATTCAAAAAAGGTATTTATTACAAAGGTTTGACCTCCCTTATATAGAATGGAGGAGAGAAGAGAGAATACAAATAAGAGATGTGGGACTAAAAATTTATAGGACACAAGTGGACTATACAGACACAAACCGCACAAGCCATGCGGTTAGACAGAAGGGCTAACCACTCGGCTACTACCAGAGAGAGCGAGATCTCCATGGGAGACTGCTAGACTGCCCAGTCTCCACGTCGCCAGATACAAACCGCTAGACCACTTGGACCTCAGACAGCAACACACAGCAACCAAACCGCTGAAGGGAACTGCAAAGCCGCGCGGTCATCAGCCCGCCAAGCCAGACCGCTAGACCGCCCGGTCACCAACTTCAACACTCCCCCTCAAGCTGGAGCATATATATCGATCATGCCCAGCTTGTCACAAATATGAAGAAATGAGGCAGATACTGGCTTGGTGAAGATGTCAGCCGGCTCTTTATCAGAAGTGACGAAGGGAGTGCAAATTTGTTTTTTCAAAATCTCTTCACGAATGAAATGACAGTTGACCTCAATGTGCTTGGTTCTTTCATGGAAGACCGGATTTTTGGAGATGTATATGGCAGCCTTGTTGTCACAGAACATAGGTAGAGGATGGTTGTAGACCTCTCCTAAATCCAGCATGAGAGCCCGTAGCCATTTTAACTCACAAGTGGTCGATGACATACTCCGATACTCTACTTCAGCACTGGACCTGGAAAAACAGACTTCTTCTTGCTCTTCCAGCTTACCAGATTTCCCCCAACAAAGGTGCAGAAACCGGAGGTAGACTTGTGATCCCCTTTGTCATCAGCGTAACTTGCATCTGAGTATGCTTCAACCCTCAGATGACCATTCTTCTGAAAGAGTAATCCTTTCCCAGGCGCTGCTTTGACATACTCCAAGGTCCGCAAGACGGACTGTAGATGGCACTCCCTAGGTGCTTGCATGAATTGACTCACCTAGCACACGACATAGGAAATGTCGGGCCTGGTCACTCTAAGATATATGAGCTTACCAACTAGACGCCTGTACCGCGTAGTATTTGAAAGAAGAGGTGAATCATCTGTCCAGGTTTTGTCTTCTCCAATTACCATGGGGCATCGGGCAGGTTTGGCTCCAGTCAATCCTGCTTCTTTTAATAGATTAAGGGCATACTTATGCTGGGAGAGGACTAAGGAGTTGTGATTCCGAGAGATTTCGATTCCCAAAAGTACTTCGGAGAGCCCATATCTTTCATGACCAGATGTTGACGAAGATGCCGCTTTGTCAAGGCTACCCCTTCCTGATCATCGCCAGTGAGAAGAATATCATCGACGTACACAGCAAGAACCACCAGGCCCGAGGAGGTTTTGCGAATAAATAGCGAGTGATCGTCAGAGCTGCGGGCAAAACCAACGGCCGCCACGATGCCGCTGAACTTGTCAAACCATGCTCGACGGCTCTGCTTGAGGTCATAGATTGCCTTCTTCCGCCAGCATACTCGTGTCTCCCCCTGAGCAACATACCCAGGAGGTTGCTCCATATAGACGGCCTCCTGAAGATCACCATAAAGGAAGGTATTCTTGACATCCAACTGGGAAATCGGCCACTCTCTATTGACCGCCACAGAGAGAAGGACTAGTATAGTGTTGAGACAAGCCACGGGAGAGAAAGTGTCAAAGTAATCAACTCCATATGTCTGAGTAAAGACCTTAGCAACAAGGCGAGCTTTATAACGGTCCACCGTGCCATCTGGGCCAAATTTGACCACAAAGACCCAGCGACAGCCAACAACATCAGTACCAAAGGGAGGAGGAACAAGAGTCCAGGTACCCCACTCCATGAGGGTCACCATTTCCTCATTCATGGCCATCTTCCAGTGGGGAATAACAAGGGCCTCCTAGTAGGAACGAGGTGTTGCAGTGGCAGAGATAGCCAGCACAAAGGCCCTGCGAGAAGGGGTAAGACGATCATATGAAACAACAACAGCAAGGGGGTGTAGGGTACACGTCCGCACCCCTTTGTGAAGAGCTACAGGAAGATCCAGGTCGGCGGCTCCGGGAGGAGAGAGCGACAGCGGCGGAGATGAGGGAGACGGTTGCAGAGAAGTGGGAGAGAGAGGTGGAGGGAGAGGAGGGGACGGAGATGGCGTAGGGGTGGATATCGCGGTAGGAGACGAGGGAACGAAGGGAATAGCAGGAGAATCAGAAGCTGGGGGAAGAGGAGAGGAAGTTGGGGAAAGAGAAGAGGAGTCAGCCGAGAAGTAGGAGGCATTCTCGAAGAAGGTAACGTCAGTGAAGATGAACTGCTGATGAAGAACGGGGTTAAAGTAATAGTAGCCTTTATGAGTGGTGGAGTACCCCAGAAAGACACATTTGGTGGAGCGAGGGGATAGCTTATCATGGGTGGCAGATGGGGCATGCACAAAGGCAGTGCACCCAAAGATTCGGAGAGGGAGAGGAAAAGGCTCATTGCCCGGATATAGAATGGAGAATGGGGTTTTCCCGTGGAGAACTGTGGATGGAATGCGATTGATGAGGTAGCAGGCAAGGAGAACAACATAGCCCCAATATGAGCGAGGGACATGCATCTAGGTCATCAATGTGCGAGAGAAATCGAGTAGGTGACGGTTTTTGCGTTCCTCCACCCCATTTTGTTGGGAGATATAAACACAGCTAGTCTGATGAATAATGTTATGTTGCACACAAAAAGAGGTAAAAGCATAACTCAGATATTCTTTAGCATTGTCGGAGCGAAAGGTTTTAATACAAATACCAAACTGAGTTTTAATTAACTGATAAAAAGAGAGTCATACATCGAAAAGTTAAGAGCGATCACGTAAGAGATAAACCCAAGTACATCTAGAAAAATCATCAATAAAAGTTACAAAATAAGAACTACCCCAACCAATGGTGAGGGTAGGAGCATGTCCCCATACATCAGAGTGGACAAGATCAAACGGACGAGTAGAGCCCCGACCTTGCTTCGGTGGGAAGGAGGAACGGTGATGCTTGCCTAGTTGACAAGCGTCGCAGTGGAGAGGAGTACTGGAGGGAGGGAGGTGGGGCAGAAGCTGATGTAGAAGCTGTGGTGGAGGATGACCGAGGCGGAGATGCCACTGGAGAAGATCCGTACAAGAAGATGAGAAGGCGGACAAGGCGGAAACGTTGTCGAGGAAGTAGAGGTCGCCGCTCTCAATCCCAGTAGCAATCGTCCATTGGGAGCTCGGATCCTGAAAAGAACAAGAAGTCGGAGTAAACATCACAGAACACTGAAGCTACTTGCATAAAGAGGTAACCGACAATAAATTGCATGGAAACTTGGGCACATAGAGAGTGTCCGCTAGGTGAAGTGACGGAGTAACATGAACCACTCCCGACACATGAACCAGGGAGGGAGAACCGTCTGCAACGAGGACCAGGGGCAACCGATCATGCTGTTCGAGTAGAGAGAAGCACTGAGGATTGCCCGTCATGTGATTAGTTGCACCAGAGTCGATGAGTCATTTACCTTGAGTCACCACGTGGGCACTACCTGAGGATGTGACAACAGAGGCAGACGGCTTGGAAGAGGAGGCAGAAGAGTCACCGGAGGGGCGAAGATGGGGATGCTTCGTCCAGCAGCGTTCAGAAGTATGTTTGGTGCGGCCACAATGAGAGCAGAGGTAGCGGGAAGAAGCACATCCGCCGGACTGGTGACTGCGACTACCAGAGCCACTCCGCTGAGTTTGATGAGCATAGTTGTCCGGTGGAGGAGGAGCGGGCAGAAGTGGACGCTGAAGGAGAGAGGTGACAGCGTCGATGCGGGCAGTGGTGGCATCTAAGGTAGGAGATTCCGCCTCACCCAGAATTTGCTGGCAGATCATGTCATAAATATTAGGAAGCTGGAGCAGATAACACACAACCAGAAGCTCCTGAAAGTACTTGTGTTGTTGAGCGAAATTTGCAGAAAAGGGGCGATTCTGAAGAATCTCAGCCCCAAGATCCTGAACCTGTTGGTAGGCGGCAGCAGGAGACAAGGTAGGACGGGCAAAGAGGTCCGCATACAACATATAGATGCGGGACGTCTGAGCCCCCTTGGAGTACAGAGCGGCAAGATGAAGCCAAGCAGCCTTGACCGTCTCATTATGACGGATGATGGGAAGGCACTCATTGGATAGGCTATTAGCGAGCCAAGTACGCACAAGCGCGTCACTCGCATCCCATTCATCAAAGAGAGGTGAAGTGGTAGGAGGAGGGTCATCAACAAGATGGTGGCGTTTGTGTTGCGAGCGTAGGAGAAACGTGAAAGAGACGCTCCAATCTGGGTAGTTGGAGCCGACAAGCTTGAAAACTGTGCCAAGGTTCCCGGAAGGAGTAGGAGGAAGAGGCGGAGCCAGATTAGCGACAGGGGTGGTGGTAGTAGAAGCATCAGAAAGAGGCATAGGAGCAACCAATGGGAAGCCGTGCGGTTAGGAAACAATCCGCGCAGATAGGAAGAAGAAGAGCTGCAGCGGTCACGAGGGAAGACACCAGCGGCCGAAAAACCACGACCAGACCGCAGACCCAAGCAGAGGGATAGAAGACGAATGGCTAGAAGACAGGCCGCTCGAACAAAAGCAAAGACCAAACAATGCAAACAGGTCGCGGCGATAGGTTGCGGCGACTTAGCACAGGTAACAAAGAGGTCGTACACACAGAGGGCAATGACAAGGATAGAAAGAAGCCACGCGGACAGGGTGCAAATAGGCAAAGCAAGCCGCGCGGACAGGGAAGGCACACAGAATCAGGAGGAGAAGATCGAGTCCTCTGATACCATATAAAAGCCGAACAAAAAACAAACCGGATGGGTTTAACTAAAATTTTATTATTCGAAAAAGGTATCTATTACAAAGGTATGACCTCCCTTATATAGAATGGAGGAGAGAAGAGAGAATACAAATAAGAGATGTGGGACTAAAAATTTACAGGACACAAGCGGACTATACAGACACAAACTACACAAGCCGCGCGATTAGACAGAAGGGCTAACCGCTCGGCTACTACCAGAGAGAGAGAGATCGCCATGGGATACTGCTAGACCGCCCGATCTCCAAGTCGCCAGAGACAAACCGCTAGACCGCTTGGACCTCAGATAGTAACACACAGCAACCAAACCGCTGAAGGGAACTGCAAAGCCGCGCGGTCATCAACCCGCCAAGCCAGACCGCTAGACCGCCCGGTCACCAACTTCAACATGAAGTAATTGCAGCTAGGATTTCTCCCTTTGCTACAACCTGAGCAGAGATAAACTCAGCTCTATCTTCTTGACTGCAGAAACCAGATGGCTCTGTCTCTTCTTCTTTCTCAAGGACCTTCCCTGAACTTGCTGGTGAAGACAAATGATTTATCTGTTCTGGTTGTTCTTCACAGAGCTTTTGCTTCTTTTTATCCCTCAGAAAGTAAGCTTTCTGAACTTACTGGTGCAGGTGTAAATGGCACCAGCTAACTTGCTTTAGATCTCAGATTCTGCAGTTAGGGTTTCTCTCTTGGCTACTTCCTTTTACTCAGAGATTAACTCAAAACTTGTTGATGTCGATGAGAAAATCAACAGCTAACTTTGTTGAGCTTTTTGACCCGCTGATTTGAACTTTTGTTCTTTAGCCTCAGCAATAATGGCGAGGAAGAAGATGAGGGCTAGCTGTCTTTTCCAAAAGCTATTTTCTCTTCCTCGATCTATGCCTTTTATTATTAGCCCACCCACGGCTCTTTTGACCCATGGTCCCCACTGAAATTGACAGCTGCAACTTTGCTTTTGCATTAATTGTAGTATTGTAGGGAAGCGGCTACACTTGTCGCATCCTGTAGCTTTCCCAAAACAAATTTGGATTTTGTTAACTTGTTGACTTTACTGACGTCACCATCTGTGGACCTAGCCAAAATCAAGCAGCAGTAGTATAGGCATTGAGTGAGTAAGAATCACTCAACGCCAAAACACTTAGACAGATTTTTATCTATCTCAGGCATTGAGGGAACAAGCTTCACTCAATGCTTTTGGCCTTAGCTGATTTTTCTGTCACTAGGCATTGAGTGAGCAGCCTTCACTCAACACCAAAACACTTATAAATATTTTTTGTCATTAGGCGTTGAGTGAGCAACCTTCTCTCAATGCCAAAACACTTAGAAAAATCTTTCTATCTCTAGGCGTTGAGAGCGTTGAGTCCACTCAACGCATTTTGCCTTAGCCAATATTCCTGCTTCTCTGGCATTGAGAGTGTTGAGTGTGTCTTCATCACTCAACGCTTTTTGCCTTATCATAACATTCTGTTTCTATGCATTGGTAGCATTGAGTCCACTCAATGCTTTTTGCCTTGGCATTGAGAGCGTTGTGTGTGTCTTCATCACTTAATGCTTTTTGTCTTTGTTAAATTTTCTATCACTTGGAATTGAGTAAGTAAGCTTCACTCAACGCCAAACTACATAACAGATATTCTTCTATTTTTTTGACATTGAGTGAGTAAGCTACACTCAACACATTTGAACTTATCCAAATTTCTGTGAAACCATAGTCTCTAACTGACAAATGTTTAGTCAACGCTTTTTATCATATGTCATTGAGTGAGTAAGCTTAATTTAATGCATGTGAACTTAGTCAAATATCAACACAGATTTTCTATGGTATTTACTGTTTAAGTTATACTAAACGATTTATGTTGTATGGCATTGAGTGAGTAGACTTCACTCAATGCCTATGGACTTAGCCACATCTCAGCCAGTTTCTCCTTACGCTTTGACTGCCACAGCCTATCTCACAGCTTTGTATTGTATGACATTGAGTGAGTAAACTACACTCAATGCTTGTGTACTTAGGCACTTTTCTGTCTAGCCAATAGTTAGGCTTAGACTAACCGAGCTATACTCAATGCTTTTACTTATCTGGCATTGAGTGAGTAGACTTCACTCAACGCCTGTGGACTTAGGCAATTTCCAGCCTATTTAGCATCTTCCCTTATATCTAGCATTAAGTGAGTTGATTTCACTCAAAGCCTGTGGACTTACTGAATTCCTACACCTGGCGTTGAGAGAGTAAGCTTCACTCAACGCCCGTGCACTTAGGAAAATTCTTGTCTATTCTGCATCTATCATTGTGTCCACCTGTCCAATCATATGGAATACCTATCCTATCAATTTTTCAAGGATAACCTGCATGCATAAACTTAAGCACACATCAAATACAACTTTGTATATGACATTGATATATTTGACTTCTTCAAATCTAGAACATTGTGGGCAATGAACCCAACAATCTTGATTGATGATTTTGACTTCTTCAAATAGGGGGGAGATTGTTGGGTCCATTGCCCACAATATCTCAGATTTGAAGAAGATTTGAGGAAGTCAAACATGTCAATGATATACATAGTATTGTATTTGATGTATGTTCAAGTTCATACATGCAGGTTAGTCATTGAAACATTGATAGGACAGGTATTTCAAGTGAAGTGATAGGCGGTCACAAAGTAAAGATATGGAGAGACAGGAATCTGTCAAAGTCTACAGGCGTTGAGTGATGACAGTTCACACAATGCTAGATTTCATAAAGCGCTGAGTTAATTTTGGACAGTCAAAGCCATGTAGTCTGCAAAGTAATTCTGCGACCAAGTCCACAGGCGTTGAGTGATGACTGTTCATTCAACGCCATCATTGACTATAGCTGAATCTATCAATGCCTAAGTATTGGCGGACTGAATATTCGACAATGTACAGAAGCATCGAGTGAACACACCTCACTCGATGCCAAAGCAGAAGGCGTCGTGTTATGATAAAGCCTAAGATGACAGAAGGTGGTCAAGTACAAAAGCATTGAGTGATGAATCTTAATTCAACGCCCTCAACGCTAGACAACAAGAGAGTTGAGTCTTGTTGTTGCAGTCAAAGCTTAAGAAGAAGACAAAAATCAACTAAGTCCAGAAGCATTGAGTGAAGCCAGTTCACTCAACTCCCAATAAAGAAGACAAGCAAAAGTAGAAAGCGTTGAGTGAGGCCAACTCACTCAACGCCTTCAGATAGGTGAAGAAATGACTAAGGGTAATAGCATTGAGTGAAACCATGTCACTCAATGCTCTCAATTCCTATGATGCAGAATGATTCAGACAGTTAACTAAGTGTTTTCGCGTTGAGTGAAGCTTGTTCACTCAAAGCACTCAATGCTTGGAGTGGATTTGTGAAATTGGCTAAGTCCATAACTGATGACGTCAGCCAAGGTCAACATCATTCAAAATACTTGCGGGAAAGCTACAAAACACGCCAAATAATGTCGGAGAGCTACTGATCGCCCGCGAACAGACTCTTATGTGGGTGGTTGGTTCGATAAGTCGTAAGCCGCGGGCTTGCTAAAGGAGGCAAATGCACCTATTGCAAATAATACTCGATATTTGGGGGAATACCGAGGTCGTATTATTCTCGGGGTCGGGTTGATTATTCCTACTCCTCTAGGAGGACTATTATTTTACTGAAAGTAAGGTGGAGATTTTAATTAACTAAAGACGGGAAAAAAGAAGAAGAAGAGTGAAAACGATTTAGAAAATTCGATGAACGGTTAACGCTCGGCACCGAATCGGATTAATACTAAAATAACTTTTAATAATTATTGAACTTAGTTCTCAAATTAATAAAAGGCAACTTGGCCGTGGAGGTTCCATAAATATGAGCGCACTTATCTCTAGGAATATTGCTCACCTGAACGCTAAGACTATTCGACCGAACGTTAGTCCGACGAAGGATTTCTTTTAACGCCCGCTTTACGCTAAGAACCCCGCTATTGGGTGGGGAACCCAATCCGGAAGAATTACGCTTGTCCTCTCTCGAGGGTATGCACACAACTCTCTTTACCAAGGGGTGATCTGTCCACACGCACGGCCTCTCGGCTAGCTAGCATATGGATAACGGAAATAGGGCCCACACATCGATATGTGGTCCTACGCGTCATTAACCCGGGGTAAACCTTAAGTCCTAAAATTAAAGTGAAAATAAAGAACTTTAATTATTTCAAATCATTTTAAATGTCCCAATGCTCTTCGATGCCGAGGCTAATAACGATTAGCCACACATCGGTATGGGGACGGCTTTATAATTTGATGAGGCGCGAGTTCGTAACTAAATGCTAAAGGATTATAAGAAGAAGATATGAAAATAACAAACATTTAGAAAGCTTAAAACGTTAGCTAAAACGAGAACTCACACACACTTCAAATTATAAATAAAAAAAAACTAAGTTACAAGAAAGGAAAATTACAAGTCCTACTCAAACGAGTAGGCGGGAAATAAGGGCGCACCATTTAACTCTTAACGAGTAGGCAGAAAAGAAAAGAAAAAAAAAAGAAAATTACAAGTCCTACTCAAACGAGTAGGCGGGAAATAAAAGCATGTCATTTAACTCTTAATGAGTGGGCGGAAATAAATGTGTGCACACACACACTCTACACGAATTAAAAGAAAGCAATAAAACTATCTCCTACACACAACGCACTCTACATAATTTGAAGAAAGCGATAAAAATAAAGCGTGAAAATTTATCTCCTACACACACGCGCTCTACATAATTGAAGAAAGCATTAAATAAAGCATGAAAAATTATATCATAAACTCACACACACAACATGAAAATTTAAAGAACAAAATGAAAACCTAACTCCTACACTCACACACACAAACTAAAAACAAAATGAAAGTTACCTAAAAATTAAAACAACTACTTTTATACTTAGATTTTATCAAAAACACATAAAAAGAAAAAATTAAAAAGAAAGAGAACAAAAGTTTTTCAAAACAAATCAAAAACTAAAGCCTTTCAAAAATTAAAATAACAACTTTTTCATTCTTAGGGTTTCATAAAAGTGATTAAAAAGTGAAAAGAAATTGAAAAGAACACACAAAAAAAAGTTTTACAATCCTAAAACAAAACTAAGTAAAAAAAATTCAAAATCACTTTAAAACTTCTTTTACAAATTTTTAAGAATGAAATTTAAAAACATTAAGAACATGGAGAAAAAAGAGATAAACATATCATACCATATTTGGAAATAATATCTATAACGAACTATAACATTGAGACAAGTAAAAAAAATAGAAAATGAAGAAGTTACACTCATACACACACACACACACTTCTCATAAAAGAGAAGAATAAGGGAATACAAAAAAAAATCATTGAAATTGGGCCACTCAAATGCATTACATACCATCATGAGGAGAGAAAAACTACCAAATTTATTTAAGGGAAAACGTTGGATTACAAAGCAAAAGCAAAAGCTAAAACAAATATGAAAGGGAGGGGGGAGAAATCTCCTTACATTGAACAAAAAGCATCCAAGCAGCCCTCAAACTGCAATATGGTCCAAAAAAAAGTGAACTCTTGGTTCTTACAAAAATGGCCTATTTATAGAGAAAATTTCCTAAGAACACGCCCTCCGACACGGGCGTGTCAGGTGGTCGTGTCACTACTATTCACGAGGTGATCGTCGAATTGACGAGAAAGTTGACTTGCGGCTGAACACGAGGATGTCAGACCCTTGGTCACGGGCGTGACGGTGGGCATGTCAGGGAGGTAGATCCAAGTGCGGGTTGCGTTAAAAGTTGCTGGCAACATCTTGTCGGGCCAGGTGGAGGATTCATGGGCATGTCGGGGCTTGACACGGGCGTGTCTGGTCGGGTCGACGAACTTCGAGCGCATTTTCGTCGAGATGGGCGTGTCGATTGTCGAACGGGAATGACACGGGCGTGTCAGGTCATGGGACACGGGCGTGTCCCGCTCGGGTCGATGAACTTCGAGCTGGGTCGACAACTGATCGTCGAGGGCGTGATACGGGCGTGTCGAGTCTGGGACATGGGTGTGTTAGGTCATATTTTGACTTTTTCCTAAAAAAGTTCAGAAAACAAAATTAAGCAAAGTTAGGTAAATATTTACAAAAAGTAGCAATTTATTAAATAAAACTAACTAAAAAGGCAAAACTAAACTAAAATATCATAATAAAAACATAGAAAAATGTGTATAATTACAACTTATCAAATACCTTCATACCTAAGCTTTTGCTATTACAGAGCAAAAGTTTGAGATGAACTTATAAGGAATAAAAAAACTCTAAGTTTAGCTACCGCTTAATTAATTATAAGAGAGATCTAAATAAATATACGGGGTGTAAGAGTTAAGTCCTAAAATTATGTAGATGATTTAAATAACGCAAAAGTTTTGGCCAAAAGACTTATTGATGTAGTCAAATAAAAAGCAATAGTTGTAATGGTTAGATGAACGAAAATAGTTTGGAATTATATGAACTTTAGCTTATAGGAGTTTTATTGGAAATAATGCAATTTACAAATTATGCTCTCAAAAAGATTTTTGAATTAATTCTAGAATCGTGAAATTGGCTAAGGGGGGTGATGTTGGTTTGTGAAGAGGGTTTGGATATTGAGGTGAGGTGATTTTTTCTTGAACCTCCATTTTTTTCTTTTTGGATTATTAGGAAAATGAAATCTTATTTTTCTAATATCATTTTTTTTAAATTCATAATAAAATTGACCTAATGTATATGTGTGGGAGTAATGAATTTTATCATCTTACTCCGTAACATATAATCTTTTTAAATTATTGGGTGTCTATGTTTACGGAATGAAATCTTATTCTCATTGACATAGGATCTTTTTTTGGATAAAAAAATTTTATCATGTCAAGAAAGGCATGATAAGGGGAGAAAAGAAAACTAGATTTTTAATTAAAAAATTTTTGAGAGCAACCTTAATAAATTGTACATTCCAATTTTTCAGAAAGCTAAAAGTAAACATAATTGAATTCTATAGTCGTTAGTTTCTAACATAATATACGTGCTCCTATCAATGAAAAATCAGAAGTAGTGTCTAAAACGAGTTCGCTATTTTTAACAAAGCATAATGAATTCTTTAAAACTTAACTCCGGCTTTTAAATATTTCAATCATTAATTAACAAACGAATAGTGAACAAAAAATTAATTAAATTCACATATAAATAAACTCAAAACAAAATTTTTGGATAGCAAGAAAATTAAGAATAGTATATTTAATTTAGGTGCCTCAAAATATTTTTTGGATTTTTATAGCTTTTATCATCATTTTTTGTGTGTTTTTAATTTATTATCTTTTTTTGAATTTTTTTTACTCAATTTTTTTGAATTTTTTTACATATTTTCTTTTTTTGTTTTGTTTTTAAATTTGTTATTATATACATACGGAAAATGATAAGAAATATATATATATTTTTGAACTATATAAATATTTTTCTAACTTTTTTGGATTTTTTTGGTTTTTATAAGCAAATATTTACAAAAATAAGGAAAGAGAGAAATGAAAATTACAAAGAAGAGAAAGAAAGGAAGAGGAAAAAAGAGAGAAAAGAAAAAATATTTACAACAGATATTTACAAAATAAAACTAAAAAATTTTTGGAATTTTTGTTTTATAATTTTTTTGGAATTTTTGTAATAAAAAGAAAGGAAAAGATATATTTTTTTGGATTTTGTGTTTTATAATTTTTTTTGAATTTTTGTTTAAAAGAAAAGATAAAAAAATTTGGATTTTTCATTTTAAAATTTTTGTTTTGTTTTGTTTTGTTGTTGTATTTTTTTTTTTTTGAGTTTTTGAAATACAGAAAATAAAAGTGCAGAAAATAAAGCACGAAAATACCCTCATACTTAAGTCCAATATTGTCCCCAATGTTGCAGCGTAAGTATGCGGAACAAAAGAGAAAAGGCAATATTTACAAAGAAAATAAAGAGAGTGAAGGTAGGAGCTTCCCTGAAACGCGTTTGGGGAGACCCATCAGAAACCCTGCAGTTTATTAGAAAAAGTAACAAACAGAATAAATAAAGAGCGAAAAAGATAAGCGAGGGGTGCCTCCCAGGAGCGCTTTTTTTATAGTCGTGTAGCTTGACTATTTTGGCGGAGTTATATATCAAGGAGGGTTATGGTTTCGTAATGCTCGATCACTGAGTCGCCCGCTATGTATAACTTTAGCCGATGACCGTTTACTTTAAACGAACCTTTTTTCGGGTGGGAGACGAGTACGGTCCCAAATGGAAAAAATTCTTTAACTATAAAGGGACCAGACCATCTAGATTTTAGTTTTCCAGGAAAAAGATTAAGACGTGAATTGTAAAGAAGGACAAGATTGCCCGGAGAAAAAAATTTGGGGGACTTTATTTTTCGATCGTGATATAACTTAGAATGCTCATTATACAACTTATTGCTCTCATAAGCGTTTGCACGCCATTCATCGAGCTCGTTTAGTTGCAGTTTTTTATTCTAAGCGGCTAAGTTGGCGTCGAGGTTTAAAAGTTTTAAAGCCAAAAGAGCGCGATGCTCCAGTTCTACGGGTAAATGGAACGCTTTGCCATAGACTAACCGGAACGGCGTACAACCAATTGCGGTTTTTTATGCCGTCTGATACGCCCACAATGCATCGTTGAGTTTAACAGACCAATCTTTCCTATTTAGTGAAACGGTTTTTTCTAATATTCGCTTAATCTCTCGATTAACTACCTCAACTTGGCCACTGGTTTGCGGATGGTAGGGGTGGCGAGTTTGTGCGTGACTCCGTATTTAGCTAACAACTTAGCCATAAGAGCGTTACAGAAATGTGTTCCCTATCACTCACAATTACGCGAGGCGTGGCGAAGAGAGAAAATAGTTTTTTAAGAAAAGTAACGACGACTTGCGCATCGTTGCTGGGGAGAGCTTGCACTTCCTCCCACCTCGATATGTAGTCGACCGCCACTAAAATATACATATTTTTGAAAGAGGGAGGTAGGGGCCCAACAAAATCTATGCCCCATAAATCAAAAACTTCGCATTCTACAAACATATTTTGGGGCATCTCGTCGCGACGAGAGATGTTACCCGACCGCTGACAGCTATCGCATACGCGCACAAAAGTGTGCGCGTCTTTGAAGAAAGTGGGCCAAAAGTAGCCCGCCTCTAGCGCTTTCCAAGCGATCTGGTTGGCTTGATAATGCCCACCGGCTGGACCCTCGTTGCAGTGCTTAAGAATTTGCAAGCACTCCACACCCGAAACGCATCTTCAGACCGCTTGGTCCGCACAGATACGAAAAAGAAATGGGTCCTCCCAAAAGAAATTTTTCAAGTCAGAAAAAAATTTCTTCTTTTGATGACTTGAAAACTATTTTGGAAGCACCCGCGCTACTAAGTAATTTGCTAAATCTGCAAACCAAGGCGAAGATGACGAAGAATTATGGATGGCTAGGAGGCATTCCTCGGGGAATCTGTCATTTATTTCAGATTCGACGAGTGCTTCCGCACCCGGATTTTCTAAACGGGAGAGGTGGTCTGCCGCTAGATTTTCCGCGCCCCTCTTATCTCGGATCTCCAAATCAAACTCTTGTAGGATGAGAATCCATCGAAGAAGGCGGGGCTTCACATCATTTTTAGCTAATAAATATTTAAGGACGGAGTGATCGGTAAATACGATAACTTTAGAAAGCGTTATATACGAGCGAAACTTATCAAAAGCGAAGATGACGGCTAAGAGTTCCTTTTTTGTCGTCATGTAATTTACTTGTACGGAAGTGAGCATCTTGCTAGTGTAATAAATTGGATGAAAATGTTTTTCTACGCGTTGGCCAAGAACGACACCTAAGGCAATATCACTAGCATCGCACATAATTTCGAACGGAAGGGACCAATTAGGGGCCACTAAAATGGGTGAGGTGATAAGTTTTTGTTTTATTAAATTAAAGGCGGACTCGCATTCGCTACTAAAGATGAAACATTATTCCTTTTCCAAGAGGTGAGTTAGCGGCTTTGTTATTTTTGAAAAGTCTTGAATAAATCGTCGGTAAAAGCCCGCATGGCCTAAGAAACTCCTAATAGATTTTACGTTTGTTGGTTGCGGAAGTTTTTCTATGATTTCTATCTTGGCCTTATCCACCTCCATCCCCTTAGACGAAATCATATGGCCAAGGACCAAACCTCCTCGAACCATAAAGTTGCATTTTTCCCAATTTAAAACAAGGCTTGTGTCCTAGCACCGTTGGAGGACACGATCTAGATTGTCAAGGAAATCGGGAAAAGAGCGTCCGAAAACAGAAAAGTCATCCATAAAGACTTCCATAATGTCTTCTACTAGCTCGCCAAAGATCGCTAGCATACATCTTTGGAATTTAGCCGGAAGATTGCAGAGTCCAAATGGCATTCTTCGGTATGCGAAGGTGCCAAACGGGCAAGTAAAAGTTATTTTCTCTTGATCATCGGGGAAAATGGGGATTTGGAAAAACCCCGATAAACCAACAAGAAAACAATAATATGGTGTACAACCTCGGGCTCGCGAGAGGTCCTCAAAGCGCGAATAGTCGAGGCGGGCGAGTGGAATTGATGGGCGAGTGGGACCATGTGGTCCACTCGCAGGTGGCGAGATAAGTGTCCTCTGCAGTAGGCGAGATGCCCCTCTTGAGGGCGCGAGAAGGCCTATGACCGCGAGAAGGCCTCACAGCATATAAGGTTGGCGAGACGGAATGAGGATTCATCTCGCCGATAGATACTCCCCCACTTGCCATACAGAAGACAAGCCATTTTGACAGATCTAGGCCCCAGGGGGATTTTACTCTTCTATCCCTAGTATTTTTACTCTTTTGCCCTTGGTGGTCTGCGTATAACTCCTCAGAACAGTGGAGTTTGGCTGTTGGCAGACCCAACCAAGGGTACTCTAGTAATTTAAGGTCAACCCAGTATGGATATTTGCAGATCCAACTCAGAAAACTATAAATAGACCCAGAGGGGTTCTTCAGAAGCACACACATATATCTTTCCCGGGACTTGAGAGGCTTTTTTCTGTGCTTTCTGAAGAGCTCTTAGCCCAGCTTTTGGCTTTGGAGGGGAAGCTCTTAGAGATCTTCCGGGTAAGCGGTGGGAACTCCCTACTGAGGCCTTGGGTCAGTTTCTAGTCCTTCACGACCAGTCGAAGGTCGGAGCTTGGGACGAGTAGGTGTTGGCTACGCCCCTATTTTTCGAACTCTTGTCGAAGTCAGATTTTGTCTTTAATATATGGATGACTGGATAAACGCTCAAAAATCTGATCCAGAAACGGTAGTGGGAAATGATCCTTGCGGCTGACATCATTAAGTTTTCTATAATCGATGCACACTCGCCAACCCGTAATAGTACGAGTTGGGACAAGCTCGTTATGCTCATTCTCCACTACGGTTAGACTGCCCTTCTTAGGCACGATATGCACGGGACTAACACATGCACTGTTCGAAATAGGGTAGATAATCCCCGCATCTAATAACTTAATAATCTCAGTTTTAACGATGTCTTTCATGTTTGGGTTAAGACGACGCTGTGGCTGAATCGTTTTACGGTAATTATTGTTAAGAAATATCTTATGAGTGCAAAAGGAGGGGTTAATCCCCTTTAAGTCAGAGATTTGCCACGCAATTGCGTGACGATGTTTAAGTAAAACTTCCAATAAATCGGAAGTCTCCGAATCACTCAAGTCCGAAAAAATAATAACGGGAAGTGTATCGCCTTTTCCCAAAAAAGCGTATTTGAGTGATTCGGGTAAGGGTTTGAGGTCTAGGATGGGTGGTTCTTCTAGGGAGATTTTAATTCCTATGTCTTTCTTACCAATTAGTTCGAAAGACAGGTCTATAGATGTATCCTCATCGCATTTAAAATTTTCGAGCGCATAAATTTCGTCGTTTAAAAATACAGACTCGAAAATGGGAGAAGAACGATCTCCAAAAAAGGTATCTAAAGAATAGTAGAAATCGTCACTCAATGACAAATTATCCATCGAGGGATTAATAGAGAAAGTAACTTGATCATCTCCCACCCGAAGGAGAAGACGACCATTACTAATATCTATTAGTGTGCGGGAGGTGGCGAGAAAAGGGCGACCGAGTATTATTGGTACCTCGGCGTCCTCCTCGATGTCCAAGATGACGAAGTCTACCGGAAAGGTAAACTTGTCTACTCGGACAAGGACGTCCTCCACAACCCCAATAGGGAACTTAACCGAGCGATCCGCTAATTGGATGCGCATATTCGAAGGACTAGGAGTACCCAAACCTAAACGTTGAAAGAGCGAGAACGACATCAGATTAATGCTAGCCCCAAAATCTGCTAAGGCGTATTTTACTAATATATTGCCAAAAAGGCACGGGAAAGAAAACCGTCCCGGGTCGTTTTGTTTTGTGGGCAATTTATTAGTAAGGGCCGCCGAGCAGACAGCGTTGAGAGATACATGCAAAATATCCTCTAATTTACGTTTATTAGAAAGTAATTCTTTTAAAAATTTTGCATATTTAGGCATTTGTGAGATAGCCTCGCAAAAAGAAACTACGCACCTCACGTAGGCTAGTTGGTTCGGGCCATTCCCATATCACTTGAACTTTACCAGGATCAGCTTGTATGCCCTCAGACCCGACTATATAACAAAAAAACTCTACCTCTGACGCATAGAAAGTGCACTTCTTAAAGTTTAGAAACAATGTTTACTTCCTCAAGGTGGAATGAATCGCTCTCATGTGGGAAATATGCTCGTCAGTAGTGGTGCTGTAGACTAAGATGTCATCGAAATAAACTACCACAAACTTTCCCAAAAATGGCTGAAAGACATGTGTCATCATCCGGGAGAAGGTGTTGTGGGCGTTTGATAACCCAAAGGGCATCACAAGCCACTCATATAACCCGTCCATAGACTTAAACGCAGTCTTCCATTCATCGCCCTCACGGATCCTAATCTGGTGATAGCCACTCCGTAAATCCAACTTCGTAAAGATAGTGGCACCATATAAGACATCTAAGAGGTCATCTAATCGCGGAATAGGAAACATATACTTGATAGTAATCGTGTTGATAACGCGGCTATCAACACACATCCGCCATGTACCATCCTTCTTGGGGGCAAGCAAGGCTGGTACCGCACATGGGCTCAAGCTAGTCCTAATGAACCCCTTCTTCAACAGGTCCTCAATCTGGGTCTGTAATTCCTTATCGGCAGCGGGATGAAGTCTATAATGGGGTTGGTTGGGTAGGGATGAACCGGGAATGAGGTCTATCGCATGCTGTATATCCCTAAGTGGTGGCAACGTCGAAGGTAGCTCATCCGGGTAAACATCCTTATATTCTTCAAACAATGCCCGGAGCTCACTATGTAAGTCACCCAACACTCCCAAATTAGTCATTGCACTCATAAGTACTAAAGCATACAACACTCCATCAAGAAATGAATACTTCACAAATTGCTTCTTACCTACTAGACTCAATGTTTTCCTCTCGACTGGGATAGTGGTGTCCTTAGCCACACCTACTGGTTCCTTCGGAACGGTTGGCCTCAACGTAATGATCGTGCCATTAAATTTAAACTCGTACGTGTTGGATCTCCTAAAGTGTGTCATGTCGTGGTCGTATAGCCACGGACGGCCCGACAACATGTGACAAGCGTCCATTGGAAGGACGTCACAACACACCTCGTTGTATAGGATTTGATCGAGAGGGGTACTAGGCATCGCTTGGTGACCGGGACGATAACCTTATTGATCCAAGCAACCTGATACGGAGTCGGGTGGGGCTGCGTGATCAAGGCCATTCGTGTAACGTCATTTTCAGAAACGACGTTTGATGAGTTGTAAATATACCTATTTTCATGTTAATTATTTAAGTAGTTTTTGTTTTATTTTATTTTTTAGGTTCAATTTCTTCAATAAAATGCTCCTTTTATTGTATATATTTTGCTAACTTAGTTTATTTTATTTTTTCATAAATTTTCAAAATTTTGCCAAAACAATCATGTGTCACGCCCGTGTACTGTTGGTCATGCCCGTGTCAAGGGCGTGACACGTCAAAACCGTGGAAATCAGCAATTTTTGGACGAAATTGATGGACACGCCCGGCCACACGCTCGTGTCGGAAGACACGCCCCGTGTCCCGAGCCCGTGTCCATCCCGTTCGATGAAATTCTCTCGACGTTCGTCGACCAACATGACACGCCAGTGTCAGCTAACCCGACAGGCCCGTGTCACTTGCTCTCAACATTTTTCGCTCGACAATTTCAGTCTCGACACAATTCGCTCGACGATCGTCGACCAAGCCAACACGCCCCCAGTCACACCCGTGCCCTAGGGCGTGACTCCTCCACCTTGCCCGACAAACTGCCGACGGCGACTTTCGTCTCAGACGGCACCCAGTTCAACCTCCCCGACACGCCCACCGTCATGCCCGTGACCTGGGGCGTGACCGCCGCATTTTCCGCCGCAACGTCAAATCGCCGCCAGATCACCAAAATCACCGAAATTTTTGCCTATAAAAGGGCAGCTGCTGTATGAGTGAAGGGTTCCAAATTTTTGAACCATTTTGATGAGTAAGGGCTGCGGTTTGGAGCTTGCTTAGTGCTATGTAAGGATTCTCCCCCCCCCCCCTCCTTTTGAAGTTTGTTTGTTTAAGCTTTTATAATCAGCATGTTTTGTTAATAAAATCATTATTTTTCTTATCCTTACAAAGCTTTGGAATGTCTTTGAAGGCCTCCTTTTCATCAATATTATGTACTTTTGTTTTCATTTTCATATTGCGTGTGTGCGTGTATGAGTTAAAATTGTGAAATTTATTCTTTGAAATGAAAACCTATTGCCTTATTTTCATTTTTATCAAAAATTTTAGCCGTTATTATAGCCGTTTTTCTTATCAAAATTGGTTAGACTCAAGATTTTTATTTTCATTTTCTGCTGCTTTTTAAACTCTTTTACAAATATATAAGAATGAAACAATTTTTATTTCAACTTTTTATGCATTTCTAGCAAAATCTAACAGTAAAAATGCAAACGATTTAATTTTTCAAGCACTTGCTTTTCTTGCCTTAATTTGAAAACTCTTTGCACAAACAATTTTTATTTTGCCTTTTTATGCATTTCTACGGCATTATAGCGGCAGAAATGCAGTTGTTTTAATTTTTCAATAACTTTGTTTTGCTTAATTTTTTCGCCTGCGTGCGTGCGTGTATGAGATAAGTTTATTGTTTTCTCTAATTATGTAGAGTGTGTGCGTGTGCGCATTTATTTTCGCCTACTCGTTAAGAGTTAAATGTCGTGTCTTTAATTTTTCACCGACTCATTTGAGTAGGATTTGCAAGTGTGAGTATTTACTTTTTGCAGTGTGAGTATCTAATTTTCTGTCATGTGTGTGTGTGTGTGTGTGTGTGTTTTTATTAATGCAAGTGTGCGTTTTAATTTCAGCAAGTGTGTGTGTGTTTTTATTTTCCGCCTACTCATTTGAGTTAAATGGCTGGATTTTTTTCAAGTAGGACTTGTGTGTTTTTATTTTCCGCCTACTCATTTGAGTTAAATGGCTGGATTTTATTTAAGTACGACTTGTTGTTTTTACTTCCGCCTACTCGCTAGGAGTTAAATGGTCGGACTTCATTTCCCTCCTACTCGTTTGAGTAAGACATGTCATTTTCAGTTTTTATTTACCGCCTACTCATTTGAGTTAAATGGCAGGTTTTTATCTTCCTCCTACTCGCTAGGAGTTAAATGGCCGGACTTTATTTCCCTATAAATATTTAAGATGAACTTGTAATCGCATTTATTTCCGCCTACTCGTTTGAGTAGGACTTGCTTTCATTTCAGTCCTACTCGTTTGAGTAGGACTTGCAAATTTTCAGCCTTTTCCTTCCCACTCGTTTAAGTGGGACTTGCAATTTCAATTATGCAATTTTCTCTTACTTGTAACTTAGTTTTATTTCTGTCTCTTTATTATGTGTTTGGATGAATGCGGGTGTTTTTATTTGTAGTAACTTTTCTAAAATTAGGTTATCTTGCTTTTCTTCTTATTTTCTTTATAACCCTTCAGCGAATATTTTAGAACGCTCGCCTAACCAAACTCATAGTCTATCCCCATTCCCATGAGTGGCTAACCACTTTTAGCCCTCGGTATCGAAGAGCATTGGGATATAAAAATTTTTTTAAATTACTAAAGGTCTTATTTTTCTATTTAATTAAAAACTTAAGGTTTACCCTGGGTTAACGACGCGTAGAACCACATATCGATGTGTGGGCTCTATTTTCGTTATCCATATGCTCGCTAGCCGGGAGGTCATGCGTATGGACTGATCACCCCTGGGTAAAGAGAGTTCAGCACTAACCCTTGAGAGAGGAGGCGCGCTAACTCTACGGGATTGAGTTCCCCACCCAATAGCGGGGTTCTTAGCGTACTGTGGGCATTAAGAGGAATCCTTCGTCGGAGAGAGCCCGGTCGAATAGTCTTAATGTCCAGGTGAGCGATATTCCTAAAGATAGGTGAGCTCATTCTTTTGGAACCTCCACGGCCAAGTTTCCGCTTTAATTAAATTGAAACTTTAGATCTCTAGTTATTTAAAGCTATTTTTAATCCTAACGTAATTCGATACCGAGTGTTATCTCTTCATCGTCTTTAATATTAAGCTATTTTCATCCTATTTTAGTTAAAATCAACAACTTACTATTCCGGTAAAATAATAGTGCTTTCAGAGCAGTAGGGATAATCAACCCGTTCCCGAGAAATTTACGATCTGGATATTCCCCTGAATATTCTGTATTACTTGCGATAGGTGCGCTTGCCTACCTAAGCATGCAAGTGGCGATCGACTCATCGAACCAACCACCCACATAAGAGTCTGTTCGCGGGCTACATCAATGTTCACACAGCTATCACTATCGATAATCAGTTTGTAGAGCTTCTCACCACTCTTAAAAATCAGAGAAAATATGCTCATCCTCTTCCAATCATCTAACAGACGAGGAGTGGTCAAGATACAACGCATCACCATAAGGTGGTGATCGTCCTCTAAATCACAAGTAACCAAATTGACGTAGGGGGTCATTCGGAGAGCGTTACGGACACAAGTAACCCAACTAATCCTAACACGCCTTAGATCTACCGCTCCTATACAAGCATCTAGTGACTCATTACGGTTCAGATCAAACGAAGCACATAAAATATCAAGGAGGAGTGATCGACTCTAAACAACGATCAAGAAAAAGAGTCGGATGATTCCCCAAATTAACGCAAAGGTTGCCACTCCTTTTTGAGAGCAAAATCTAAGTTATAGGCCAAGATTCACTCAAGCAAATTGGATCTACCCGATCCAGATTTAAAGAAGTTCGAAAACGATGAAATCAAGTTAGAAATTACGAGCTATTGAATTTAAAAATCACGGAAACAACGGTTGTTCAACCTCCACAATACTAACAAGAAATCACAAAGATGAGAGGGAAGAAATTACCCAACCCAGTTTTCATGAACACACTTGATAAGGTGGGATAATCACTCTCTCCACGGATCCATCGGCGTCACACCGAATGGGGCTGCAACCTTCTTTCTTGGAGTTGCACCAAAGGAAGCCACGCCGGCGTCGCACCGAAGAGGGGAGGAAGGAAGCAAGTGGGCGGTGGCTTCACACCAAGGCCGGTGGCTTGAAGTCTCTCCTTGGCCGAATTTCTCACAATGAGGAATTTGTTTTAGGGTTAGCAAATCTTGTCTAATATTCTCATCAAAGGTTCTCCTTAAATAGGACTTACAAACATACCTAGAGCCATCCAAGATGGAGATGAAATCTCATCCATCCGGGCAGATAATAACACACCAAATGTTTAAATGCAGGAAATAACAAAATAAAAGGTCCTCTCATGAATATAAAATTATTACCCAAGCATGGAATAATTTTATATTCACAAATATAAAAGGTAAATAAAATAACGTAAGTGCATAAATTAAAATAAGCCTTCAAGTGGGCTTAGCACATCGCAGGTGGAGGTTATAACGTTGTCTTCTGTTAGCATCAACATGGCTCCGAAAGTCTTTATGTTGTAACGCCTTGGCAACCGGATCATCATCAAGTAGTGGTGGCGAGGCCGCGGCATCAATTTTCTTTGGCTTCTTCTTCTTCCTTTGGCAGTCATCTTTGTTGGACCCTAGTTTGAATTTGGGATAGGTTCACTAATTAGGATGTTTGACCTACTTTGTATAGCTAGGGTCAAGTCTGTTAGTCCTAGAGTTTAGGCTAGTATCAATCTCCATGGACCAGCCTGCAGAGGACTTCAGTAGACTCAAGACTTAGATGAATTCAGAGTTCAGATTATTAGTTTGAAGTTCTTCGAACTCAGCTCAACGATCGTTGATCGTAGATCGACGAACTCAGAAATCTTTCTCTGGGTTGAGCTCGACGATATTCGAGCTCAGGTCGATGATCTCTTCCTCAAGACAGATTCTCTACTTGACGAACTTGGAGAGCAAAATTGGCAAGTTATTTCCAATTTGTGGTTCGCTAAGCACAGGTCGACGAACAAGATTTCTCAGCTCGACGAACTTGGAACTCCAATCGACGAATTCTACCTAGAGGTCGACGATTTCTATCCTGAGTCAGATTGATAAGTTTTCATTACTTCTGTCCCCAATTTCTTATATTATTTAGCAGTAATTCTCTTAGTAATTAATGCTTATATTCTCAAAAATATAGCCGTTCTTGGCATCATTAATTATGGATTTAATCAGAGCTAATTGTTTGCTTATTTTAATGGTACAGTTGGGGAAACTCATTCAATACATTCCAGCCGTTTCATTCTCCAGAATCAGTCAGCAATTAATGCTTGGAATTCAAAATTCAAAAGGAGAATTTGACAGCAGAATATATAAGAGAATTTTCTTTCAGACAACAGAACATGTGTGATACAAGGAAGCAAGAAGAAAAGATACACAGTGATATACACAGAATACAGAACACAAGAAGTCATACAGAGAAGAGATACAGAAATATACTGAAGAATATATGCTTCTTCTCTGTGCTAAAAACTCTTTATTTTCCCCTGGATCTTTCAGAAGACTGAAGAAGAACATCATTCTTATATCAAGAGTCTTCTTCAACTTCTACTCCAGGAATCCTCAAGGATAACAACTCTAGATCTATCTACAAGTTCCTGGATTTCAACAAGATAAGGCTGAAGACCTACACCCTGAGCAAGGCTTCAGGATTTCTGAACATCTCAACATTTCAGAAGGAGCTTTGACAATAGCAATCCACTGAGTATTCTCTATTGAATAGAGAAAAGAGAAGATACCATCAACTCTCTCAATCTCATGTACAAAGGGTTTATTAACTCTCTTCAAAAGTTTATTGTTGGTTTTTGTGCACCTGATCAAAAGCCTAAAGGGTTATGAGATCTCCCTATAAATAGATCTTGTGGTGGCAGTCACCTAATCAAAAACCTGATAGTGGATTCCTACTAGGGTGGTAGAAGAGTGGATGTGCCCAGTTTGGGGAACCACTATAAAATTTTTGTGTTGTCTGGTTTTTCATTTTCTCTTTATTTTGTTGTGTTCTGATAGTGTAGTTTAGCTTAGTTTCCATTTCTTTTTATACAACTACTATTATCACTTATTTCTCTGATAAAATTTTTTTTGCCAAAAAGTTTTAAGTTACTCTATTCACCCCCCCCCCATCTAGAGTAATCAGATCTATCCCCTAACTTTCAATTGGCATTAGTAGATTATCAATTGCCTAAGTTGTCTTTCAACCTTCCTCATCGTGATCTTCCCATTTGCGCTTGTTCATAGGTCGTTGAAGCAGAGTACCTAGAAAGGCACCCAGGGCATCAAGCCTCTTAGTGACTTCTTCAGTGGAGTAAACCATCACGCAACAGTTAGAAAGTGGAGCCCGAGGGTCATCCCCTCCCCCTCCATTTATAAAGGTCGGAGGGGGTATCCGCCGAGCATCATAGGGTTGAGAGCATGCCTAAATCTTTGCCAAATGTGGGGTTGGATGTTTCTTTCTGAGCTCCTAGGCTGCTCAAAAAGAGTGGGGATTGTGTACAACCCTTATTCGTCAAGTGTCAACGGTCAACGATCAGCAGTCAACAAGTATTTAGTCAACGATCAGTACCAGTACATGAAGATCTGATTGGTATTAAATGGCCAGTAGAAGAGGCAAGGAGACCTTTAGATGCAAGCGAGGATCATACTCGCCAGGTCACACAACCACTTAGCAGTCCGGGCAAACTTTAGAAAACTTTTAGTACAAGCAAGCTACGAGTAGTAATAGTGGAGTGCACATCAATACTCGCCTAGCAGGAAACTTCCAACCAACATCACAGATGATCGCCAACCAATACTCGCTAGTAACCGAGCCAAGTCGCCAGAAGACAGCAGTCGAGATTGCAGGATTGCGTCTTCTCGCATAGAGACACATCCCTTTGGATTTTCCTATAAATAGGACCCAAGGTACAAGAAGGACTTCGAAATCTTGAAAAAGATCTAGACCACTTAATTTCTTGGACTTTTAGTTGAGCCTTTGAATCTTTTCTCCGAATAGTCAAGTTCCCAGCTGGTGTCCCTCCTGAACCCTGCTCAGCCATCTTTGGTTATGGAGGGGAAGATTTTTCTAACCATACTGGTATGTGGTGGGACCTCCCTACCGCAACACCTGAGGTCCTTTTTGTTGTCCCTATTTCTACGTTCTAGCTCGCAAAGCCGTCAATCTCGACCACTAGACTACTAACCATAGGCTGCATTGAACCAAATTTTTGAGTAGGAACTTTCATGGCTTCAAAAATGGGATCGATCCTAATTTATAGAAATCATGGGTCGTAAATAGCCAGAATTTTGTCTCCCCCACTAGCGAAGTGGGGAGTTATGGGCCTAACCACCATACGCGCGATCTGCATGCCTGATCTGCATAGTAATCATCGCGCATGGGATCCCAACTGTCGCATGGGATCCCGTGCGTCGGCCTCTTATTGACCACCTGACAACCTCGACCGGCCCCGCAATGGCCGCCGCCGCCCGGCCCATGGGCAGCTTCCGTCGGCTCCGTAAGGGTCGTCCGACCCTCAGCCGCCTAGAACACGGGCGACCTAATCCTTGCCCGGCCATGCAAGTGTCAGCCGCCCCTTCGCCTCCCGATCCACTAGCGACCTTGACCTTGGCCGGCTAGGAGGAGCCGACAACCCCTATCCCGCCCCGGCGCACGGGCGACCTCAGTCGGCCCTACAAAGGCCGACCGTCCCTAGGCCACCCGGAGCATGGGCGGCCTTAGCCTTAGCTGGCCTCGCAAGGGCCGGCCGCGCCTAGGACGCTCGACGCACGGGATGCCTCGGCCTCGGCCGACCCCGCGAGGGTCAGCTTCCCCTTGGACTGCCAGCCCGAGGGTGGCCTCGGCTGGCCCCACAATGGGAGGCCTCCCCTAGGCATCCTGATACACAGAAGGTCTCGGCCTCTGCCAACCGCGCAAGGGCAGGCCGCCCCTAGGCTGCCCGCCACATGGCGGGCCTAAGCCTCGACCAGCCCCACAAGGGCCGGCCACCCCTAGGCCGCCCACCGCATACGCAACCTTGACTGAAGGGGGATGAGGTGTGAGGGGGATGATCCAGCTGCGTCTTTGGCTGCCAGCCTTGCTCGGCCATCAGGCTTGTCGGGTTGCCCATTTTACTGGGTTGGTTTTTTTGTCCCTTCGCCGCCCGCCCCCTTTATCTTTGCCATCAAGAGAGGGTGAGGCCCTATGGCCTCCCAGATCGGGCAGCTAGATGGCCTTCTTCCCATTTGTGGCAGGTGATGACTTGGCCGTCTGCCCCTTGCTAGCACCCCGTTGGTGAGGGAAAAGCCTCCCGGGTCGGGCATCCCTCTAGCTGCCCAACTTGGGGGGCCCAGATCATTGAGGGTGATTATAGCAATATGATTGCTTATTTCCATAGGTATATGGCTGAAGGACGCTGAGCGTGGGAGCTGTAGAATGAGGAGGAATTGAATTCTTGTGGTAATTCTCGCACTTGTCTTTTCAACTAGTGAGGAGATCAAACAATAAGGCCACAGACTTTTGTTCTAAATATGTTTTGCTTTCTCCTTTTTGTTGGACAGATCCTGTGAGGCATCACCCAGAATTCCTTGAGATTATCGAGAAATATTTGGTGGGTATCCTCCATCTTGTGTAGTTTGTTTGTAAGTTTTCCTTTTTATTTTTATACAAATGCACTCTTTTACGGAAAAATTCTCCTACAAATTTCTCTCTCCTCCATTTCTTCTCCTGGCACGTGCTCCCGTGGGTGCCTCTTTTGTGCGCGCTCTCACGGGCATCGCTTCCATGCACGCTCCCGTGCGCGATGATTCCTTGCATTCCCCAGTGCGCACCATTTTCTTGCACGCCCTTTCATTGTGCCCCAGCACGCGCCCCTTCCTTGCGTGCCCCCGCACGCGCCTCTTCTGTGTGCACTCCTGTTTGTGTTGCGTCCTTGCACGCTACCATGCACGCCGCTTCCTTGCGTGCACTCGCGCACGCCCCTTCATTGTGCACCCTTGCGCACGTCTCCTTCTCATGTGCTCCCATGCACGACTCTTCCTTGTGTGCTCCAGCGCGTGTCGTGTCCTTGCACGCTTCCGTGCGAGCAGCTTCCTTGCACGCTCTCTCGCGCGACTCTACGTTGCACACTCTGGAACATATTGCGTCCTTGCGCGCAGCTTCCTTGCGCTCTCCCACGCGCACCACTTCCTTACACACTCCTGCACATGTCACTTCCATGCGCGCTCTCTCGCACGTGCTTCCACCTTGTGTGCTCTTATGCGCTCGAAGCATTTCGTCTGGACGTCAAGTTTAGAACGACCAACGCGTTGCCCTCAGCATGGGTATTTATATGCTTAACCCTAAATCCCCGACAATGGGTTATTTGATGTCCAACGGATCCAAATCGAACCCAATGAGGACCCGTTACCATTATAACAATATACCCCAACATGGGAGAGGTGGTCGGAGCTTGGAGAAAAGCGGATCTAGAGCAAGGAGTTTCATCCATGGCTTCTTGGTGGAGACCGTTGAAGCCAAAATCTGACTTCGACAAAAGTTCGAAAATAGGGGCGTAGCCAACACCTACTCGTCCCAAGCTCTGACCTCCGACTGGTTATGAAGGACCAGAAACTGACCCAAAGCCTCAGCTGGGAGGTCCTGATAATACGGTTCGCAGTCAATTTTATTAGGATATTTTCGGGGTTTTAAAGCAAATCATGTCTTGTAAAGTACTTATTTTGATTCCCCTTTGTATATATTTTTGTCGCTAATGCATTTTTTCTGCTTTTTACAGGTTTTCACGGCTTTCAGCCGAATTTTGCTGTGACACACCCCAAGGTCACGCCCTACCAGGGCGTGTACCTAGGGCGTGTACCCAGAGGAATGAAGCAATTGGTCCGAAACTGCATTCCGTGGAAACTTAGTGTTCACGCCCTCTGTCACACCCGTATCACATCCGACACGGGCGTGTTCTAGAGGCGTGTCCCCAGGTTCCGAGGAATCGCCGCAGCGCGCTCGTTTTTCCCGCTCCACCGTCGCACCGAAAGTGTCACGCCCTAGGGTCACGCCTGACCCGGGCGTGACATATGGGCGTGTACTTCAGCAATTTCGCCCGTCACCTCCAGCATTCAATTGCAGCTCAACAAAGACACGCCGCAAAGAACACGCCCCAGGTACACGCCCTACCAGGGCGTGACTTGTGGGCGTGTACCGCAACTACTTCGTCAGAATTCAATTCCAGCCCGAAAAAGTCGCGTCGAATGTGTCACGCCCCAGGGTCACGCCCGACCAGGGCGTGACAGGGGGCATGACCCGACCCAAAAAATTCTATAAATAGGGCCCAACTCTAAGGGTTCAGGACACCTTTTGCTTTGAGAGGGGAGGTTCTGTCCTTTGTATTTCTGAACTTTTTAAGCATGTCTTTCCATTTTTAGTTCTTAGCTGTAGCTTTATGCTTTCCCTGTAGTAGTTCCTAGCTTCGTTCTGTAGTATAATGTTAATGATAGTGTAGTTTACCTTTCCATGCACTTGTAATCGCTGGTTTTCATGTTGTAAGATCCCTGTTTCTATTAATAAAAAGTGTTGTTTTCTTTTACGTTGCTGCTCCGTTTTCATTATTCTTCTTCTACTCATCCCCCCCTCTTCCTCCTCACCATGATTAACTAATCCTCCATGTACTCGATCTTAATGATCCGAGGTTCGAGTGATTAGGTTATGATGCTTTGAATCTTACCTTTTCTTTTTAGGGTTTAGCTTTGAATTACTCTTGATTTATCACGGGTTGGAGGTATATCATCGATATATACTCTCCACCTTTGCTTTCATTCTGGGCTAGCCGAGAGGCCGAAAGTTTGAAATGAGCACTCAAGAGTAAAGGGAGTTGTTCACACCCCTCGAGAGAGGCAGACGTTCAAATCTCCCGGATTGGAGTAAAATCCAATAGCGGGGTTCACCGCGTAAAGCGAGTTTTAGGCCTCCGATTTAGGCGAGAGTCGGTCGGACCTTCCTAAACTCAGTTAGGCACGACCTTCGAGAGAAGCGTGTCAATATTCATGGAACCTCCACGGTCAAGGACCTTTACCCTAATTAGCTTAGGTTTATTTATCGTATTTTTCTAACCACTCTTGCCGAGGTGATTTCTGATCGAGTGCATTTTCCCCTTCATCGTTACTAAGCTCAAGTTAATCGCTCTTTTAGCTCTCTTTAACTTTTCATGCAAGTAGCTCTCTTTCATTGCAAGTAGTTCTCTTCCTTTAGCATGTTTAGCTAACTTACTTTTTCCGTCGATAAAATAATAGATTTCGTGTGAGTAAGCTTAATCAACTGTTCCCGGATTTCAATACGACACTTGTGTCCCCTAGCTGCATTTCGATAGGTATACTTGCCTTGATGAATTGTTAGTTTGGTTATTTTCTCCTTGCAGATATCTAAGAGACAATCAAGTTTTTGGCGCCGTTGCCGGGGATGCAACGCTCATTGATAAATTGAAAACGCGAATATATTAATGTTATTACTTCTCTTTCTCAGCCTCCTTCTTATATTTTTTCCGCCTACTCACTTGAGTTAAATGGCTGGATTTTGTTAAGTGTGCGTATTTTTAATTTTTCCGCCTACTCACTTGAGTTAAATGGTTGGATTGTGTTCAAGCAAGTGTGTGTATTTTTAATTTTTCCGCCTACTCACTTGAGTTAATTGGCTGGATTTATTTCAAGCAAGTGTGCGTATTTTATTTTTTCCGCCTACTCACTTGAGTTAATTGGCAGGCTTTATTTCAGTAGAGTGTGTTACTTTCTGTAGAGTGGGTGTGTTTTAATTTTCTGTCAAGTGCGTGAGTGTAGCTTTTACTTTCCGCCTACTTACTCGGAGTTAAATGGCTGGATTTTAATTACCGCCCACTTAATACAAACCCACATCACCAATTTTTCTACACCACCTAACTCTCTCGAAAAGGGCAAAGTGGCTCTAAATGCCACTATCTTGTCTAGTACCTTGCGAACCCTTCACCGGGTAGCCCTTGGGAAGTTCGGGAGTTAAAACATAAAAAATTCTATTTCAAAAAAAAAATTTTCGATCTTCATTAGCTCTTTTATTTTCTAGTCTTCTTCTCCTCTCTTCTTCTAGTGTATGACCCGCGGAAGTCCGTCGGTTACTTTGGACCTGGACCACGAAATTGAGCGTACTCTTCGGAGAAGATCGCGATTTCAAGGCCCTACTACCCAAGTGCCGGTTGAGGATTCCGAGTCATTTTCTACCTTAAGAATGGCAGAACCCAACGTGGAGGAAGCCGTGCATAGGCCTATGTCCTATTATGCACGACTGAATCTCGAGGGTACAGAAACTAGTATAGTTCGCCCTGTAATAAATAATAATAATTTAGAACTGAAGCCTAGCATAATTCAAATGGTGCAGCAGTATGTGCAATTTGACGGGCTTCAAGATGAAGACCCGAACGCACACATAGCCAGCTTTCTTGAGATTTGTGACACCTTCAAGATAAATGGTGTCACAAATGATGTTATTAGGCTAAGATTATTTCCTTTCTCTCTTAGAATTAAGGCTAAGCAGTGGTTGAACACCCTTCCTAAAAATAGCATAACTACTTGGACGCAATTAACTGAAAAATTTTTGGCCAAGTATTTTCCGCCTGCTAAAACTGCTAAACTTAGGAATGACATTTCTGCCTTTGGACAAATAGACTCAGAGACCCTTTACGAAACCTGGGAAAGATTTAAAGAATTATTAAGACGATGCCCCCATCACGCTCTGCCTGTATGGTTGCAGGTGTAGACATTTTATAATGGGCTAAATCAAAGCACGAAGCAAATGATAGACGCAGCTTCTGGCGGTACTTTAAACCATAAGACCCCGGAAGCAGCTCTTGAGCTGTTTGAAGACATGGCCATGAACACTTACCAGTGGAATGTGCCTAGGTCCCGCCCAAACAAACCTGCAGGTCTCTTTGAAGTGGACAATGTCTCCCAACTCGCACTGCAAGTTGAAATATTAAGCAAAAATATTACGGAGATGATTGCTGCCTCCGCCCCTCAGGTATGGGAATCTGCAACTCCTCCCGCCGAACATTTGGATTATGTAAATAATATGCCTAGAACTGCTTTTAATAATTTTTCTGCTGCGAATTATCATCCTCCTGGTTTTAATTTTCCGAATAGTTATAATCCTGCGTTAAGAAATCATCCAAATTTTTCGTGGAGCAATCCATCGAATGCTGTGCGCCCGCCAACGCTATAACGGTCCAGGCCCATCCCATGGGAACCCGCTGGCACCGCCGGCCTACCAGGGTCCAGACCCGGGCCCACCACTGGTAGTCAGCCTTTCACATTCAAGCCTGCAGGCCATGCACCCCAACCCCTCTCCGCGCCTGTTTATCAGCAGCGGTAGGCTGTTGCCACTGGGTCTCGAACCCAGGACCTTGATAAGAGAGCTTTCCACCACTCCCTCATCACCAACTGAGCTGCAGCTCAGTTGGTGATGAGGGAGTGGTGGAAAGCTCTCTTATCAAGGTCCTGGGTTCGAGACCTAGTGGCAACAACCTATCGTACTGATAAACAGGCCGGAGAGGGTTGGGGTGCATGGCCTGCAGGCTTGAATGTGAAAGGCTGACTACTAGTGGTGGGCCCGGGTCTGGACCCTGGTAGGCCGGCGGTGCCAGCGGGTTCCCATGGGATGGGCCTGGACCGTTACAAACGGCCTCCCCAGCCCACGGCTCGCAAGGACAGCCGCCGGCCTACCAGGGTCCAGACCCGGTCCCACCACTGGTAGTCAGCCTTTCACATTCAAGCCTGCAGGCCATGCACCCCAACCACTCTCTGGCCTGTTTATCAGCACGGTAGGTTGTTGCCACTGGGTCTCGAACCCAGGACCTTGATAAGAGAGCTTTCCACCACTCCCTCATCACCAATTGAGCTGCAGCTCAGTTGGTGATGAGGGAGTGGAGGAAAGCTCCCTTATCAAGGTCCTGGGTTCGAGACCCAGCGGCAACAACCTACCGTGCTGATAAACAGGCCGGAGAGGGGTTGGGGTGCATGGCCTGCAGGCTTGTGTGTGATAGGCTGACTACCAGCAGTGGGCCCGGGTCTGGACTCTGGTTGGCCGACGGTTCAGCTGGGTACCATGTTGATGGGCCTGGACCGTTACAAAAAGTGCACTTTTTTGTAACGGTCCAGGCCCATCAACATGGGACCCAGCTGGAACCGCCGGCCTACCAGAGTCCAGACCCGGGCCCACTGCTGGTAGTCAGCCTATCACATTCAAGCCTGCAGGCCATGCACCCCAACCCCTCTCCGGCCTGTTTATCAGTACGGTAGGTTGTTGCCGCTGGGTTTCGAACCCAAGACCTTGATAAGAGAGCTTTCCACCACTCCGTCATCACCAACTGAGCTGCAGCTCAGTTGGTGATGAGGGAGTGGTGGAAAGCTCTCTTATCAAGGTCCTGGGTTCGAGACCCAGTGGCAACAACCTACCATGCTGATAAACAGGCCGGAGAGGGGTTGGGGTGCATGGCCTGTAGGCTTGAATGTGATAGGTTGACTACCATGAGTGGGCCCGGGTCTGGACTCTGGTAGGCCGGCGATCCAGCGGGTTCCCATGGGATGGGCCTGGACCGTTACACCCGACACGGGGCGTGACCCAAGCCCGTTTCCTCTCCTCTCGACGAATTCAACTCGACGATCGTCGAGTGTCGACCCCAACAGTCACGCCCAGTGTCACGCCCGTGACCGAGGGCGTGACTCAATTTCCGCTCGACGATTTCGACTCGACACTTTCCACTCGACATTCGTCGAGTGTCGACACCAACTTACATGCCCAGCGTCACGCCCGTGACCTGGGGCGTGACCTTTCCAGCTGGCCCGACAGGATGCTGCCGAGGACATTTGACGCAACCCACGCCCGGTTCTACCTCCCTGACATGCCCAGTGTCACGCCCGTGACCTGGGGCGTGACTGCTGCGAACTCAGCCCGAAGTCAACTTTGCTGTCCAATCGCCGGCCACCTTCATGAATAGTACTGTCACGCCCCCCCCCCCCCCTACACGCCCGTGACCGAGGGCGTGTACTTAGAAATTTTTTCCTATAAATAGCCCAGTTCTGTAAGGTCCAAGGGTTCAGATTTTTGGGCCAAGTTAGTGTCTTTTTGTGGGCTTAATCCGTGGATACTAGTGCTATGTAAGGAGATTTCTCCCTTCTTATTTCATGTTTTGTTTTGCTTTATCTTTTAGCTTTGTAATAGCTTGAAAATTTTAATAAAAATGTTTGATTTTCTCTCTCTATTTAGCATGAAAAATTCATTTGGATGGCTCACCTTTTCCCCTTTTTATCCTTGGTTTTATCTTTGTTCTTCACTTAGTTCTTCATCTATGAAAGGTGTGTGTGTGTGTATGAGTGTAATGTATTTATTTTCCATGTCTTTTTTCCCTTAACTTGTCTTCATGCTTAGGATTTTGATTTCATTCTTATGATTTTTTTAAAAGAGATTTAAAAAAGTGATTTTGTTTTTTTTTACTTAGTTTTCTTTTAGGATTGTAAAACATCTTTTGTTCTTTTCATCTTCTTTTTCACTTTTTTATCACTTTCATAACATCATAAGAATGAAAATGTTGGTATTTTAATTTTCCAAAAACTTTGGTTTTTAATTTGTTTTGAAAAACTTTAGTCTTCTAAAAATTGTAATTTTCTCTTTTTATTTGTTTTTGGCAAAACCTAAGCATGAAAAAGTTAAAGTTTTAATTTTTAGGTAACTTTGATTTTTCTTTGTTATTTGTGTGTGTGAGTGTATGAGCCTAAATTTCCTTTTGTTCTTCTTAATCTTCATGAAGTGTGTGTGACTGTAGGTGTATTAACTTTTATGCTTTGATTTAAATTGTGTAGAGTGTGTGAGTGTAGGTGTTAAATTTTAATGCTTTCTTTTTAATTGCTTTCTTTTAATGCTTTTTTCAAATTATGTAGAGTGTGTGAGTGTAGGTGTATAATTTTATTGCTTTCTTGAATTTCATATGAAGTGTGTGTGTTTGTGTGCATTTATTTTCGTCTACTCGTTAAGAGTTAAATGGCGCATCGTTTTCATTTTCAGTCCTACTCGTTCGAGTAGGACTTGTAATTTTTCTTTCTTTATTTTTCCGCCTACTCACTTGAGTTTAAATGGCCGGACTTTATTTCCCGCATACTCGTTTGAGTAGGATTTGTAATTTTTCTTTCTTTATTTTTTCCGCCTACTCACTTGAGTTAAATGGCCGGACTTTTTAGCCCTGTAATCGCATTTATTTTCTCCTACTCATTTGAGTAGGACTCGCTTTCATTTCAGTCCTACTCGTTTGAGTAGGACTTGTAATTTTCAGCCTTTATTTACCGCCCCCACTCGTTTGTGTGGGACTCGCAAATTATGAATATGCAAATTTCTTTTATGTGTAACTTAGTTTATTTTTAATTTATAATTTGGAGTGTGCGTGAGTTCTTATTCTAGTTAACTTTTTAGCTTTCTAAATTTTGTTATTTTTCTTGTGTCCCTTTCTTATAAACGTTCAGTGTTTAATTTCGAACTCGCGCCTCACTAAATTATAAGCCGTCCCCATACCGATGTGTGGCTAATCGCTATTAGCCTCGGCATCGAAGAGCATTGGGACATTTGAAATGATTTATAATAATTAAAGCTCTTTTTTTCATTTTAATTTAAGCACTTAGGGTTTACCCCGGGTTTACGACGCGTAGGACCACATATCGATGTGTGGGCCCTATTTCCGTAGTCCATATGCTAGCTAGCCGAGAGGCCGTGCATATGGACCGATCACCCCTGGGTAAATAGAGTTGCGTGCATACCCTCGAGAGAGGACAAGCGTGATTCTACCGGATTGGGTTCCCCACCCAATAGCGGGGTTCTTAGCGTAAAGCGGGCGTTAAGAGGAATCCTTCGTCGGACTAACGTTCGGTCGAATAGTCTTAACGTTTAGGTGAGCAATATCCCTATAGTTAGGTGAGCTCACATTTGTGGAACCTCCACGGCCAAGTTGCCTTATTATTAATTTGAAAACTAAGTCTTTTTATTATTTGAAATTGTTTTAGTCTTAATCCGATTCGATGCCGAGCGTTAACCCTTCATCGAATATTTTCTAAATCGTTCTTTTTTTGCTCCTTTACTTTTTCGTCTTTTATTAAGTAAAAAATCCACCTTACTTTCTGTAAAATAATAGTCCTCCCGGAGGAGTAAGAATAGTCAACACGACCCCGAGAACAATACGACCTCGGTATTCCCCCGAATATCGAGTACTACTTGCGATAGGTGCACTTGCCTACCCGAGCGAGCCCGCGGCGATCGACTCATCGAACCAACCACAGTAAGAGTCTGTTCGCGGGCCCATCATGTTTTTGGCGCCGTTGCCGGGGAACTCTCTTTTCGAGTTGCTATTTCGAATTCCGGAGTCTATTAATTTTACTTATTTTCTACAAAAAAAAAACTAAAAACTTTATTTTAAAAACAAAAAAAAAGTTTATTTTTGTTTTATTTTTTGTTTGGGTGTATGACCCGAGGACAACCATCAGAGTCTGAAGATTTAGACTTCGACCCTGAGATCGAACGCTCTCTTGCGCGTATCCGACCTCATCACTGAAATCCTTCTTTAGATCCCAAGGAATCTATCGGAGAACCCACTATTGTAGTTATGGCCGCCCCTAACCTTCCCCCAGCGGCCGAGCGTACTATGTCTTATTACGCCCGGCCTAACCTGGATGATTCTGGGTCGAGTATTGTTCGCCCTGCGGTGGCCAATAATAATTTTGAAATTAAGTCAAGTGTCATTCAAATGGTCCAAAACGCCGTGTAGTTCGATGGACTGCCGGATGAGGACCCGAATGTCCACTTGTCCAATTTCTTGGAGATATGCAACACCTTCAAGATCAATGGCGTCACTGATGACGCCATTCATTTGCGCTTATTTCCTTTTTCCCTTAAGTCCAAAGCCAAGGCGTGGTTGAATGCCCTCCCGCGAGGATGTATCACCACGTGGGCTGAGTTGACGGAACGGTTCCTAACGAAGTACTTTCCGCCCGCAAAAACTGCAAAGTTGCGGGCGGACATTTCTTCGTTTGTGTAGAACGATCCTGAGGCTCTATACGAGACTTGGGAATGGTTTAAGGAATTCCTCCGCCGTTGCCCGCACCACGCGCTGCCAACGTGGTTGCAAGTTCAAATTTTTTATAATGGGCTGAATTTTCAGATGCGTCAAATGATTGACGCGGCTGCCGGGGGTACGCTTAACAACAAAACCCCCGAGGCCGCCCAGGCTTTATTCGAAGAGAAGGCTATGAACGCCTATCAATGGAACGTCCCGCGGGGACGGCCAAAGCCGGCGGCTGGTCTTTTTGAAGTGGTTGCCACTGCTCTCTTGACCCTTCAAGTTGAAAGGTTAACAAAGCAGGTGGCGGAGATGTCTGCTGCCTCCTCCACTCCGCCTTGTTTTATTCCCCCTAACGTCTGCGTAGCTGAAGAGTTCGTGGACTTCATGGGAAATTCGGGTCGTCCTCCCTTCAACCCCAACAACAACCCTTATAGTAATAACTATAATCCGGGTTGGAGGAATCACCCCAACTTCTCGTGGAGCAACCCGAATAATGCTCAGCGTCCCCCTATTTCTTATGCGCCCGGATTTCTTCCTCCCCCTCCTCTTCCGAAACCCTCCCCGATGGAGGAAACTTTTTCGAAGTATATTGCGTCCAACGAGTCAAATATCCGGAACATCACCGGATCGCTAAAAACACTCGAACAACAGGTTGGACAGCTGGCGAGGATGATGTCCGAGCGCACGCTCGGGGCACTGCCGGGAAACACGGAGCCCAATCCGCGGGAGAACGCCAACGCTATAACCCTCCGTAGCGGAAAGGAGGTGGTCGATCCAAAACGGACCGACCCTCAGGTACATATTTCACCTCCGACCCCTCTTCCCCTTTCTTCGCTTACGCCGCCTTTACCTATTATAAAAGAAAAAATTATTTTAAACAAGGCTCTTCCGTATCCGCATAAGTTAGAAAACGAGCGTAAGGACGCGCAATATGAAAAATTTATTTTATTACTAAAACAAATTCACATTAATGTTCCTTTTTGCGAGGCTATCTCGCAAATGCCCAAATATGCGAAATTTTTAAAAGAACTACTTTCTAATAAACGCAAATTAGAGGATATTTTGCATGTATCTCTCAACGCTGTCTGCTCGACGGCCCTTACTAATAAATTGCCCGCAAAACAAAACGACCCGGGACGGTTTTCCATCCCGTGCCTTTTTGGCGATATATTAGTAAAGTACGCCTTAGTTGATTTAGGGGCTATCATTAATCTGATGCCGTTCTCGCTCTTTTTGCGTTTAGGTTTGGGTACTCCTAGTCCTACGAATATGCGCATCCAATTAGCGGATCGCTCGGTTAAGTTCCCTATCGGGGTAGTGGAGGACGTCCTTGTCCGAGTCGACAAGTTTACCTTCTCGGTAGACTTCGTCATCTTAGATATCGAGGAGGACGCCGAGGTACCAATAATACTCGGTCGCCCTTTTCTCGCCACCTCCCGCGCACTAATAGATGTTAGTAATGGTAGCCTTCTCCTCCGAGTAGGCGATGACCAAGTTACTTTCTCTATTAATCCCTCGATGGACAATTTGTCATCGAGCGACGATTTCTGCTATTCTTTAGATACCTTTTTCGGAGATCGTTCTTCTCCCATTTTCGAGTCCGTATTTTTAAACGACGATGTTTATGCGCTCGAAAATTTTAACTGCGATGAGGATACGTCTATAGACATAGGAATTAAAACCTCCCTAGAAGAACCGCCCATCCTAGACCTCAAACCCTTACCCGCCTCGCTCAAGTACGCTTTTTTGGGAAAAGGTGATACGCTCCCCGTTATCATTTCTTCGGACTTGAGTGATTCGGAGACTTCCGATCTATTGGAAGTTTTATTTAAACATCGCCACGCAATTGCGTGGCAAATCTCTGACTTAAAGGGGATTAGCCCCTCCTTTTGCACCCATAAGATTTTCCTTAACGATAATTGCCGCAAAACGATTCAGCCGTAGCGTCGTCTTAACCCAAACATGAAAGACGTCATTAAAGCCGAAATCATTAAGTTATTAGATGCGGGAATTATCTACCCTATTTCGGACAGTGCATGGGTTAGTCCCGTGCATGTCGTACCCAAGAAGGGCGGTCTTACCGTAGTGGCGAATGAGCATAACGAGCTTGTCCCAACTCGTACTGTTACGGGTTGGCGAGTGTGCATTGACTATAGGAAACTTAATGACGCCACCCGCAAGGACCATTTTCCTCTGCCATTTCTAGACCAGATTTTAGAGCGTTTATCCGGTCATCCGTATTATTGTTTTCTTGATGGTTTATCGGGGTTTTTCCAAATCCCCATTTCCCCCGATGATCAAGAGAAAACAACTTTTACTTGCCCATTCGGCACCTTCGCCTATCGAAGAATGCCATTTGGACTCTGCAACGCGCCAGCTACATTCCAAAGATGTATGCTAGCGATCTTTGGCGAGCTAGTAGAAGACATTATGGAAGTCTTTATGGATGACTTTTCTGTTTTCGGACGCTCTTTTCCCGATTGTCTTAACAATTTAGATCGTGTCCTTCAACGGTGCGAGGACACGAGCCTTGTTTTAAATTGGGAAAAATGCAACTTTATGGTTCGAGGAGGTTTGGTCCTCGGCCATATGATTTCGTCTAAGGGGATAGAGGTGGATAAGGCCAAGATAGAAATAATAGAAAAACTTCCGCATCCAACAAATGTAAAATCTATTAGGAGTTTCTTAGGCCATGCGGGCTTTTATCGACGCTTCATTCAAGATTTTTCAAAAATAACAAAGCCGCTAACCCACCTCTTGGAAAAGGAATCACGTTTCATCTTTAGTAGCGAATGCGAGTCCGCCTTTAATTTAATAAAACAAAAACTTATCTCTTCACCAATTTTAGTGGCCCCTAATTGGTCCCTTCCGTTCGAAATAATGTGCGACGCTAGTGATATTGCCTTAGGTGTCGTTCTTGGCCAACGCGTCAAAAAACATTTTCACCCTATTTATTACGCTAGCAAGACGCTCACTTCCGCACAAGTAAATTACACGACAACGGAAAAGGAACTCTTAGGCGTCGTTTTCGCTTTCGATAAGTTTCGCTCGTATATAACGCTATCTAAAGTTATCGTTTTTACCGATCACTCCGCGCTTAAATATTTATTAGCTAAAAATGATGCGAAGCCCCGCCTTCTTCGATGGATTCTCCTCCTACAAGAGTTCGATTTGGAGATCCGAGATAAGCGGGGAGCGGAAAATCTAGCGGCAGACCACCTCTCCCGTTTAGAAAATCCGGGTGCGGAAGCGCTCGTCGAATCTGAAATAAATGACAGATTCCCCGAGGAATGCCTTCTTGCCATTAATAAATCTTCGTCATCTTCGCCTTGGTTCGCAGATTTTGCAAATTTTTTAGTAGCGCGGGTCCTTCCAAAAGAATTTTCCAGTCATCAAAAGAAGAAATTCTTTTCTGACTTGAAAAATTTCTTTTGGGAGGACCCATTTCTTTTTCGTATCTGCGCGGACCAAGCGGTTCGACGATGCGTTGCGGGTGTGGAGTGCTTACAAATTCTTAAGCACTGCCACGAGGGTCCAGCCGGTGGGTATTATCAAGCCAACCGGACCGCTCAGAAGGCGCTCGAGGCGGGCTACTTTTGGCCCACTCTCTTCAAAGACGCGCATAATTTTGTGCGTGCATGCGATAGCTGTCAGCGGTCGGGTAACATCTCTCGTCGCGACGAGATGCCCCAAAACATGTTTTTAGAGTGCGAAGTCTTCGATTTGTGGGGCATAGATTTTGTTGGCCCCCTACCTCCGTCTTTCAAAAATATGTATATTTTAGTGGCGGTCGACTACGTATCAAGGTGGGCGGAAGCGCAAGCTCTCCCCACCAACGATGCGCGAGTCGTCGTTACATTTCTTAAAAAATTATTTTCTCGCTTCGGCACGCCTCGCGCAATTGTTAGTGATAGGGGAACGCATTTCTGTAACGCTCTTATGGCTAAGACGTTAGCTAAATACGGAGTCACGCACAAGCTTGCCACCCCCTACCACCCGCAAACAAGTGGCCAAGTCGAGGTAGTAAATCGAGAGATTAAGCGAATTTTAGAAAAAACCGTTTCGCTAAATAGGAAAGATTGGTCAGTTAAACTCGACGATGCGTTGTGGGCGTATCGGACGGCATACAAAACCGCTATTGGATGTATGCCGTTCCGGTTAGTCTACGGCAAAGGGTGCCATTTACCCATAGAATTAGAACATCGCGCACTTTGGGCTTTAAAACTCTTAAACCTCGACTCCAACTTAGCCGCTCAGAATAGAAAACTGCAACTAAACGAGCTCGATGAATGGCGTGCGAACGCTTACGAGAGCAATAAATTCTATAAGGAGCGCTCTAAGTTATATCACGATCGAAAAATCAAGTCCCAAAAATTATTTTCTCCGGGCGATCTTGTCCTTCTTTACAATTCACGTCTTAGGCTTTTTCCAGGTAAATTAAAATCTAGATGGTCTGGTCCCTTCCTAGTTGAAGAAGTTTTTCCATATGGAACCGTACTCGTCTCCCACCCGGACAAAGGCTCTTTTAAAGTAAACGGTCATCGGTTAAAGTCTTACATCGCGGGCGACCCAGTGATCGGTTTTAGCGAAACCATAACTTTCCTCCACATTATAAACCCGCCAAAATAGTCAAGCTACACGACTATAAACAAAGCGCTCCTGGGAGGCACCACTCGCTTATCTTTTTCGCTCTTTCCTTATTACCTTTGATGTTTTTTTTCTAATAAACGCAGGGTTTCTGATCGGCCTCCCCCTACGCGTTTCAGGGAAGCTTCTACCCCCTTCCCTTTCTTTTCTTTGTATATATTGTCTTTCCTTTCTGTTTCGCATACTTACGATACAACATTGGGGACAATGTTGGACTTAAGTATGGGGGTATTTTCGTGCTTTACTTTCTGCACTTCAATTTTTCTGCTTCTCAAAAAAGAAAAATACAAAAATACATATAACAACAAAACAAAAACAAAAAAATTAAAAAACATCTTAAAATGAAACAAAAAAATTTTAAATGAAAAAACAAAAATTTTAAATGAAAAAAACAAAAATCCAAAAATTTTTTTTGTTTTGTTCTCTTTCTCTTTTCCAAAAACTCAAAAAAACAAAACAAAAAAATTTTTTTTTTTTTTTAGTTTCACTTTTTATATATTTTTTTTTTGTTTTTTTTTCTCTCTCCCCCTTCCTCATTCTTGTACAAACCTTTTTCTTTTTCTCCCTTATTTTTGTACATATTATGAAAATTTTATTAAAACAAAAATTCAAAAAATTGAGAAAAACAAAAATACAAAACAAAAAAGATAATAAATGAAAAACACAAAAAAAATGATAATAAAAACTATAAAAATCAAACAAAAAAATGTTTTGCAACAAATAAATTAAATATTCCATACTTAACTTTTCTGCTATCCAAAAATTCTGTTCTGAGTTTATTTATATGTGAATACTATTAATTCTCTGTTTGCTACCCGTTTGTTAATTATTGATTGAAACATTTAAATAGCCGGGGTTAAGTTTTAAAGAATTCTTTATGCTTTGTTAAAACTAGCGAACTCGTTTTAGGCACTACTTCTAATTTTTCATTAATAGGAGCACGTATATTATGTTAGGAAATAACGACTATAGAATTCAATTATACTTACTTTTAGCTTTCTGAAAAAAATTGGGACGTACAAATTATTAAGGTTGCTCTCAAAAATTTTTAGGATTACAATCTAGTTTTCCTTTCTCCCCTTACTTTTCATGACCTACTTGGCATGAAAAATTTTATCCTTAAAAGATCTTATGTCAATGGGAACAAGATTTCGTTCCGTAAACATAGGCACCCAATAATTTTAAAAGATTATATAGGGAGTAAGAGGATAAAATTCATTACTCCTATAAATATACATTGGGTTAATTTTTCTTATGAAGTTGAAAAACAAAAATCATATTAGGAAAATAAGATTTCGTTTTCCTAATAATCCAAAAGAAAAAAAAAACATGGAGGTTCGAGAAAAAATTACCTCACCTCAAATATCAAAACCCTCTTCATAAACCCACTACCCCCTTAGCCAATTACACGATTCTAGAATTAATTCAAAAATCTTTTTGAGAGCATAATTAGTAAATTGTATTATTTCCGGTAGCACTCGTATAAGCTAGAGTTCTTATAATTCCAAACTATTTTCGTTAATCTAACCATTACAAATGTTGCCTTCTATTTGATTACATCAAGAAGTCTTTTGGCCAAAACTTTTGCGCTATTTAAATCATCTACATAATTTTAGGACTTAACTCTTACACCCAGTATATTTATTTTGATCTCTCTTATAATTGATTAAGCGATAGCTAAAACTTAGAGTTTTTTTTTATTCCTTATAGATTCACCTCAAACTTTTGCTCTGGAATAGCAAAAGCCTAAGTATGGGGGTATTTGATGAACTGTAAATATACGTATTTTTATGCACATTAATTTAGTCATTTTTGTCGTTTTTACTTATTTTTGTTCAATAAAATGCTCCTATTCTTGTAAATTTGCTTCTAACTTGTTTTATTTTATTTTTCAGAAAAAGTTCAAAATCTGCCAAAATTAGGCAGTACACGCCCGTGACATATTTGTCACGCCCGTGACCAAGGCGTGACGCTCAAATTCCGTGAACTGGCAGATTTCTGAAGTAAAATGCTCGACACGCCTGGCGACACGCCCGTGTCACCCGACACGGGGCGTGACCCAAGCCCGTGTCCTCTCCTCTCGATGAATTCAACTCGACGATCGTCGAGTGTCGACCCCAACAGTCACGCCCAGTGTCACGCCCGTGACCGAGGGCGTGACTCAATTTCCGCTCGACGATTTCGACTCGACACTTTCCACTCGACATTCGTCGAGTGTCGACACCAACTTACACGCCCAGCGTCACGCCCGTGACCTGGGGCGTGACCTTTCCAGCTGGCCCGACAGGATGCTGCCGAGGACATTTGACGCAACCCGCGCTCGGTTCTACCTCCCCGACACGCCTAGTGTCACGCCCGTGACCTGGGGCGTGACTGCTGCGAACTCAGCCCGAAGTCAACTTTGCTGTCCAATCGCCGGCCGCCTTCATGAATAGTACTGTCACCCCCCCCCCCTACACGCCCGTGACCGAGGGCGTGTACTTAGAAATTTTTTCCTATAAATAGCCCAGTTCTGTAAGGTCCAAGGGTTCAGATTTTTGGGCCAAGTTAGTGTCTTTTTGTGGGCTTAATCCGTGGATACTAGTGCTATGTAAGGAGATTTCTCCCTTCTTATTTCATGTTTTGTTTTGCTTTATCTTTTAGTTTTGTAATAGCTTGAAAATTTTAATAAAAATGTTAGATTTTCTCTCTCTATTTAGCATGAAAAATTCATTTGGATGGCTCACCTTTTCCCCTTTTTATCCTTGGTTTTATCTTTGTTCTTCACTTAGTTCTTCATCTATGAAAGGTGTGTGTGTGTGTATGAGTGTAATGTATTTATTTTCCATGTCTTTTTTCCCTTAACTTGTCTTCATGCTTAGGATTTTGATTTCATTCTTATGATTTTTTTAAAAGAGATTTAAAAAAGTGATTTTGTTTTTTTTTACTTAGTTTTCTTTTAGGATTGTAAAACCTCTTTTGTTCTTTTCATCTTCTTTTTCACTTTTTTATCACTTTCATAACATCATAAGAATGAAAATGTTGGTATTTTAATTTTCCAAAAACTTTGGTTTTTAATTTGTTTTGAAAAACTTTAGTCTTCTAAAAATTGTAATTTTCTCTTTTTATTTGTTTTTGGCAAAACCTAAGCATGAAAAAGTTAAAGTTTTAATTTTTGGGTAACTTTGATTTTTCTTTGTTATTTGTGGGTGTGAGTGTATGAGCCTAAATTTCCTTTTGTTCTTCTTAATCTTCATGAAGTGTGTGTGAGTGTAGGTGTATTAACTTTTATGCTTTGATTTAAATTGTGTAGAGTGTGTGAGTGTAGGTGTTAAATTTTAATGCTTTCTTTTTAATTGCTTTCTTTTAATGCTTTATTCAAATTATGTAGAGTGTGTGAGTGTAGGTGTATAATTTTATTGCTTTCTTGAATTTCATATGGAGTGTGTGTGTTTGTGTGCATTTATTTTCGCCTACTCATTAAGAGTTAAATGGCGCATCGTTTTCATTTTCAGTCCTACTCGTTCGAGTAGGACTTGTAATTTTTCTTTCTTTATTTTTCCGCCTACTCACTTGAGTTTAAATGGCCGGACTTTATTTCCCGCCTACTCGTTTGAGTAGGATTTGTAATTTTTCTTTCTTTATTTTTTCCGCCTACTCACTTGAGTTAAATGGCCGGAATTTTTAGCCCTGTAATCGCATTTATTTTCTCCTACTCATTTGAGTAGGACTCGCTTTCATTTCAGTCCTACTCGTTTGAGTAGGACTTGCATTTTTCAGCCTTTATTTACCGCCTCCACTCGTTTGAGTGGGACTCGCAAATTATGAATATGCAAATTTCTTTTATGTGTAACTTAGTTTCTTTTTAATTTATAATTTGGAGTGTGCGTGAGTTCTTATTCTAGTTAACTTTTTAGCTTTCTAAATTTTGTTATTTTTCTTGTGTCCCTTTCTTATAAACGTTCAGTGTTTAATTTCGAACTCGCGCCTCACTAAATTATAAGTCGTCCCCATACCGATGTGTGGCTAATCGCTATTAGCCTCGGCATCGAAGAGCATTGGGACATTTGAAATGATTTATAATAATTAAAGCTCTTTTTTTTCATTTTAATTTAAGCACTTAGGGTTTACCCCGGGTTTACGACGCGTAGGACCACATATCGATGTGTGGGCCCTATTTCCGTAGTCCATATGCTAGCTAGCCGAGAGGCCGTGCATATGGACCGATCACCCCTGGGTAAATAGAGTTGCGTGCATACCCTCGAGAGAGGACAAGCATGATTCTACCGGATTGGGTTCCCCACCCAATAGCGGGGTTCTTAGCGTAAAGCGGGCGTTAAGAGGAATCCTTCGTCGGACTAACGTTCGGTCGAATAGTCTTAACGTTTAGGTGAGCGATATCCCTATAGCTAGGTGAGCTCATATTTGTGGAACCTCCACGGCCAAGTTGCCTTATTATTAATTTGAAACTAAGTCTTTTTATTATTAAAAATTGTTTTAGTTTTAATCCGATTCGATGACGAGCGTTAACCCTTCATCGAATATTTTCTAAATCGTTCTTTTTTTGCTCCTTTACTTTTCCGTCTTTTATTAAGTAAAAAATCCACCTTACTTTCTGTAAAATAATAGTCCTCCCGGAGGAGTAAGAATAGTCAACACGACCCCGAGAACAATACGACCTCGGTATTCCCCCGAATATCGAGTACTACTTGCGATAGGTGCACTTGCCTACCCGAGCGAGCCTGCGGCGATCGACTCACCGAACCAACCACAGTAAGAGTCTGTTCGCGGGCGCATCAGGCACCCCGAGCTCGGCTCGGCCCCAGGTAGACCCGCTGCGCAGGCTCTCATCTAGCTGGCAGGTCTGAAGGCTCGCCTGTGGGGGATAGGTTTGGTTATTTTGAGAACTTCATCGTGTTAGTGGTCAGCAAGATAGCCCAAATGCCAAATTAATATCTTCGGAACTACCCAGTTCACACTTTGATCTAGCGAAAAACCAGGGAGCAAGATCAATACACCAAGCACATGGAAGAACAAGCAGATCTTTTATACATTAATCTTCTTTATAAGGCGAGGTATACATAGCGAGACATGATTTCGCTAGTATACAAGCTATAACAGAAAGCACCAAAAAACAAGCCAGGCGGACAGCACCGGAATCCGCCGAGACTGCCGTGGGCACCAAGTACACTGAAGCCTCCCGAGCTGAAGCTGCAATCCGCCGAATAGACACGGAGTCCGTCGAAGCCGCGAGGCCACGCGGACACACCGTTATTCGCCTCCTGCTGATGAACTGAGGAACAGACCGCCTACCCGTCTGAGACCGGCAGACAGGTTATTGAAGCTGGCAAAGTTGAAATGGAGAACTGACAAGCCGCAGAGCGACCTGCTGAATCCGCAGAGACCGCACAACTTCCAAGTCCTTGACCGAAGTCAAAGCCAAACTCCTGGCTCCTTGAAGCTACCCGCGCGACCTGTACACAACAAACCGTAAGCTCTGAATCAATCTGCGCGGATAGAAAACTGAGACCGCAGCACCTCGCCGAACCCAACTTACTGTTCACTCCATTAATATAGATGTGTCGGGGGGGTCCTATTTATAGGCGAGGTGAGGAGTGTGGTCACCTCCCTAGAGATAGAGACACCGCCCTAGCCCGCGCGCTAGAAAAACTCCGTCCGCTGAGTCCGCAAGGACTTAGCCGGATACCAAGGAAAACCGCCAGGAGCAAGGCACCTTTGGGCGAACCCAACTCAGTCCGCCTAGGCTATGCGGACAAGGCATCAGCCCACAAAGCCTTCAACCACTCCAGGACAGCAACTCCCTTCAGTGACTGTCCGCACATACCAAGGCAGTCCACATAGAATAAGACGCCTCCATCCACCACAAGTCCACGACCAAAGGCAGAGTGAGCAAAAGTCTGCCCGGTCACAGCAGACTTGGCTGATACAGCGGACACACTGGACTTGTCACAGAATGTGACCAAGTATAGTAAAGCACCAAAGGTCAACCGCGAGTACGGCGGACAAAATCCACTCCGCCAAACCATCAAGCAGACCGCCACACTCCTCCTGAGTAAAGGCAGAATCCGCTAGAACCTCGCAAATTGTCCATCGCAAAGGCCACCTGCCGGACTCCATACACCAGTCTGCCAGACCTCCACAGCCTCTGCTATACAACCAGAGCATAGCAAAGCCACAGCCAACTCCTGAGGCCAGTCCGCAACAGGGAACACCGCGGACACTCCAGTCCGCAAGCTTCCCACGGATAATACCCAATCCGTTGGTAAGCACAAGCTTGCAACGCAGCCTCTGAGCAAGTGCACCAGTTCGCGACCTATATCCGCTCAGGCCGCTCCTTGGTTAAACCAACAGCCACCGCCCTATCCGCAGATAATAGTCCGCCCAGGCCGCAGACAGAAACCGCACAAACCGCTCAGCACAGCCAGCTTCCACTAGACTTCTCACCAGACCGCTACACAACAATCCGCCCAGTCCGCCTAGTCTGTCGATGCTGTCCGCCCAGGCCGCCCGGCCTGCCCATCAACCACTTCCACTTCACAAATTTCAACACTCCCCCTTGAAGTGGGAAGTGGTGACCAAGCCCAGCAAGCTGCGCAACCGTTCAAAGGGCCCCTTCGAGAGTGGCTTCATGAAGATGTCAGCAAGATTATCTTCACTCCGAACATGCCCGACCAGCAGAGATCCCTCCAACACCTTCTCCCTGATGAAATGTTGATCGATCTTTATATGCTTGGTCCTAGCGCGACACACTGGATTGTTAACCAGCTTGAGAGCACTCTCATTATCACCCCGGAGTAAAGTTGGCCCTTGCACTTCTTCATGAACATCCTCTATAAGCCTCCTCAACCAGATGGCTTCCTGAGCAGCCAAGGCCGAAGCCTTATACTCTGCCTCCGTAGTTGAGACGTACACCGAGTCCTTCTTCTTGCTACACCACGAAATGCTAGCTGAACCGCAAGTGAACACATAACCTGAAGTAGACCTCCGATCATCCAAATCACCGCCATAGTCAACATCCGTGTACCCAAGCAAGGCAAACTCCGAGTCCCTTCCATAGAGGAGTCCCATGTCAGAAGTAGACCTGACATACTTCAGAATACTCTTTGTCGCCACTAGATGAGACTTCCATGATTCAGTCATAAACCGACTTACTCGGCCAACAGCGTAAGCAATGTCTGGCCTTGTAATCATTAGGTAGATCAAGCTCCCAACAAGAGCTCTGAACACCAAGGGGTCAGGAAGAATCCTTTCCTCATCTCGTCGAAGCTTCAGCCCAGGTTCCAGTGGAGTAGAGCACTTCTTCCCTTCGCCCATGCCGAACCGCTTCACAATGCTATCTGCATACCCTTTCTGGAAAATGAGAATCCCGCACTCCTTCCTCTCCACCTCAAGACCGAGAAAGTGATGAAGCTCTCCCAAGTCTTTCATCTCGAAGCGTATAGCAAGCTCAGCCCTGAGCCTTGCTACTTCCCCCTCTGAATTCCCTGTGATGATCATGTCATCCACATACAGCAGGACCAAGACTAGAAGCTCCCCCTTCTTCTTGATGAACAAGCTTGAATCCGAGTTGGAAGCAAGGTATCCACAGAATTGCAAGTACTCTGCAATCTTCCCATACCAAGCTCTAGGAGCTTGCTTCAACCCGTAGAGAGCCTTCCTGAGCTTGCAGATATAGTCCGGATGATCTCCAAAAACAAATCCAAGTGGCTGATCCATGAAGATGTCCTTGTCAATCTCTCCGTAAAGAAAGGCATTCTTCACATCGAGTTGCCACATTCTCCATCCCTTGTAAGCAACCAAGGCGATCACCACTCTAACTGAAGTCATCTTCGCAATCAGACTAAACGTCTCCTCATAGTCTTCTCCATACTACTGTGAGAATCCTCTAGCAACCAGGCGAGCTTTGAACCTATCAATGCTCCCATCAGCCTTCTTCTTCAACTTATACACCCACTTGCAAGTAACCGGAGTAATGACATCAACCTTGGGCACAAGGTCCCAGGGTTCATTCTTCTTCAGAGCATCAATCTCTTCCATCATGGCATCTTCCCACTCCTTCACTCCAGTGGCCTCGTTGAAGGTTGCAGGCTCTCGCTCATCTAGAGGACCTGCAAAGAAGCAGGAGACAAAGCTCATTGCATTTCCATCACAGTACCGAGCCGGTGGCTTAACAACTCTCTTCGATCTCCGAAGGGTCGGCTCCTTGCTCACTGCTTCCGTTGCTTCTTCGGGCTCAACTCCTACTTGGGGCAAGCATTGAGCAGTGCTCCCCCTGCTTCCTGAGCCAGAAGGCTCAGCCTCGGAGTTAGAAGCAACAGGAGCTGCTGGTGAAACAGCAAGCTCCTCTTCCAGGCCTTCAGCCGCCACCAAGGGTCCTTCATCAACCTTGCTACTTCCGGTTAGCTCAATCGAGCCACCTCCATACGACGTCAGCTTGTCAAAGACAACGTCTCTTGACACAACGAACTTTTTCGTCGCAGGGTCCATGCATTTCCATCCCTTCTTCCGCTCATCGTAGACAACAAAGACAAGCTTCCTTGCCTTTGCATCCATCTTAGTCTGTGAAGCATCCGGGACATGCATGTAGCAAGTTGAACCGAACACTCGAAGGTGTCCCACACTCGGCTTCTCTTTCAGCAACAGCTCAATAGGAGTATTCATGTTGATAGGGCTGAGCGGCATCTTGTTGATGACATAAGCAGCACAAGACATTCTCTCCGCCCAAAAGGACCTTGGGATGTCTTTCGCATGAAGCCAGCATTTGCAAGTCTCCGTCAGATGACGGATCTTCCGCTCCGCTACTCCAATTTGTTGTTGAGTGTGAGCACAAGTAAGCTCCCGTTGGATCCCGTGCTTCCTGCAGAAGTTAAAAAACTCAGAGGAGACAAACTCACCCCCGTTATCATTTCTAAGCTTCTTAATCTGCAAGCCAAGCCGGCCTTCTACCCGATCCTTGAACTCCACAAACAACCGGAAAGCTTCTGACTTCTCCTTCAAGAAGTACACCCAAGTATACCTTGAGTAGTCATCAATCAAGACAAGCATGTATCTGCTTCCACCAAGGCTGGCAGTGACCGTTGGTCCCATCAAGTCGCCATGAATGCACTCCAATGGTAGCTTTCTCCTTGTTTGTGATTTATCAAACGGAAGGCGATGTGCCTTACCGTATTGACATCTCGCGCAAACATGCCCGTCACCAAAGGAGGATAAATTAGGCAACCCTTTCACCAAACTTCTACTAGCCATCGCCTTCAGCTTGTCCATGCCTACATGCCCCAGCCTCTCATGCCAAATAGCAGCGCTATCGTTGGCTCTCATTCGATAAACATAAGAGTTAGTTGCAAGAACAAATAAGTTCTTAACTCTCCTCCTTATATGAGCAACATCAGCCTTAACCCCTGATACGTTGCGAAGGAACCTCATGCCTGTTGGCCCAAACAGAACGTGATAATCAGCGTCCACCGCATTGGTCACCGAGAAGAGGTTCTTCTTCATGCCCGGCACGTGATACACACTCCTTAACGTGAGTGGCCCCTGATCACTACCCAAAGACATGACCCCCTCTTTCTCTACTGCATAAACAGTATTATCAGCAGTGATAATAGCTTCATTACCTGAGTATGCTTGGATGGAGGTGAACTTCGACTTGTCTCCGGTGAGGTGATGACCACACCCGGAGTCCACGATCCACTCGTCGTTGAAGTCCTTAGCAGACAAGGCACGGACACAAGTGCCTGTCATGAAAGCTCTGCCCCATTCTGCTTCTTCACTTCTCGAGCAAGCTTCCTCCTTTCCTGCAGCATGCCCATGCTGCAGTTTGACCTTGCAGTCCCGCTTGAAGTTCCCTCGTTGATGACACCGGTAGCACTTCAAGTTCTTCTTCTAGTCCTTAGGAGCAGCGCTCCTCTCCGGCTGATATGAAGTTGAAGGCTCCTTCTCACCAGCGACCTGCTTCTTTTTCTTCTTCCCTTCCCATCCTTTCTTCTTGCCTGAGAAGAGAGCTTCGCTGCCTTCCTGATTAAGATTAAATCCAGCCATCTGCCTTGCCAAGCTCTCCTGCGACGCAAGCAGATTCTCCAGCTCCAGCAGAGACGGCTGAGTAGCCCATCCTTGAACAGATGTCACAAAGGCCACATACTCCTTCCGCAAGCCGCGGATTATGTGCATTTTCATCTTAGCCTCGGAGATAGGCTTATCAAGATCAAGTGACGACAGCTCAACACACAAGCTCTTCATCTTTAAGAAGTACTTCGAGATGGAAAGTTCTCCTTGAGTTGTTCTAGCCAACTCATTCTCCAGGAACTGAAGTCGCGCCACATTCTTCCTATTGAACAACTCATCAATGGTTGTCCAAATATCAGCAGCCGACTTACATCCAATGATGTGATCAAACAGTTCTGGTGACACAGCTCTCTTGAGAATAAACTCCGCCTTAGCATTTGTTTTCCTCCAGAGCCGCACCTGCTCAGCAGTACCAAACGCAGCAGTCACTTCCTGTCTGTCGTCACCACCGACGACTTCCCATAGCTCCTCACCAAGAAGATAACTCTTCATGCACGACTTCCACTTCTTGAAGTTAGTCGGCGTTAAGAGTTCAATACCAAGACCTCTTGCATAACTCCCTTCCATTGCAACACCTGCTTGGATAAGCCTTCAGAAGCACAGAGCACCAACTCAGGTTGATCACCACTCAAGCACAGAACAACAACACTGGTTGACCACAGCTCAAGCAACTCAACCTGCCTCCGATACCATGTTAAATTTTCTCAAAGTGGTCAGCAAGATAGTCCAAACGCCAAATTAATATTTTCGGAACTACCCAGTTCACACTTTGATCTAGCGGAAAACCAGGGAGCAAGCTCAACACACCAAGAACATGGAAGAACAAGCAGATCTTTTATACATTAATCTTCTTTAAAAGGCGAGGTATACGTAGCGAGACATGATTTTGCTAGTATACAAGCTATAACAGAAAGCACCAAAAAAACAAGCCGGGCGGACAGCACCGGAATCCGCCGAGACCGCCGTGGTCGCCAAGTCCGCCGAAGCCGCCCGAGCTGAAGCTGCAATCTGCAGAATAGACACGGAGTCCGCCGAAGCCGCGAGGCCGCACGGACACACCGTTATTCGCCTCCTGCTGATGAACTGAGGAACAGACCGCCTACCCGCCTGAGACCGGCGGACAGGTTATTGAAGCTGGCAAAGTTGAAACAGAGAACTGACAAGCCACAGAGCGACCTGCTGAATCTGTAGAGACCGCACAACTTCCAAGTCCTTGACCGAAGTCAAAGCCAAACTCCTGGCTCCTTGAAGCTACCCGCGCGACCTGCACATAGCAAACTGTCAGCTCTGAATCAATCCGCGCGGACAGAAAACTGAGACCGCGGCACCTCGCCGAACCCAACTTACTGTTCACTTCGTTACTATAGATGTGCCGGGGGGGTCCTATTTATAGGCGAGGTGAGGAGTGTGGTCACTACCCTAGAGATAGAGACACCGCCCTAGCCCGCGCGCTAGCAAAACTCCGTCCGCTGAGTCCGCAAGGAATTAGCCGGATACCAAGGAAACCTGCCAGGAGCAAGGCACCTTTGGGCGAACCCTACTCAGTCCGCCCAGGCTATGCGGACAAGGCATCAGCCCGCAAAGCCTTCAACCACTGCAGGATAGCAACTCCCTTCAGTGACTGTCCGCACATACCAAGGCAGTCCGCATAGAACAAGACGCCTCCATCCGCCATAAGTCCACGATCAAAGGCAGAGTGAGCAACAGTCCGCCCGGTCACAGCAGACTTGGCTGATACAGCGGATACACAGGACTTGTCACAAAATATGACCAATTCCAGTAAAGCACCAAAGGTCAACCGCGAGTACGGCGGACAAAATCCAGTCCGTCAAACCATCAAGCAGACCGCCATACTCCTCCTGCGTAAAGGCAGAATCCGCTAGAACCTCGCAAACTGTCCATCGCAAAGGCCACCTGTCAGACTCCATACACCAGTCCGCCAGACATCCACAGCCTCTGCTGTACAACCAGAGCATGGCAAAGCCACAGCCAACTCCTGAGGCCAGTCCGCAACAGCGAACACCGCAGACAATCCAGTCCGCAAGCTTCCCGTGGATAACACCCAATCCGTCGGTAAGCACAAGCTTGCAACGCAGCCTCTGAGCAAGTGCACCAGTCCGCGACCTATATCCGCTCAGGCCGCTCCTTGGTTAAACCAACAGCCACCGCCCTATCCGCAGATAGTAGTCCGCCCAGGCCGCAGACAGAAACCGCACAAACCGCTCAGCACAGCCAGCTTCCACTAGACTTCTCACCAGGCCGCTACACAACAGTCCGCCCAGTCCGCCTAGTCCGCCGATGCTGTCCTCTTAGGCCGCCCGGCCTGCCCATCAACCACTTCCACTTCACAAATTTCAACACATCGGCACCCCGAGTTCGGCTCGGCCCCAGGTAGACCCGCTGCGCAGGCTCTCATCTAGCTGGCAGGTCCGAAGGCTCACCTGTGGGGGATAGGTTTGGTTTGAGAACTTCATCGGCACGCCGAGCTTGGCTCGGCCCCATGTAGACCCGCTGCACAGGCTCTCATCTAGCTGGCAGGTTCGAAGGCTCGCATGTGGGGGATAGGTTTGGTTGGTTTGAGAACTTCATCGGCACCCCGAGCTCGGCTCGGCCCCAGGTAGACCCACTGCGCAGGCTCTCATCTAGCTGGCAGGTCCGAAGGCTCGCTTGTGGGGGATAGGTTTGGTTTGAGCAAAGCAGGAAACGCACCCGGAACATGAAATGGGAAGAGGTAAAGATAGGAGAGGTCTCGGCGAGAACTGATCTCGGCATGGAGGCCCCCGTCAAGGAGATCTCGCTGAAGAAGGTTCTCGGTGGGAAGGCTCATAATATTCTTATACAGACAGGGGGAAGCGTTATACAAAAGCTTTGAACGGTTCGCGCAAGCTAAAGGGGGACAACCTCATCTCGAAGGGCCCATGAGCAGTGTTCCCGGCAGACGGTATTTGGCATAGCGCGGAAGCGAAACGTCGAAGCCCTGGGATATTTTGACAGCTTCCCACCTATCCGTCACTAAGGGAGACTACCCTAGGGAGGCCAAGGGCCTCGGCGGAAGCATGCTTAAGAAGCACTCGACCAGAACAATTGTATTGAGCACATTTGTAATAAAAAGGACAATACGATACAACATTTACAATGTAACATTCACAATGTAACATTCACAATGTATTTTACTTAGTTACAGACCTAGAGAGTTCTCGCTCAGTACAACAAAATAAAAAGAAAAAGGGGGGCCCCCTCAGGGAGACAAGTTGTACCCCTCAGAGCTCCCGCTTGAACTCCCGCTGGAGCTCTCACCTGAGCTCTCCCCGGATGTCTCGCCACCCGCGGGAGGGGATTTCGGGACATCCGAGGGCGGGGTATCAGGCGCGCCCGGGGGCTTCGGGACAGGCTCGAAGAGCCAGGGGACGAGCTGTTGAGCGGTAATGATCTTGTCCCTCCCGTCCAGGCATCCGACATCTCGCAGCGTCTCCAAGGTCAGCTTGACGGTAGCTTGCGCGTTGGCCTGGAGGAGCTTGTCGATATCGTAGACGGAGTAGTAGCGGCTCTTCAGTCTTTCGTCCAGAGGAGGGTGCGCATTCGCCTCCAGGCGCAAGATCTGGTCCCTCAGGAGGATGTTCTCGTATCGCGCCTGGGACAGCTCCTCGCGAAGCGCCGCGGCTTGAGCGGAATCCTGTATGGTGAGAAGTTAGCAAGAAAGGAAAAGGATGAAGTTGAAATTGGTAGTGGCGAGAGCGAGTGTCGAGAAATATCTTGCTTACCTCTTCCGCCCGACGTGAAGACAGTTGTTGCTTGGCGTCTTCTAGCTCCTTCTTTAAGGTAGCCGCCTCAGCCACCGCACCCTCCCTGGCCTTGAACATATCCTGGAAGTTGCGGTCGATGGTGATGCTCCGGCGAGCACACATATGCGCAAGCTCCAGCCCGCGCATCAGAGCCCGTGTGGAGTCATAAGCCAGGAGCCTGGTGGTCATCCTGTCATAGACGCTGGCGTTCTCCCGGCTGTAGAGGCAGTAGCCTAAGGCGAATGCCTCGCTGGTAACCTCATCTCGCTCCGCCCAGCTAGGCAGAGGGGACAAGATTGAGACCCTGTTGATGTCAGGGTCCTACTGGAGCAGCGGCTTGTTTTCCGCATCCAGGCACTTCATGCCGAGACCAAAATTGCGGTGGCCCCGCGACACCTCTGCAGACAAAGGCTGGACAGAGGTCTCGGCGGCGCCTCCCTCGCCTTCCACTACACAGGGGGCCGGAGGGTTCTCGGCAGGGGCCTCAGCGCCACCCCTGGTAGCCAAGATCTCGCTGACGACCTGCAAGATCTCCTTAAAGGAGCGGCCTGCAACGAGAGGTTAGGAGGGTGGCACCATAATGGCTTTGCCCTTCTCGGCGTCAGTTATCTTGGGCCTCTTGATCGGTGGGGGCAGAGGGGCGCCGGGCTTTCGCTTCCCGGTGCCAGTCGAAGGAAGCGAGGCCGGCTCGTCCCGGCATGCTTGAGCTACAGCCTTTGCGAGAGCCAGCGGGTCTCTCGCGGGTTGGCTCCCGGTAGCTCAAGCCTCGTCAAAGGGTTGGTGCACGGGAATCTCGCGCTCTCCTGTGAAAGCGACAACACTTAGTTCTAACCTTAAAAGAGGAAAGGTATAGCGAGACAAAGGCGAGACCTTACCTTCTCCAGGAGACACGGGGAGGAGTGAATCAACATCTCACCGGAGGAATTGGACATCGAAGTCCTTGGTCCCGAAGAACTCGAGGAGCGCACTCTCGCGCGAGCCCAAGGAGGGGGCTTGTAGGCGGCATCCTCATATTGAATGGGCGCGAGAGGCACGTTCCCGAAGTCTCCAGAAACAAAGATGAACCTCTCGCCCTAGTGGTGGTGCTTATTGGCGAGACCGGTGGTCTTGAGCAGTTGCCCTGAAAAGAAGACCACCCCTCCTTTGGTGCGGAAGGTGAACAACTTTCAGAAGATTGGAAGGCTGAACTCGATCCTCTCGGATCACATGTAGAAAATGAAAGCCACGAGAATCTCGACCGAGTTTGGATTCAGTTGCGCGGGAACCACTCCGTAGTACCGAAGGGCTTGGCGCATCTCGGGCCACAGCGAGAGGCGGAAGCCCACCTAAAAGTGCTCAAGGGGGATGGCGAGCTCCCCCTCCCCCGCGCTGTTTACCTTATCGTGGTTGTCGGGGTTCCGCGCGGTGAAGCCGGCGGGAACGTAGCGAGTTTGGGTCAAGTTGAACTCGTCCATGGTAAGGGTGCAGGAGGGAAACATGTGCTTCTGGAAGGCTTCCGCGCAATTTGAACGTCCCTCGCTTCCGCCCGGCATCGTGATGGAGAAGTAGGCGAGCTCTTTTAGGAGGCAGGTGAGAGCGAGAACCGTGCGAGAACGAGAGGAGAATGCGAAAGCAAGCGAGAGCTTTTGGAAAACCGTGAAAGCGACAAGAGAGGAGAGGATTCGGATCAGATAAATAAATGTAGTAGGTGGATCCTCTATTTATAAAAGGCCGTGATCATTATGACTTTTCAAAAAGGCGGCGGGGGTACAACCGCCACGCCATAAGCCAACGGCGCTTCGTTTTCTCGCCCGAGTCTGACATTGACTGACGGACAGGTGATTAACGCAAGAGCTAAATAAAAAATGAAATAAACGGGAGGCCATGTTACTCTCGCCAAGCGAAAACTAAACAAGAAACAATAATAATAACAGCAATGATTATTACTCTCGCCAAACGAGAGCTGAATAGAGAGTAACAACGTTAATAGCAAAATTATCAGTTGAGACATAAAATCAACGGGGTACATTGGAGAAGGGGAAGGCCGGGGGCAAGGAAGGGTGAGGACTCGCCAGTCAGTAAGGTTCCCACCGCCATCGTCCTCGCTCCCGCTGCCTAGTCCTTGGTGGTGCCTGCGGGTTGTAGTAGGACAACATGACGGTGCACCCTAGGTTGATCCGGTGAGATAGGTCTCGGATCCGCGCGATGCACCTTTCAGGAGAAGACCTGGCGGTAGGCCCACCTGGCCGATCCATCTCGCCGATGAGGTAGTCTCGCTACAGATCCTCCAGCCTCTTCTCCACCGATTGGCGAAACTCTCTCGCCGCGAAGTCATGGGCCCGCTCCCGCCGGTTAAGCTTCGATATGACGGTGTCAACCTTCTTCCCCCGTCTTTTAGCGCTCCCGACGCTGATCAAGATCTCCTCCATCTCGTCAGATGAAGGGAAGGGGGAGCTCTCGCCGTCCTCCCCATCTCCATCTTCGTCTTCTTCTTCTTCATCTTCTCCGTCAGCTCCCGACCTAGAGCCCGGATCCCCTGATAAAAGATTTCCAAGGTTATGGTGAGAGATAAGCGACAACCGTTATGAACATACCGCATACCTGTAGTATGACGAGATCCCCCAGTCGAAGGCAGGCGAGAAGGCCCAGCCACCCCCTCAGCTCCAAAGAGTAGGTGGATCGGTTTCCCTTTTCCCGGGGGGAAGATTGTGCGAGTGGTGATCCCGGCTTGGCCGGAAGCAGGGGTGGAGTTATCCACTCCCGCGGGGTGGCTGGCATCCTGGGGAGTTATGGAAGATTTGGAAGCCGTTCCTCCCGCCGGTAGAGAGGAATCAACCGCGAGGGCAGGCTGATTTGCAGCGCTTGCTTCGTTCTCTCAGGTAGCGAGACCGGGCTGGACGGGAGCTGGCGCTGCGGGAAGGCATTTCAACGTTCTGAGTTTTGAGTTAAGGGCGAGAGTGGAAAGTTACCTGCAGTTCTTGGGTCAGGCGGGGGAGCCACCTCCGAGACCCGTGGTTGATCCTCAAGAGGACGAGATGAGGGATCCAAGGGTTCCCGCGGGGACCTGATGACGTCGGGAACCGTTTCCTGTGAGAAGTATCGAGTCAGCTACAAGTCCTCCCGCATAAATAACTTGTTTCAATGATTAGCGAATCAGATATATCTTCTGCGGAGAGGGATCATCCGCGCGGCTTGGGGTCGGGGTGGGCGGGCTCCTGTTCTCGCGGGGCAGGTCCCGCTGGACCACCTTCGCCTTCTTCTTCTTCTTTGGCTGAGGAGGCTCAGCGGCTGACGACTTTCTCGCCATCCAAGAGGCAACCAAGGCGCTGTTGGCCTTGGCTCGCGCCTGTGCCGCATCGATGCGGTCTTGAAGATCCTGCAGGAGCGGCTTGTCGGCGCACTTGGAAGGCATCGCGTGAGGAGGCGAGAACACAGGCAAAGAATGGCGATTTGAGGGCAGAATTATGGTCGTCTATCAGCACATATATTTATAGACAAGGTACGGCCCACCGAAAGATTCTCTGATGTTGACACGTGCTCAGCAAATATTTATGGGTTGGACGTGTCTTTTCGAGCGCAAAGCTTGCTCAAAAAGAGCGGAGATTGTGTATAATCCCATATTCACTGAGCCAGCCCAGGTGGCACAAACGGTCACAATTAGGCTAGCAAGAGAAGTTCTCTCCCTAAGGAAGATCTCGCCCAAGTAGGCGGGAACGCTTGCGCTAGCGGTAAGCCCCTGTCTCAAAGGAGCTCTCGCCCGCAAGGCGCCCCCACGCTCGACGATCGTCGAACCAAGATCGTCGATCGTCGAACCAAGTCGTCGAACGCAGCCAATGCGGGAACGCTCGTGCTAGCGTCGACGGGAGTTCTCGCCTATAAGCAGGCGAGACCGCTTGTGCCGGGCTCTAGACAGAAGGCTATCGGCTCAGAGCTCTCGCCGAGTGGGGCCCAGGGCCTTGGGTAAAATGACCACATCACCCTTGGGTAAAATTACCCCCGTACCCTCAGGAAAACAGCGGGATTTGGCTATTCGCAGACCAACCAAGGGCATTTCATTAATCTCAGCTCAGCAAAGGCTATAAATAGACCCATAAGGACTCCTTAGAGAGCAAGCTTTCATTATCTCCCAATTACCAGTGCTTTTTGAGGAGCTCCTAGCCCAGCTTTTGGCTTTGGAGGGGAAGCTCTCAGAGATCTTCCGGGTGTTAGGTGGGACCTCCCTGCTGAGGCTTTGGGTCAGTCCAGGGATCTTTATATCTAGTCGAGGGTTGAGGCTTGAGAGAAGTAGGTGTTGGCTGCACCCCTATTTTGAACTCCCGTTGAGGTCATTTTTGGCTTCAACAGTCACAAGCAAGAAGTTCAGCTCGACGAATTCCAGCAGAGCTTGACGAACTCCGAGCTCGGGTCGACGATCGCTAAACTCAAAGATCAACAAAGGAACCAGACTATGTCGACACACAGAAGAATTATGTCGACACATATAATGTCTGTCGACACCAACTGTGTCGACACCTGAAGCCAACTGTGTCGACACACAGGGCTTGTGTCGAGACACTCATGACAGCTCGACAAACTCCAAGTTCAGGTCGACGAATTATGCACAATCAATTACAGTTGGCAGAATTAATTGAGGATTAATTACAGTCAACATTCCCAATAATAATAGTCATTCAAATGGACAGTTACATAAGAATTAAGTCAGGATCAATTCCCAAAGCATCTTCTACTCTCGGGAATGTTTCTTCCACCATCAAGACTAAAGAATTCAAATGTCCACATATATACAGAGATAATAAGAAACACAGAGACAAAAAAGTGACAACCAGTAACAAGCAGTGATCAACAAGTAGAACACTCAGCCCAATATCATCAAAGCAACTAGAAGCCCTAGAGCAGAGAAGTGACATCAATCTGAAGAAGAAGAACATCCATTCATATTAAGAGTCTTCTTCTTCCTTATACTCTCCAGGACTTCCAAGGACAACAAACACCTATCAGTCAAGAAGTTCCTGAATCTCTGCTAGTCAAGGCTGCAAGCTTGAAGGCCTATCACCCTGAAGCAAAGCTCCTGTTTTTCCCTGAACCATTCAACATCTCAGGGGGAGCCATTTGCTAACATCAATATCCACTAGTCTTCTCTCTGATTGTTAACAGAGAGGACACCATCAACTCTCCCCCCCTCAACTGTAAAAAGGGTTGTCATCTCCCTTCAAAAGTGATTCTTAGTTACAAGTCACCTGACCAAAAGACTTGAGGATTAGTTTTTGAGCACCTGATCAAAAGCTCATTGGTGTCAGGCATCTGATCAAAAATCTGAGTGGATTCCTACCAGGGTGGTAGAAGAGTGGATGTACCCAGGTTGGGGAACCACTATAAATCTTTGTGTCTTCTGTGTTGCTTGATCGTATTACTTCATTTTTGTGCTGTGATTTTATTAATTGAAGTATATAACTCTAATTAGTTGTAGTTAAGATCTATCCCCACAACTTTCAATTGGTATCAGAGCGGGTTAATTTGGTTGTACAGGCTAACACCTGAACCAAAACGATCTGATAGATCTTAAATATCTTTAGAGTTTATCATGGCACAAATTGAAGACTTTTCAAGCACCAGACTACCTATGTGCAATCTTGATAAGTTTGCACTATGGAAAATAAGGATTAGGTTCTATATGGACACCATTGATGAAAACATCTTTAAATCTATTTTGTCAGGTCCAACTCAATCTCAGGCAACATCAAGCATCAATGTTGTTCCATCATCTCAATGGACAGATGCCCAGAAAAAGCTGAAGATTGCTGATGCACAAGCAATGAACATCCTGGCACAATCAATGTCTGATGACATCTTTGAGGAACTTGCTGAATGTTCAAGTGCAAAAGAGATGTGGGACTCTCTCACAGCATTGGCTGCAGGATCAGCTAAAGAAAGAAACCTTAAAGCTGTAACCTGGAGTGACTCAGATGCTTCATCCTGCACAACTGAAGATGAAGAAGAAGCAAGAGCAAGAGAATTTTGCCTAATGGCAATAAATGCTTCTTGCAGCAACACTGATGCAGAAACAGACTCTGAAGAAGAATCAGAGTGTGAATCAGAAGAAGGGGATCAGGTAATCTCTTTCTTTAATTTTTCTTCAGATCATTTTAAAGAAGATTTTAAAATCCTATGTAAAAAATTAATTCAATCTGAAAAATAAATAAACATTCTTAAAGATAAAGTACATCATTTATCTTCTGAAAATATGAAACTCAAAGAAGATTTAAAAAATACTTCTGAACAAATAGCCTCATTAGAATCAGTTAAAGAAAAAGAACAATTAATAGATTTAGACAAAATAAATGAAGTTTTCCCAAATCAAATTAAAAATCTTCAGAAATTCTTTGTTCACAATAATTCATCGAACCGAGCTCAACGAAATCAATACTATTCGTCGAACTCAGCTCGACGAACTATGAATAGAGATTTTGATTTCAACTGTTCAGGAATCTAGGGTCGACGAAATAGATATAATTCGTCGAACAAAGATCGACGAAAATGGAATACAGAAAGTCATTCTGTGAACAGAGCTCGCCGAACTCAATACCATTCATCGAACTCAGCTCAACAAAAGTACTTTAATTCGTCTAACTTAATATTTCAGAACAAAAACTTTTGTTCTCTTCAAAATTATCATCAAAGTCAGCATTCTAAAAATCCTTTCACTGAGTGGATAATCCCTCCTAGGAAATATCATCCACTTGGATACAAGGATCAACCTAAATGCTCTTTCATTTCTAATTATTATAAAAGTGAACCAGGACCCAAGGTAATCTGGGTCCAGAACTTCTAACCTCTCTTTGCAGGACAAGTCATGCTTTACCACAATGAAGTAGTGAGATTTGACAGTACTCAAAATCAATAGTCTTAGCCAATATCAAGGATATATCAGTGGTTGTATACTGAGAAATTGTTCGAAAAAGGCTACAATAGTAGAGAGACTAATTATTCTAACAGATTATAAAGTCTACTCAGATTTGGGCCAGGAATTTGGTCAAAAAAAGTAATTAGGGGAGATTGTTTGCTTTATACAGAGGAAACTACTTTGGAGGATGCAGCAATAGAATAGCTTTCTTTTATTTTATTTCCATTCTTTTTATAAAAGCATCCATGTAAATCTGCTGAAAATCTTATAAATCAAGCAGATTATTTTTGCTTTGTATTTTTATGTGTTTTTTATGTAAATAGTGTCCTCACCCAAATAGGGGGAGATTGGTGGAACCCCAATTATGATTTGGGCAAGGATCATTATTATGTTTGCTTAAACTAACCCAAAATGTATAGTCATGGGTCATAGGTTTATTTCCAGATTTGCCTTAGAAGAATTCCAAGAAATGCAATTCAGTCAGAAAATCAGTTCGACGATAGTCGAACTCAGTTCGACGAACGTCGAACTCAGGACGACGAATTATGAGTTGCTTCTCTGAACTCAGGTCGACGAACTCTGGTCTCAAGCAAGAAGTTCAGCTCGACGAATTCCAGCAGAGCTCGACGAACTCCGAGCTCAGGTCGACGATCACTAAACTCAAAGATCAACAAAGGAACCAGACTGTGTCGACACACAGAAGAATTATGTCGACACATAGAATATCTGTCGACACCAACTGTGTCGACACCTGAAGCCAACTGTGTCGACACACAGGGCTTGTGTCGACACACTCAAGACAGCTCGACAAACTCCAAGTTCAGGTCGACGAATTATGCACAATCAATTACAGTTGGCAGAATTAATTGAGGATTAATTATAGTCAACATTCCTAGTGATAATAGCCGTTCAATGGACAGTTACAGAAGAATTAAGTCAGGATCAATTCCCAAAGCATATTCTACACTCGAGAATGTTTCTTCCGCCATCAAGACTAAGGAATTCAAATGTCCACATATATACAGAGATAACAAAAAACACAGAGACAAAAAAGTGACAACCAGTAACTGGAAGTGATCAACAAGTAGAACACTCAGGACAATATCATCAAAGCAACTAGAAGCCCTAGAGCAGAGAAGTGACATCAATCTGAAGAAGAAGATGAAAGTGCAGCTAGATCTGATATACTCTAGAGGGGGGTGAATAGAGTATATGGTGCTTGAAAACTTTTTACAACAATTGTTGTAATCTGAGTGAGCAGGGAAGCAATTATTAAATCTAGTCACAGAACTAAACTAATCACAAAATAATCACAGAACTATCACAGCCAGAAACAAAAATAAAGACAAGCAATCCAGATGACATAAGGAAATATAGTGGTTCCCCTAAACTTGGGTACATCCACTCTTCTACCACCCTAGGTAGGAATCCACTGCAGGATGAGTTGATCAGGTGTCCTGGGCACCAATGAGCTTTTGATAAGGTGCTCAAAAACCAAATCAGATTTTTTGATCAGGTGTCTTACCACCAATGAGCTTTTGACAAGGTGCTCAAAAACCAAGCTCAAACTTTTGAAGGGAGTTTGAGAAACCCTTTACAGAGATAGGGGTTAGAGAGTGATGGAAGTCTTCTCTTTCTCAAAGCAGCTGAGAAGACTATGTGGATTTGATTGTGTCAAAGCTCCCCCTGAGTCCTTGAGATGTTCAGGAAAAGAAGCTTTGCTGTAGGGTGATAGGCCTTCAAAAGTTGATCTCCAGCAAAAGATGATTTCAGCAACAGCTGAAATGTTAGGGGTCTGGAGTCTTGAAAGATGTTGGCCTTGAACACTTGAGACAAGAAAGATCAGAGGATTTCAGAAAATTTGATCTCCTTGGATGTGTGTTCTTCAGAGAATTCTTTGAGACAGAGAATATATTTTTCTTGTTCTTCTTGTCTTTGTTCTGAGGATTATTGATGTCTCCTGGAGATTCAAAAAAATTCTTTTCTTTTATTCTCTGGTACTGAATAGAAGAAACATCCTCTGTCAAGAATAGCCGTTGGCCTGCATTAATTGTATCCTTAATTGCAAAATGTCTTCTGGAGGAAAGTCCAAAGAAACATTCCTTGAAAATCCCTTGAAACTTGGTCCAGAAATAAATGAAAACGGCTAGAAAATCTTCTGAATTAATTGTAGAATAACTCCTTAACTGATCTGAATTTGAATCTTGAAAAATCCTTGAAGTCATCAGAAAACGTCGAACTGAGCTCTACTATCGTCGAACTGAGCTCAGTGATATGGATTTATACAGCAACAAAATATCGTCGATCTGAGCTAAAAGATTGTCAAACTGAGCTCAGAGATAGAGATCCAATGCTGAGTCAAGATCGTCAAACTGAGCTCACCGATCGTCGAATGGAGTTCGACGATATGTGGAATTTGAGCTCAGCGATCGTTGAATGGAGTTCGACGATCTGTCGAAGTTGAGCTACACGACCGTCGATCGGAGTTCAACGAATCGTCGTGCTGAGCTCGACGATATGACTTAGTCTCAAACTGCAAAAGTCTTGGTCTTGAGGGCAGCTTCCAAACTTAGACTTCTAACCCTTAGACTCAATTCTAATTGACCTTTTGAGCTATACAGGAGGTCAAACATTGGTTTCCTAGAGACATAGTGATCCTGACCCAAATTAGTAATAGGGTGTTCCAACAATCTCCCCCTATTTGGGTTAGGATTACTACTTACAGAATTTGGAAAAATTAAATAACAACATACAAGCAGCAATACAGAAAAAAAAGCTGGACATGGCAGAACCACAGATATATATATCATCCCAGATAATAATCAGAAGTTAAGATGATTGTCACCTTACATTGTCATTTCTTTTCCTTGCTCTTAATGAGTTTGATTTCTCTGTTGGGGTTGAGAGCTTCTTTCTTTGATCTTGTATCATCTGCTGCACCTAAAGTGGTTTGTTGTTTGGGCCTGGGAACTACAGCTTCAGGATGCAGCTCCATGTATCTATCAGAATCAAAGAATTTGCTTGACCCATATCTTTCCAACTCTTTCTTTCTCTGTTCAGACATTGTAGTGATGTTGGAAGAGTCTTTGCCTTGCTCTCTAGCTTTCTTAATCTGGTCCAGTGCAGTAAGTTCTTTCATCCTTGCAGTCCAAGCAGCTGGATTGTTCTCAGGGTCTTCAAATGGCACTGGTGGCTCATATCTATTAGATGGATTGTCCTGAGGAGGCCTGGATGAAACTGTTTCCTTCAATTTATAGGGAAAAGGACTAGAGGTGGTGTCAGATGAGATTTGTCCTTCCCTGGAGTAGGGATATTGCCTTGAGTATCCTTTAGAATAAACCTGGAATTCTCTTTGATTGCCTCTATAGCCTCCTCTTCTGGATTGAGAGCCCCTAGACTGGCTTCCCCTATGATAAGATCTGGCATGTGGCTGATAGGGGGTTTGAATTCTAGCAGGGGGTTGAGCAGCTGAACTTCCACCTGCACCTGCATCAGGAGGAGGTGGTGGAGGAGGATGAGGATGTTAGAATTGAGAAGAGCCTTTTTCATATTTCCTTTTCTTCTTCATTGCTTTAAGTTGATTCTTTGAGTACTGCATCCAGTGCTCAGTTATGGGGCAATCATGAAGGATATAATATGGTATGTCATTGTTGTCCTTGACCTTGGATGGAGGTACTCTCTTCATGGCTTTGCTCCTTGGCTTTCTCTTTCTGACAATGGTAGCAGAAGAATCATCAGAATCTGTCTTAAACTCATCACTTTCAGAGCTTTGCTCATCATAAAGAGCATCAATCTTTTTCATCAAATCTTGCTTGAGCTGGATTGAAGCAGATACAGAACTGGTAACAGGAGTTGATGCAGCAGCAACAACAGCAGATACTGAAGGTGTGGCAGTTGAAGTTGAAGCAGAAGCAGAGGTTGAAGCAGTAGTAACAACAACATATACAGAAGGTTCAGGAGCAGTAATGACAGCAGTTGGGGCAACAACAGTTTCACTAACAGAAACAGCAATATCAGCAGCAGAAATATCATCAGAAAATATAGAGGGCTCAACATCATGTGCCTCTGTCATAAGAATATCAGTGGAAACAGCAGCATGTGTAGCAGTAACAGAAGTATCATCAAAACTTTCAGCAGCAGGAGGGGCAGCATCATCAGAGACATCACCAATACTATCAGCAAGTGTAGCAGCAGCATAAACTGAGTTAACAAAGGAAGTGATGATGCTGGGGTCACAACAAGAGAAGGGCACAAGGGCCTTGGACACATCCTCTGGGGGCTGGATAGCAACTGTCTCTGGAAGACAAGCTTTCTCTGGCAGACAACTGAAATACAGTGAATCAAATTCTGAGAGCAAAGACTTGAGGTCTATTGAAAAGACTGCAACAGGAGGTGGAACTGGATCTTGAAACACAGCAGCAGCAACAACAAAAGAAGAAGAACCAGCAGACACAGCAGGAAGGCTCACTGAAACAGCAAGAACAGCAGCAGGCAGGCTCACTTCATAGGGCATCTCCCCCTGCCTAGATTCAGACAGAGTTGGATCAAGGCACACTGCTGAAGGGGCTGCCTGAGGGAATAAAGAGGAGAGCCTGGCAGAAAGAGCTGCCACTGACTGGATTAATGGAGCCAAGGAGGTCTCCAAAAGAAGAGATAGCCTGGGGGCTAGCAATTCATAAAGCCTGTCAGCAAGGGCTGAAATATCTACTTGCTCAGTAGTGACTGGAGCAGAGGTAGAGGATGGAGGTGTAGTTGTTGATGATGGTAGTGAAGAGCTAGTGTATGGAGGAAGAGATGGTTGAGGTGTGGGTAAGGTGGTGATGGAGGACAGTGGGATGGAGATAGATGGGGTGAAGGTGGGTTGATCAATGATATCTTGCAGAAGATCTTGGTAAGATGTTGAGGATGAGGGTAGCTCAGGAGGAGAGGATGGTGAGTTATCCATGAAGGAATCATCAATGAGGTTGAAGGATGGAATGGAGGGTGATGAAGTGGCAATGTCTGTTGGAGGGTAAGAGTATAATGGATGGAATTGGTCTTCTGTGGTTGGAAGAGTAGGGATTGGAGATGGTATGGATGTAGGAGAGGGGCTGGAGATGATGATGGTGGATGGAGTTTGAATGGTGGATGGAGTTTGAGTGGTAGATGGAATTGGAAGAGATGGAATTGGAGGAGGAGGAGAGACATCAGTAGGCAGGTCAGCTGCAGGGGCAGAGACCTGAGGGGAAGTGACTCTGATAGTCCTGGTGCCTGAAGGAGTGCTGGAAGAGGGCCTACTGGGCTTGATGATCTGCATGTCCCATTTACCAAAAAGGGCACAAGACAGTCTCTTGGAAGCATTTATGTGAATCCCAGAGGATACCAGCAATGCAGGGCACTTATTCTACAGAAAAATGCCTAATATCCTTCCAAAATTTACAAAACTTTTGTTAATTTTCTTCTGGATTAGGTCAAAGAAGACCTCTCCCCAGTTCAGATTCTTCCTGTCTAATATGGCTCCCATTAGCCAGAGCTGATACCTGGAAATTGTATTATGGGCAGAGTACTTAGCCAATAGGACTTTCCCAACTACATCAGCTAGGAATCTATATTCCACAGACAGATTCTTTTTCAACAGCTTGCTAGGGTTAGCCTCAGAATGACCCATTCTAGCAAGCAAGTCAGCATATTCTTCTCCAGACAAATCAGTAGAATCTCCACCAGTACTTAACTCAAAAATCTCTGTCAGAATTGCTGGGGTCAAAGGTACCTGAGTGCCAGAAATTGACCCAACAATGGTGTTTTGATCCTGATTGTGGGCAGTGTAGACCCACACTTTAATCTCATCAGAAGCAAGCTTAATCCTTGTGGTCATGATTGCAGCAAGTTTCTGCTCTTTGAATAGCTCTAAGATATCCTGAAAAACCTGGTGTGTCATGCTAAAGGATTCCATGTATATGTCAAAGCCGGCGTCAAATTTCATGGCGGCGAGAACAACAACAGAAACGGCCATAGTTACCTGCAAAGATTCAACAAACAAAACGACCAAGTGCAGAAATGTTTGGAGGGAAAGAAAGTTTTTGCAGAGAAATCGAAAGCGCAAAGGAGAACGACGGCGAAAAATGAATTTTATATTAGGGTTCGACGCAGAAATGGAAAGATCGTTGAACTCAGTTCGACGATCGGGGCTTCTAAAGGAATCTGAAGAGTCCTCAACATCGTCGATCTCCGTTCGACGATATTGGAGAGCATCGAGCTCTATTCGACGATCGTTCAGAGAACAAAATCGTCGAGCGCCGTTCGACGATCGCTGACCGGAAGAGATAGTTCATACTATCTGAGAAACGCTGAACTCAGGTCGACGATTTTAGAAATCGTCGATCTCCGTTCGACGATCTGGGGGAAAATCGTCGAACGTAGTTCAGAGACCTGAAAAACTCTAGACACTAAGAAAAATCAAGATGTTTGCCTAGTCTTGGTCAATTTTTAAAATTTTAAAATCTTGTATATTATTTAAGACTTCCTCCATCTAACATTCCTAACTGATTTGGGAAGAATGTGTGTTTCTTTTCATCCAAGGGCTTGGTGAAAATGTCTCCCCTTTGTAAATCAGTTGGGATATATTGAAGTTCAATTTTATTCTTTTCAACATTATCCCTTAAGAAGTGATGCCTAATCTCTATGTGTTTTGTCCTACTATGGAGGACTGGATTTTGAGCTATAGAAATAGCACTGGTGTTATCACAAAAGATTTTAGACTTCTCTAAGTTGTAGCCATAGTCTAGGAGTTGGTTTTGAATCCACAAGATTTGTGAACAACAACTGCCTGCAGCCATATATTCAGCTTCAGCAGTTGAGGTTGACACAGAAGTTTGTTTCTTACAAAACCAAGAGACAAGTCTGTCACCAAGGAACTGACAAGTTTCACTGGTGCTTTTCCTGTCAATTCTGCATCCAGCATAATCAGCATCAGAAAATCCAGTTAAATCAAATGCTGAATCTTTTGGATACCAGAGACCTAGATTTGGACAACTTTTAACATACCTGAGAATCCTCTTTACTAATGTTAGGTGTGACTCTCTAGGGCTTACTTGGAACCTAGCACATATACATATAGCAAACATTATATCTGGTCTACTAGTTGTAAGGTACAGTAAAGAGCCAATCATTGCTCTATATGTTGTCTGATCAACAGGTTTCCCATGTTCATTAGCATCCAATACAACATTAGTAGGCATAGGTGTTTTCATACAAGATGCTTCAGACATGCCAAATTTCTTAACCAATTCATTTGCATATTTGGTTTGAGAAATAAAGATGCCTTCAGCATGCTGTTTGACTTACAATCCTAGGAAGAAGGATAGCTCACCCATGCTACTCATTTCAAATTTATAATGCATTAGGTTGGAAAACCTTCTGCACAATTCTGAGTCAGTAGAACCAAAAATAATATCATCTACATAGATCTGTACTAGTAGGGTATGGGACTTATGGGTTCTAATGAAAAGAGTTTGGTCTACTCTACCCCTTATAAATCCATTTTCCAAAAGGAAGCATAATATCATCTACATAGATCTGTACTAGTAGGGTATGGGACTTATGGGTTCTAATGAAAAGAGTTTGGTCTACTCTACCCCTTATAAATCCATTTTCCAAAAGGAAGCATGCTAGGGTCTCATACCATACTCTAGGAGCTTGCTTGAGACCATATAATACTTTGTTCAATTTAAAAACATAATCAGGATAAGTTGGAGAGATAAAACCTGGAGGTTGTCTGACATATACTTCTTCTTTGATGTCTCCATTTAGAAATGCACTTTTGACATCCATCTGATATACCTTGAAGCCTTTATGTGCTGCATAAGCTAAAAATATTCTGATGGCTTCCAATCTTGCAACTGGTGCAAAAGTCTGGTCATAGTCTATTCCTTCTTCTTGAGAATATCCCTGAGCAACTAGCCTTGCCTTGTTCCTTATAATTACTCCTTGATCATCCAGTTTGTTTCTGAACACCCACTTTGTTCCAACAATGGAGTGATCCTTAGGCTTTGGCACTAGTTCCCACACTTTGTTCCTTTCAAATTGGTGCAACTCTTCTTGCATTGCAATGATCCAGTGTGGATCTTGCTCTGCATCTTGAATGGACTGAGGTTTAATTTGAGATAGGAAGCAGGTGTGCAACAAGTTTTGGTTGACCTGATTTCTGGTTTGCACACCAGATGAGATGTCTCCAATTATTTGGGAAATTGGATGGTCTCTTGATGTTACTAAATCAACAGGGGGTGTTGATTGTTCACCAACCTGTGTTGTTGTTTCCTCTTGTGGTACAACAACTGGCTCTTCAAGTTGTTCTTCAATGTGTTGAATACTTTCTTCATCTTCACTGCTTTCATCCCTTTGAGTAACCTGTAACTTGTTCAAGTCTTCAACAACAGAATGTTCCTGCAAAGGTTCTATGGTAGAAGGGATCTTCTCTTTGAAAGACATGTTAGATTCATCAAATGATATATGAACAGATTCCTCAATTTTTAGAGATGATTTATTATAGACCCTATAAGCCTTGCTAATCATGGAGTATCCCAAAAACACTCCTTCATCATCTTTAGCTTGAAATTTTGCTAAGTATTTCTTGTCATTATTATGTATATAGCAAATACAACCAAAGACTCTAAAGTAATCAACTTTAGGTTTCTTCCCTTTGAGTAATTCATAGGGAGTCTTTCCCTTTAGTTTATGTATCAAACTTCTATTCAGCATATAGTTGGAGGTGTTCACTACCTCTGCCCAAAAGGATAGAGGAAGGTGAGCATCTGACAACAATGTAGTGGCAGATTCAATAAGGGTTCTATTTTTCCTTTCAGCTACCCTATTTTGTTGAGGAGTTCTAGGAGCTGAGAAAGTATGCCTGATCTCTTCACTCTGACAGAACTCTTGCATAAGAAGAGAATCAAACTCTGTCCCATGATCACTTCTGATCAGGGCAATGTGAGTATTGAACTCAATCTGTATACATTTGAGAAACTCTGTCAAACACTTAAAGTTAGCAGACTTCTTCCTTAGAAAGAACACCCACGTGAATCTAGAGAAGTCATCTATAACTACTAAAGTGTAAGATTTCCCTCCTAGGCTTTGTACTGTGATGGGTCCAAAAAGATCCATGTGTAACAGATACAATATCCTAGGTGAATCACTCTTATTAAGTGACTTAAAACTGTTTTTAGTTTGCTTGCCTAATTGACAAGCCCTGCAGAGTCCTTCCTTCTTGTAGGGGCCAGAAGGTAGTCCTCTAACAAGGTTGTCCTTGGATAGCCTAGTAATAGTTCTAAGGTTTAGGTGTCCTAGTCTCTTATGCCATAAAATATTTGGTCTACAAACAGAATTGAACAGGCAAATATCCACATCTGTTAAAAGAAAATCTACTAGATAGATGTTACCTTTCCTTTTACCTGTCAACACAGTTGTGTTGTCCTCTGACTTGATTTTGCATAATTCTTTGCTGAAGGTTGTTAAATTTTCTCAACATGGTCAGCAAGATAGCCCAAACGCCAAATTAATATCTTCGGAACTACCCAGTTCGCACGTTGAACCAGCGGAAACCAAGGACTAGAGGTACCAAGGTAAATCACAACAAACAATGGAAGCACAAGCAGGTCTAGTATTCATTCACTTCTTTACAATACGAGGCATACATAGCGAGACATGATTTCGCTAGTATAACAGATGAAAAACAGAAGCACCAAAAACAAGCCGGGCGGACAGAACCCGAGTCCGCCGAGACCGCGAGGTCGCCGAGGTCGCCGAAGCCGCCCGAACTATGCTGCAATTCGCCGAATACCACGGAGTCCGCCGAAGCCGCGAGGCCGCGCGGACACACCGTTATTCGCCTTCTGCTGAACCCGAACTGAGGAACACCCCTACCCGCCTGAAGCCGGCGGACAGGTTATTGAAGCTGGCAAAGATGAAACAGAACTGACAAGCCGCAGAGCGACCTCCTGCTGAGTCCGCAGAGACCGCACACTTCCAAGCACTTGACCGAAGTCACAGCCACACTCCTGGCTCCTAGAAGTTATCCGCGCGACCTGCACACAGCAAACCGTCAGCCTGAAACAATCCGTGCAGACTGGCAAACACAGACCGCAGCACTTCGCACACCCCAACTTACTGTTCACTCAAGTTACTGTAGATGTGCCAGGGGGGTCCTATTTATAGGCCGGGTGAGGAGTGTGGTCACCGCCCAAGAGATAGCGACACCGCCCCAGCCCGCGCAAATACAAACCACCGTCCGCTGAGTCCGCGTGGACTTAGCCGGTCACCAAGGAAAACCGCCAGGAGCAAGGCAACCAATGACGAACCCTCTCCACTCCGCCTAAGCTAAGCGGACAAGGCATCAGCCCGCAAAGCTCCAACCGCTTCAGGACAGCAAACCCCCTTCAATGGCTGTCCGCACCAACCCGAGGCAGTCCGCAAGACACACACCTCAATCCGCCACAAGTCCATGACCAAAGGCAGCTAAAGACAGACCGCCCGGTCATAGCGGACTCGGCGGATACGGCGGACACACTGAACTTGGCACCAAGTGTGACCAAGCCCAAAACCATAAGGGGCTAATGCGATCTTGGCGGACGCAAAACTCCTGTCCGCCAAAACACCACAGCGCAGACCGCCACAGTCCACGAGCTCCTCGCACTCCTGCCCTATCACAGCGATCAATCCAGGACTCCAAAACCAGGCCGCCACAACGATCTCCACAGCAACTCCATGTTGTGCCACCAGAGCTCGACAAGGCCTCAGCCAAGCTCTAAGCTTAGTCCGCAACAGCCAATGCTGCGGACACATCAGTCCGCAAGCTTCCCGCGGACAAGAGCCAACCCGCCTTTCAGCACAAGCTTGCACCCGCGACCACTGAGCAAAGCACCAGTCCGCAAGCCTCTCTATCCGCAGATACCAGGCCGCACCAAACCGCGGACTCCATGCAACAACCTGCTCAGAACACAGCCGGATTCCATCAGACTTTTCACCAGGCCGCAAACCTCAGTCCGCCCAGTCCGCCCAGTCCGCCAAGGCTGTCCGCCACAGGCCGCGCGGCCTGTCCCATCACCCACTTCCACTTCACAAATTTCAACACTCCCCCTTGAAGTGAGAAGTGGTGACCAAGCCCAGCAAGCTGCTCAAGCGTTCAAAGGGCCCCTTCGACAGTGGCTTCGTGAAGATGTCAGCAAGATTATCCTCACTCCGAACATGCCCGACCAGCAGAGACCCCTCCAACACCTTCTCCCTGATGAAGTGGTGATCAATCTCTATATGCTTGGTCCTGGCTTGACATACTGGATTGTTTACCAGTTTGAGAGCACTCTCATTGTCACCCCGGAGTAAAGTAGGCCCTTGCACTTCTTCATGAACATCCTCTATAAGCCTCCTCAACCAAACGGCTTCCCGAGCAGCCAAGGCCGAAGCCTTATACTCCGCCTCCGTGGTTGAAACCGACACCGAGTCCTGCTTCTTGCTACACCACGAGATGCTAGCTGAACCGCAAGTGAACACATAACCTGAAGTAGACCTTCGATCATCCGAATCACCGCCATAGTTAGCATCCGTGTACCCGAGCAACGCAACCTCCGCGTCCCTTCTATAGAGGAGTCCCATGTCAGAAGAAGCCTTGACATACTTCAGAATTCCCTTCGCCGCCACTAGATGAGATTGCCTTGGTTCAGCCATATACCGACTTACTCGGCCAACAGCATAAGCAATATCCGGCCTTGTAATCGTCAGGTAAATCAAGCTCCCAACAAGAGCCCTGAACACCAAGGGATCATGAAGAACCCTTCCTTCATCCCGTCGAAGCTTCAGCCCAGATTCCAGTGGAGTAGAGCACTTCTTCCCTTCGCCCATGCCAAACCGCTTCACAATGCGATCAGCATACCCTTTCTGGCTAATGAGAACCCCGCACTCCTTCCTCTCCACTTCCAGACCAGAAAGTGATGCAACTCTCCCAAGTCTTTCATCTCGAAGCGTATAGCAAGCTCTGCCCTGAGCCTTGCTACTTCCTCCTCCGAGTTCCCTATGATGATCATATCATCCACATACAGCAGGACCAAGACTCTTAACTCTCCCTTCTTCTTGACGAACAAGCTTGAATCCGAGTTGGAAGCCAGGTATCCACAGAATTGCAAGTACTCTACAATCTTCCCATACCACGCTCGAGGAGCTTGCTTCAACCCATAGAGAGCCTTCCTGAGTTTGCAGACATAGTCCGGATGCTTCTCAGAGACAAAACCAAGCGGCTGATCCATGAAGATGTCCTTGTCAATCTCTCCATAAAGAAAGGCATTCTTCACATCAAGTTGCCACAACCTCCATCCCTTGCTAGCAGCCAAGGCAATCACCACCCTTACAGAAGTCATCTTCGCAACTGGACTGAATGTCTCCTCATAGTCTTCTCCATACTGCTGTGAGAATCCTCTAGCGACCAGGCGAGCCTTGAACCGATCAATGCTCCCATCAGCCTTCTTCTTCAACTTATACACCCACTTGCAAGTAACCGGAGTAACACCATCAACCTTGGGCACAAGGTCCCAGGTTTCATTCTTCTTCAGAGCATCAATCTCTTCCTTCATGGCATCATCCCACTCCTTCACTCCAGTGGCCTCGTTGAAGTTTGTAGGCTCTCGCTCATCCAGAGGACCTGCAAAGAAGTAGGAGACAAAGCTCACTGCATTCCCATCACAGTACCGAGCCGGTGGCTTAACCACCCTCTTCGATCTCCGAAGACACGGCTCCTTGCTCACGGCTTCCGTTGCTTCTTCAGGCTCCACTCCTACCTGGGGCAAGCATTGAGCAGTGCTCCCCCTGCTTCCCGAGCCAGGAGGCTCAGCCTCGGAGTTCGAAGCAACAGGAGCTGCTGGTGAAACAGCAAGCTCCTCTTCTAAGCCTTCAGCAGCCTCCACCGGTGTTTCATCATCCTTGCTACTTCCGGTTAGCTCCACCGAGCCACCTCCATATGATGTCAGCTCGTCGAAGACAATGTCTCTTGACACCACGAACTTCTTCGTCACAGGGTCCATGCACTTCCATCCCTTCTTCCGCTCATCATAGCCAACAAAGACAAGTTTCCTTGCCTTCGCATCCAGCTTTGTCCGTGAAGCATCCGGGACATGCACGTAGCAAGTTGAACCGAACACCCTAAGGTGTTCAACACTCGGCTTCTCCTTCAGCAACAGCTCAATAGGAGTCTTCATGTTGATAGGGTTGAGTGGCATCCGGTTGATAACATAAGCAGCACAAGACATTCCCTCCGCCCAAAAGGACCTTGGGATATCTTTCGCATGCAGCCAGCATTTGCAGGTTTCCGTCAAATGACGGATCTTCCGCTCCGCTACCCCATTCTGTTGTAGAGTGTGAGCACAAGTAAGCTCCCGTTGGATCCCGTGCTTCCTGCAAAAGTTAGAAAACTCGGAAGAGACAAACTCCCCCCCCCCCCGTTGTCAGTTCTAAACTTCTTAATCCGCAAGCCAAGCCGGCCTTCTACCAACTCGTTGAACTCCACGAACAACCGGAAGGCTTCCAACTTCTCCTTTAAGAAGTACACGCAAGTATACCTTGAGTAGTCATCAACCAAGACAAGCATGTATTTTCTTCCACCAAGGCTGGCAGTAACAGTCGGTCCCATCAGGTCGCCATGAATACACTCCAATGGTTTCTTGCTCCTTGTTTGTGATTTATCAAACGAAAGGCGATGTGCCTTACCGTATTGACAGCCCGCACAAACATGCCCATCACCAAAGGAGGACAACTTCGGCAACCCCCTCGCCAAACTTCTACTCGTCATTGCCTTTAGCTTGTCCATGCCAACATGCCCCAGCCTCTCATGCCAGATAGACGCACTATCATTGGCCCTCATTCTATCAACATAAGCACTGGTGGAAAGAACATACAAGTTCTTCACCCTTCTCCCAACATGAGCAACATCAGCCTTCACCGCTGATACATTGCGAAGGAACCTCACATATGTTGGCCCAAACAGAACGTGATACCCAGCGTCCACCGCATTGGTCATCGAGAAGAGGTTCTTCTTCATGCCCGGTACGTGATACACACTCCTTAACGTAAGTGGCCCCTGATCACTACCCAATGACACGACCCCCTCTTTCTCTACTGCATAAACAGTATTATCAGCAGTGATAATAGCTTCATTACCTGAGTAAGCCTGCATGGAGGTGAACATTGATTTGTCTCCGGTGAGGTGATGACCACACCCGGAGTCCACGATCCACTCGCCGTTGAAGTCCTCAGCAGACAAGGCCCGGACACAAGTGCCCGTCAAGAAAGCTCCGCCCCATTCTGCTTCTTCACTTCTCGAACAAGCTTCCTCCTTTCCCGCAGCATGCCCAGGCTGCAGTTTGACCTTGCAGTCCCGCTTGAAGTGCCCACACTGATGACACCGGTAGCACTTCAGATTCTTCTTCCAGTCCTTAGGAGCATTGCTCCTCTCCGGCGGATATGAAGTTGAAGTCTCCTTCTCAACAGCGGCCTGCACCTTCTTCTTCTTCCCTTCCCATCCTTTCTTCTTTCCTGAGAAGAGAGCTTCGATGCCTTCCTGATTCAGGTTCACTCCAGCCATATGCCTTGCTAAGCTCTCCTGCGAGGCAAGCAGATTCTCCAGCTCCAGCAACGACGGCTGAGTAGCCCACCCTTGAACAGATGTGACAAAGGCCACATACTCCTTCCGCAAGCCGCGGATAATGTGCCTTTTCATCTTTGCCTCAGAGATAGGCTCATCAGGATCCAGTGCCGACAGCTCAGCACACAAGCTCTTCATCTTTAAGAAGTACTTGGAAATGGAAAGGTCTCCCTGAGTTGCCCTGGCCAACTCATTCTCCAGAAACTGAAGCCGCGCCACATTCTTCATATTGAACAACTCATCAATGGTTATCCAAATATCAGCAGCCGACTCACATCCAATGATGTGATCAAACAGTTCCGGAGACACAGCTCTCTTCAGAACGAACTCCGCCTTAGCATTTGTTCTTCTCCAGAGCCTCACCTGCTCAGCAGTACCGAAAGCAGCAGTGACTTCCTGCCTGCCGTCTCCACCAACGACATCCCACAGCTCCTCGCCAAGAAGATAACTCTTCATGCACGACTTCCACTTCTTAAAGTTAGTCGGCGTTAAGAGTTCAATGCCCAGACCTCTTGCTAAGCTCCCTTCCATTGCAACACCTGTTGGCAACCTTTCAGCAGCTCCGAGCAACAACACAGGTTGATCACTACTCAATCACAGAGTAACAACACTGGCTGACTTCCGCTCACGCAAATGAACCTCAGCAACCTCAGAAACCTCTCTTTGATATCATGTTAAATTTTCTCAACGTGGTCAGCAAGATAGCCCAAACGCCAAATTAATATCTTCGTAACTACCCAGTTCGCACGTTGAACCAGCGGAAACCAAGGACTAGAGGTACCAAGGTAAATCACAACAAATAATGCAAGCACAAGCAGGTCTAGTATTCATTCACTTCTTTACAATACGAGGCATACATAGCGAGACATGATTTCGCTAGTATAACAGCTGAAAAACAGAAGCACCAAAAACTAGCCGGGCGGACAGAACCCGAGTCCGCCGAGACCGCGAGGTCGCCGAGGTCGTCGAAGCCGCCCGAACTATGCTGCAATCCGCCGAATACCACGGAGTCCGCCGAAGCCGCGAGGCCGCACGGACACACCGTTATTCGCCTTCTGCTGAACCCGAACTGAGGAACACCCCTACCCGCCTGAAGCCGGTGGACAGGTTATTGAAGCTGGCAAAGATGAAACAGAACTGACAAGCCGCAGAGCGACCTCCTGCTGAGTCCGCAGAGACCGCACACTTCCAAGCACTTGACCGAAGTCACAGCCACACTCCTGGCTCCTTGAAGTTATCCGCGCGACCTGCACACAGCAAACCGTCAGCCTGAAACAATCCGTGCGGACTGGCAAACACAAACCGCAGCACTTCGCACACCCCAACTTACTGTTCACTCAAGTTACTGTAGATGTGCTAGGGGGGTCCTATTTATAGGCCGGGTGAGGAGTGTGGTCACCGCCCAAGAGATAGCGACACCGCCCCAGCCCGCGCGAATACAAACCACCGTCCGCTGAGTCCGCGTGGACTTAGCCGGTCACCAAGGAAAACCGCCAGGAGCAAGGCAACCAATGACGAACCCTCTCCAGTCCGCCTAAGCTAAGCGGACAAGGCATCAACCCGCAAAGCTCCAACCGCTTCAGGACAGCAAACCCCCTTCAATGGCTGTCCGCACCAACCCGAGGTAGTCCGCAAGACACACACCTCAATCCGCCACAAGTCCACGACCAAAGGCAGCTAAAGACAGACCGCCCGGTCACAGTGGACTCGGCAGATACGGCGGACACACTGAACTTGGCACCAAGTGTGACCAAGCCCAAAACCATAAGGGGCTAATGCGAGCTTGGCGGACGCAAAACTCCTGTCCGCCAAAACACCACAGCGCAGACCGCCACAGTCCACGAGCTCCTCGCACTCCTGCCCTATCACAGCGATCAATCCCGGACTCCAAAACCAGGCCGCCACAACGATCTCCACAGCAACTCCCTGCTGTGCCACCAGAGCTCGACAAGGCCTCAGCCAAGCTCTAAGCTTAGTCCGCAACAGCCAATGCCGCGGACACATCAGTCCGCAAGCTTCCCGCGGACAAGATCCAACCCGCCTTTCAGCACAAGCTTGCACCCGCGACCACTGAGCAAAGCACCAGTCCGCAAGCCTCCCTATCCGCAGATACCAGGCCGCACCAAACCGCGGACTCCATGCAACAACCTGCTCAGAACACAGCCGGCTTCCATCAGACTTTTCACCAGGCCGCAAACCTCAGTCCGCCCAGTCCGCCAAGGCTGTCCGCCACAGGCCGCGCGGCCTGTCCCATCACCCACTTCCACTTCACAAATTTCAACAAAGGTCACCTGGTAGCCTTCATCACACAGCTGACTGATGCTTATTAAGTTGTGCTTCAGTCCTTCCACATAAGATACCTTCTTGAATGTTACTGATCCAATCTGGACTGCACCATATCCTTTAGTATGTCCAAAGTTTGAATCACCAAAGATAACTTTGGGTCCAAGCTTGGCTCTAAAGGATGTGAGGTTGTCCTTGTTCCCTGTCATGTGCTTAGAGCACCCACTATCCAAGTACCATTGCTGGTTGGATGTTGGATAGGTCTTCACCTGCACATAAAATAATTCATTTGTTTTTGACCCAGTTTACCTTGGGCCTAGGTTGATAACCTTTAAATTCTGAAATAAAAGACATCCCAGGTTGACTCTTATATCCTTCAGGATAATATCTCCTTGGAGGTATAATCCATTCAGTATAAGGGTTAAAGATTTGGGATGAAGGACCCTTAGGATTGGATTTTGATTTGCCCTTGAAAGACTTTCCAGAGCTCTGACCTCTGTTCGACGATCGTGGAGCTGCGTTCGACGATCTTGGGTCAGATCGTCGAGCTCCGTTCGACGGTCGACTATGGCATAGTTCAGGAACTTGAGATCGTCGACCTGAGTTCGACGATTTTGCCTGAGATCGTCGATCTGTGTTCGGCGATCGTCGATCTCCGTTCGACGATTTCTGCTGGGTCTTGGTTTTCTGGGGCAGATCAGAATTTTTCCTAGCTACCTCTACAACTCCCTTTCCTTTATCAGAAATGAATTTGATTGGAGTTGTTAGAACTATGGGTTGGCTGGATGAAGCACCCAAGCCCAGTGTACTATTAAATCTGGAGTTCACTGTGCTTGTGATGTCCATCAGCTTGATACTTCTCCCATTAAGGGATTCTTCAAGCTTCTTGGCCTCAGATAGCTCACTTTTCAGTGAAGCTATCTGCTCCCTACAGCACTCCAACTTCTGAGAGAGTTTGAGGTTTTCTGACTTTAAGGTATTATGTTCAGATAAATGATTTCTGAGAGAGATAATTTCTTTCTCAGATTTTAGCAGGTCTAAACATAATGCTTTAAATTCAGATTTAAAGTCCTCTGAATTAAAATCAAATGAACTAATTACCTGATCTTCTTCAGGTTGAGTCTCTGAATCTGACTCTGACTCTTCTTCATCTGAATTATGTTGTGAGGCATTGATTGCCATCATGCAGAACTCTTTCTCTTCTACATCATCTTCATCATCACTGGAGCTGGATGAGGCTTCCGACTCCTCTTCAGTCTCACTCCAGGATTCAGCAACAAACCCCTTTCTTGTGTGTTTGTTTTTGCTTGAGGAGGGTTTGCCATTGCCATTCCTCTTGGAGTCTTTCTCCTTTCTTCTTTCTTTCTTCTCCCTTCTGTCCTTGTTTTTGTTTTCTGGACAGTCAGGAACAATGTGCCCTGATTTCCTGCAACCAAAGCAGACAATTTCCTTATTATTAATTGACTTATCATACCTTGGCTTATCATGCTCCTTGTATGATCTCCTTCTGAAGTCCTTTCTAGCCATCTTGTAAAATCTTTTGGCCAACAGGCTGAGCAGTTCATCATTGCCTGTGACTTTGTCTTCAGGCAGATCTTCAGTTGCCTTGAAGGCTATTGTTTTCTCTTTTCTTGTGGCTGGTGAGGTAGCCTTCTGTTCTTCTTCTCTATTCTTGATGAGTAGCTCATAAGATTTGAGCTTACCCAATAGAGCTTCTGTGGTGATCTCATTCAAACTTCTGGCATCCTTGATTGGTCAGATTCTTGAATCCCAAGTGCTAGGGAAGCACATTAGAATTTTGTCATTGAGTTCAGTTAGTGAGATCTCTTTATCCAAGGTCCTGAGTTCACTGACTATTAGACTGAGCCTGTTGTACATATCTCCCACTGACTCAGTTTCTCCCTTCTTGAAATTCTCATATTGAGATATGAGGTGGGATCTCCTATCCTTTCTCTCATCAGCTGAGCCTGAGACTATTTCAGAGAGTTTGTCCCAAATTTCCTTTGCTGAATTGCATTCAGCCACCTTTTGAAAGATATCATCAGACATTATCTGGGCTAAGATGTTCATAGCCATGGCATCAGCTACCTTCCATTTCTTGATGTCAGCATCTGTTCCTGGTGGAGGTGGAACAGCATTTGTACTTGAGTTCTCTGGAGGTCTTAGACAAACTGTTAAAATAGAGTTAAAAATATCCTCGTCAATAGAATTCATATATAATCTGATCCTTGCTTTCCAAAGTGCAAACTTGGATAGATTGCACACTGGAGGTCTGGTGCTAGCATAATCTTTGTTTTGGGCCATGATTTGTGAAAACAAAATCTAATACTAAACTCAAAAGAAAACAGATCTAACTAGGAATCTTTGGGTTCAGGTGTTAGTCTGTGCAACCACCAACATGTGGTATGTTTAACCAACCTGCCTCTGATACCAATTGAAAGTGCAGCTAGATCTGATATACTCTAGAGGGGGGTGAATAGAGTATATGGTGATTTAAAACTTTTTACAACAATTGTTGTAATCTGAGTGAGCAGGGAAGCAATTATTAAATCTAGTCACAGAACTAAACTAATCACAAAATAATCACAGAACAATCACAGCCAGAAACAAAAATAAAGACAAACAATCCAGATGACACAAGGAAATATAGTGGTTCCCCTAAACTTGGGTACATCCACTCTTCTACCACCCTAGGTGGGAATCCACTGCAGGATGAGTTGATCAGGTGTCCTGGGCACCAATGAGCTTTTGATAAGGTGCTCAAAAACCAAATCAGATTTTTTGATCAGGTGTCTTGCCACCAATGAGCTTTTGACAAGGTGCTAAAAACCAAGCTCAAACTTTTGAAGGGAGTTTGAGAAACCCTTTACAGAGATAGGGGTGAGAGAGTGATGGAAGTCTTCTCGTTCTCAAAGCAGCTGAGAAGACTATGTGGATTTGATGGTGTCAAAGCTCCCCCTGAGTCCTTGAGATGTTCAGGAAAAGAAGCTTTGCTGTAGGGTGATAGGCCTTCAAAAGTTGATCTCCAACAAAAGATGATTTCAGCAACAGCTGAAATGTTAGGTGTCTGGAGTCTTGAAAGATGTTGGCCTTGAACACTTGAGACAAGAGAGATCAGAGGATTTCAGAAAATTTGACTCCTTGGATGTGTGTTCTTCAGAGAATTCTGTGAGACAGAGAATATATTTTTCTTGTTCTTCTTATCTTTGTTCTGAGGATTATTGATGTCTCCTGGAGATTCAAAAAAATTCTTTTCTTTTATTCTCTGGTACTGAATAGAAGAAACATCCTCTGTTAAGAATAGCCGTTGGCCTGCATTAACTGCATCCTTAATTGCAAAATGTCTTCTGGAGGAAAGTCCAAAGAAACATTTCTTGAAAATCCCTTGAAACTTGGTCTAGAAATAAATGAAAACGGCTACAAAATCTTCTGAATTAATTGCAGAATAACTTCTTAACTGATCTGAATTTGAATCTTGAAAAATCCTTGAAGTCATCAGAAAACGTCGAACTGAGCTCTGCTATCGTCGAACTGAGCTCAGCGATATGGATTTATACAGCAACAAAATATCGTCGATCTGAGCTCAAAGATCGTCGAACTGAGCTCAGAGATAGAGATCCAATACTGAGTCAAGATCGTCGAACTGAGCTCACCGATCGTCGAATGGAGTTCGACGATATGTGGACGTTGAGCTCAGCGATCGTCGAATGGAGTTCGACGATCTGTCGAAGGTGAGCTAGACGATCGTCGATCAGAGTTCGACGAATCGTCAGGCTGAGCTCGACGATATGACTTAGTCTTGTTGAAATTTGTGAAGTGGAAGTGGGTGACGGGACAGGCCGCGCGGCCTGTGCGGACAGCTTTGGCGGACTGGGCGGACTTGGGCGGACTGAGGTTGCGGCCTGGTGAGAAGTCTGGTGGAAGCCGGCTGTGTTCTGAGCGGGTTGTTGCATTGTGTCCGCGGTTTGGTGCGGCCTGGTATCTGCGGATAGAGAGGCCTGCGGACTGGTGCTTTGCTCAGTGGTCGCGGGTGCAAGTTTGAGCTGTTGGCGGGATGGTTCGAGTTCGCGGGAAGCCTTGCGGACTGGTGTGTCCGCGGTTGGGGCTGTTGCGGACTGAGCCTTGAGCTTGGCTGAGGCCTTGCCGAGCTCAGGTGTTACAGCAGGTCTTGCTATGGAGACCGGTTGGCGGACTGATGTTTGGAGTCCGGCTTGGTGCTGCTGCGTTGGACAAGTGCGAGGAGCTCGCGGACTGGTTGCGGTCTGTGCTAGGGTGTTTGGCGGACGGGTCTTTGTGTCCGCCGCATGCTCGCACTGGCCCTTGATGGTTTTGGACTTGGTCACACTTGGTGTCAAGTTCATGGTGTCCGCCGTATCCGCCAAGTCCGCTGTGACCGGGCGGACTGTTGCTGTTTGCCTTTGGTCGTGGACTTGTGGCGGATTGAGGTGTGAGTCTTGCGGACTGCCTCGGGTTGGTGCGGACTGCCATTGAAGAAGGTGCTGTCCTGAAGCAGTTGGAGCTTTGCGGGCTGGTGCCTTGTCCGCTTAGCTTGGGCGGACTGGAGAGGGTTCGTCAAATGGTTGCCTTGCTCCTGGCGGTTTCCCTTGGTGACTGGCTAAGTCCTCGCGGACTGAGCGGACAGTCGTTTTGTGTTCGCGCGGGCTGGGGCGGTGTCGCTATCTCATGGGCGGTGACCACACTCCTCACCTGGCCTATAAATAGGACCCCCCTGGCACATCTACAGTAACCACAAGTAACGTGAGTGAACAGTATTTTGGGTTGGGCGAGTGCTGCGGTCTGTGTTTATCAGTCCGCGCGGATTGTTTCAGGCTGACGGTTTGCTGTGTGCAGGTCGCGCGGATAACTTCAAGGAGCCAGGAGTTTGGCTGTGACTTCGGTCAGTGCTTGGAAGTGTGCGGTCTCTGCGGACTCAGCAGGAGGTCGCTCTGCGGCTTGTCAGTTCTGTTTCAACTTTCCAGCTTCAATAACCTGTCCGCCGGCTTCAGGCGGTAGGGAGTTCCTCAGTTCGGGTTCAGCAGGAGGCGAATAACGGTGTGTCCGCGCGACCTCGCGGTTTCGGCGGACTCCGTGGTATTCGGCGGATTGCAGCATAGCTTGGGCGGTCTCGGCGGCTTCGGCGACCTCGGCGGTCTCGGCGGACTCCGGGTTTTGTCCGCCCGGCTTGTTTTTGGTTCTTTCTCTTTACAGCTGTAATACTAGCGAAATCATGTCTCGCTATGTATGCCTCGGATTGTAATGAGTGAATGCATAATAAGATCTTCTTGTGCTTCCATTGTTTTGTTGGGTGCAACCTCTAGTCCTTGGGTTTCCGCAGGTTCAGCGTGCGAACTGGGTAGTTCCGAAGATATTAATTTGGCGTTTGGGCTATCTTGCTGACCACGTTGAGAAAATTTAACATGGTATCAGAGCCAGGTTTCTGAGGTTGTGGAGGTTCAGTTCGTGAGCGGAGGTCAGCCAGTGTTGTTACTCAGTGATTGAGTGGTGATCAACCTGTGTTGTTGCTCGGAGCTGCTGAAGGGTACCAACAGGTGACTGCAATGGAAGGGAGCTTAGCAAGAGGTCTGGGCATTGAACTCTTAACGCCGACTAACTATAAAAAGTGGAAGTCGTGCATGAAGAGTTATCTTCTAGGCGAGGAGCTGTGGGAAGTTGTCGGTGGAGAACGACAGACAGGAGTACTGCTGCTTTCGTACTACTGATGCGCAGGTGAGG